>JANVCC010000018.1:61583440-61712753 GCA_025345505.1 Todiramphus chloris collaris
GTTCTATATAGAAATTTTGTGGTGTTTCCTTCTTCAGTGTTCACTCTGCAAATAAAATAATATACTCTTTTAGAAAGCATGCAAAACAGCAGATCTGAAGGGCTGTCAGTATTCTGGGTGATGAACTTGGGGTCACACACAACCCCCTGGGAAGCAAGGGAAAAAAAATCCACCTCCAAGAAGAACAGGAGCTTGCTCCACATGCTCAGTGGCCTAGTGTGTGGGAAGACCAAGCGGGGAGATCTACAACCAGGAAATCTCATGCTTGAGAGCAAAGTGGGAAGTTCTTGAAAAGGAGGAAGAATTGCTCAGAAAAGGAGCAAAACTGAAGGCCAAATGTCCAAAGAAACAGAAAGGAGACTACTTCTCTATGAATCCAGAAGAGAGCAGTAAAAATGTATCCTAACAGCTCCCAGAGCAATAAACAGGGCTGGAAGAAAGAAGCCACCCTATGAAAACACAAAGGGCCAGGCCTCATGTATTTTCAGATCTTTTAATTTATGTCTGTCACATTCAGCAGAACTGAGTTCTCTCTTGTAGACAGTCATATTGCTCTGTGTTTATGTTCTAATAAAACTTTACTGTAGGAAACAGAAGACTTTTGTATCTTCTAATGAAAACATTCTCCTTTCAGGAAATGGTGGAACTACACCACCTCAAAGTCCTGGCAGCCTTGGAGTCCCACCGCAATCAGCAACATATTTCAAGAATCTCTGCTTTCTAAAGCTGAATTTCACTTGGCCTTTTACTGACCTGAGCAATTATAAGGCATGGAGACATTTCTTACTGAGAGGTAATTTATAGCACAAGGGCATGCTGTCAAACACAAACATAATCAAATGTATTTCAGAAGAAGACATGAAAATATGTACCTTATAGAATATTTCCTGAATAGTGAAACATACAGAAGTCAGAATAGATAAACTAGGATAACTGCACAATGTGCAGGAAATAATAGAGGGGATTATTCTTCCTGCTGTAACAGTTTTCTATAAGGCTTTCTACATCAATTTTCCCCTCCTCTCTAATTCTTTCCTTCCTGCTCAAATCCCATTGAAGGTTGTGATGCTAATAAAGGTGGGATTGCATCTTGAAGTAGAGGCACTAACTGCTACTACTATGAAGTGTTTATAAAACTACTATTCAAGTTGCCTGGTTGTGTTGCATGAGGAAAAGATACCAACTTAATCTCTGTGCTAATAAGGAGGGTGTATCTGCACCGTCTCTTACTCCTCAGTATACAACCTCTGCCACTTTCAACTTTTCCATGCTTGGAAACTCTCTTCAAAGCTTAGCCATTGGTACTGATCCAATTCCCACTACTGGGAGTAATCTCAAATCTAAATAAGTTAAAATATATGTCCTGACAGGCAGAAATGCTCAAGATGCTTAAGAAGCACTGGTATTGTGGATTTTACTTGTCGTCTACGTGCAACTAATCTCTCAGAGATTCATATGTCTTTTATTTACCACACAAAGTTCCCAGGCAATGAAATAATATAAAAGTTATGTCCCTCATGATCTTGCCAAGTTTTGAATACATTGGAGTAAACATATCAGGAGCACTATCCAAATTCAGCATCTGTTCTTTGGTTAGGCAAAAAAACACCAACCACCCAAAACAAAACTCAAAACGGATTCAGAAGCCAACGCAAAACAGAGACAGGCTGTTCTATTTCAAAGTTGCAAACAGCACTGCTGCATTCCTCTAACCCCATGCAGAAAGGGCTGCTAAAATTAGGGAACTGCAAGGCAAAGGTAATGTGCATTCTACAAAATGGAACGCTGATTTTTATGGGCATTTGTCTATGTTACACTTAGTATTATTAAAGGCATAAATGTTAAGACATGATTCTAAAAAGGGCAAGGAAAAGGAAGGGGCCACATTATTTATCCTGGTATTGACTCTTATTTGCCTATTTATTACAAATTCACCAGCTGCAGGCTTCACTGAGTTCCAGTTTGGATTTGAAATGGAAACTTAATTTCTTTGTGCACAACAGGAAGTTCACACACTTCGTAACTCACAACTCTCATTCTTACAGCACTGACTGAATTTTGGAAAGCAAGCAGAACTATTAATTTATGAGCCAAATTAAACTGAAATCTGAAGTGTGAGCTGGTAAAGTTCTGACAGACCTATGGTATGTAGATTGAAATTGGATAGCTGAAGAAGTTTCCAAATCCAGCTGTCTATCCTGCCCTTGCCGAAGTCATAGGTGGTCTTTGCTTGTTAATCAGCCCCTAAAATACCTTTTTTTCAGCCTATCAAGTGGGGTCAACAGATGAATACATCAATTTCCTTCACAAAAACTCTTATCAAAACCAAATATACTATTCAACTAAAAAGGAAGCTGGTGCCTCTTAAGCTTTTCTAGTCCCTTTTCTCCCTGTAAGGTTTCTGGTGGATTCTAAGGACTCTGACAAACTTGCAACAACAGACTATAATTGTACAGCTGAAGGGGCAATAACCAAATCACTCATTGCGTTCTTTTGATGGATATTATGGCTCACAGGGCAATGAACCTGATCTGATCAATCAGATTCTAGGCTACTGAGTAAGCTCACTAGTAAGGATTCTGGACAGAGCAAAAGTACTAGGAAGTGCATTTAAAACTGACCTTGTTTAATGCTATTGATTAACACTTAGGCAGTAAAAGTAGGAAAACACTCATCTGCAGAAAACACAAGAGATACAGTCCCCAAAACAAGGTGGGGGGAGGAGAGGGAGGGAGAAAAGAAAAGAAAAAAAAAGGTTTAACATACTATAAAGACACTTTTAAAATGGGGTAAGGGAATTACAATACCTGAAAATGCTAAAAAGCAAAGGTTAAAAACTCCACAAAGCCAAAATACCTATCTACTGCAGGTACAGACCAATATATCCAAATCCTTCTCCCAGTCACAGGGTGACTGGGCAGTCAAGTGACACAGCTATGAAAAAGGACACTGTTGAAAATATCAAGCAAAATATCCCAGTAACTAAAAGATGCATGAATGCACCATGTCATAACATTTTTGGAATATGAGTGCACATGCTCAAGTAAAGTTAACTCAAACTGGAACATAAGAAGTTATGCCATGTGTGGCCAGTACACTAAGCCTACTTGTTTTGCCTAAAAAACCCAAACACTAAGAGGTATTGGGTTTCTCCTTAAATATACTGTAAGGTAAACATAAGAGATTAAAAAAGAACCATTTAACATAAACACTGAGGCAGCAAAAGAACAAATGAGTATGAAATGACAACAAACAAATTCAGACTGAAAGCTAGAAGACTTAAAACAATACTCTTCTGTTTCACCAGCAGTATTCTACCCTTGGCTCTTTGCAATGGCATTCTCAAACCACTTTGCAGCACAAATGGTCATTTGTGAAACATCCACCAGTATTCAAACAGAGCTTGTCTCTTTATGTGAAACATGATATAGCAAGAGTGTCTGCAACGGAGATGAACAGGACTAAATAGTCCAGAAAATTCCTACTAGTCCTATGTTTCTTCTTAAAGCTATAGATAAATCACTTTAGAGAATGGAAAGTATTGTTAGAAGGTGAACTCCATACAGACACAAAAAAAGGCCTACAAACCCTCCCAGAAATGCACGTACAAGTAGTTTTTAAATGAACTAAATTCTGAATACAGAAATACTTTCAGATCAGGTATTTTACAATAGCAAGGTTTACTCTGTAGTACTGACATAGCATTATTTACTGTGTGTTAAATTTTGCATTTGTCCAAGAGTTGTATATATATATATATGTTTATATTATTCTCAGTGGCTGAGCCTACTTGGAAAAACATCAGTCAGAATAAACCACAAAACCAGAAATGTGTTAGTCTAGGCAAACATTTCAGTTTGTGCTCTAAACACACTATTACAGACACTGTCCGTTTACATTTTCTCATGAACTCACACCAAAAATTCTAAGGAGTACGCCCTCACATATTACACATGCAAAAATGTTTCTCCTTTAACAGACTACAAGTACAAAAGTTGGAGGATGGATTACCTGAAAAATAGGTGTTTTCTGTCCTATCCTGCAGGCAAACAAAATGCTGCCATGGAAGAATGAACAGCGCTAGCTCTTACAAATCACACCATCTCCAGTGTTGTGCCTCCAGCTGACTCAGCCTCCATTCATTCTTCACATACTCCCCCCATGTTTTCATGCTCCTGTCCTTCTCTGAGGTTCTATGATGTCCTCCTCATCAGTCTTACCAAGATTTTGCTTCCTAAGCATCCCAGAATGCAATAATCATTCTAGGTTTCCCTCTCCCCTTGCATCTCCAGATTTTCTAAGCTCCTTCCAAATGCATCTGGCTATCTCACACCTTCACATTTGAACTTCCCAGCTTTTTACATTTCCAGACCTTCTGAGGATCCATCCATCCATCCATCCATTACTTTGGCTTTTGATTGATTCCATTCCTATTTAAGACACCAGTCTCTATTACTTCCATATGAAAGAAGTATATACAACATTTACCAAGCAATACTGCAAGTACAGGAAAAAGATGGTTCTGTTTGTGTAAGTAATTTTATGCTACATTATTTGTATGATGACAGTATATCGTAAATTACTTATGAAATCTTAAGCCACAGACTTGTTATGTATTATACACTGGTTTAAAACAACTGAAGAGAAGATACAAGTTATTTTTTAAAACAATGGAAACAAAAGATCCATTGTGTAATAGGAAAAACTTAAAGAAAAAATTAAGAATGCCATATAAAAAACCAAACCAAAACAACAAAGAAACCCCACCCATGGTAACATATGTCCACACTATCTTTCTTCATATTACTAAACCACTCTTCTCTGTTGCCCAATCTATCAGACACAACTGTTTACATATGATAAGCCTTATGTACCATGCACACTTAGATTTTGAAAAAAGCTACAACTACAGACAACATCATGGTGTACCTTGTCATCAGGAAGCACGTGCCAGATAGATACGGTCTTCTCTTCTGCTTCACTGTTGATGGAGAGATATGAGGGCTGATAGATTTTTGTTGGTTCTAATATTAAAACCTTGTAGGGGAAAAAAAAAAAAAAAATTAAAGAGTTAGTACAAAATATGTAGAACTTTAAAAAGTATCAAAATCTGTTAACACTACTTCTATAGTCATACCATAGCAGGAAAACCAGGGAAAACCGAATGAAAGATAAAATTTTACATACCAGGCTAATTTAGTATGGTTGACAGTAACTCAAGATTAAAAAGAAAGGAGACAATTTTAAATTACTTTTATATTTTATGGGGTTTTTATATATATATAAAAGGCTATTATATGTATATTTATATAAGGTTATTATATATGATTCTATGATTCTATACGTCATTTGGTAACACGTATCATAATTTTACAAATTATTTCTCTGAACATTATCAGATTCTGAAACCTCTGTGTCACAGCTCATTCTCTTGCAATGCCATTCAATAATGTCCATCTCCCATGTGGACAGGATTCATGGCATACAATTATTATTTTTTGGTAGAAGTGCATTTGGGTAAATCAGAAAAATCCATCAACCTAGAGCTACACTGAACTCCTTTTGATTTAGATCACTGTCAAATGTAGCTACCAGATCAAAAGATTTTCTCAAAAGCAACAATCACCACTGCAAGAGACTGAGAGCTAAAGATTACAGAAAATTCCCTGGAATATGTGAAACAAAGCCTAGAACCATTCCATCGTGTAAAGACATGGGATGCAACACAGCAAGATTTAGTCTAACATAACGACTTTGGAAATGAAGCCGGTCAGTCTGACACTTTAATAATGTTCTGCCAGAATTACTTCCAGATTTTTAAAGCTTCTAGCATGCTTTCAAGGAAAAAGTCAACCAAGTCTGGCTATTTGAAAAAGTGTGGCTTCTCATTAGAAACATTTATTTTTGATTTTCAGTGGTTAAAATCTGATCTTAAACACTCTATCTATATTGCCTGTGTTGAAGGTATTCTCATTCTTCAGAATGTATTGTTATTAATTCAAGAATAAGCTACTCTCTTCCATTGCAGCATGCATAGGAAAACTTCTAGACCTCAGTGAAATACATTTATAAAATAGGAGTAAGTTAGAGATGGTTAATAAACTGATAATCGCCTTCCTTCCTTTTGCTTTCCCTTGCCCATAAAATCTCCAATCAAAATTCATCTTCAAAATATTCACAAAACATAGCTTCAGTTCAAAGAATTGCTTTAGATAATAATGATTGACTGGGGCAACTACAACTATCTATTTATAAAAATACATAAACATCTAAGCAGAAAGTCTTGGAAGGAGCCAAGAGACAGATCTAAGCCGTGCATCCTCCTACAGAGTCAATGAGCACACAGATGTACTGGAAGAAGTGCAAAGACTAATTTTGAAAACTACCTAGGCATTTAACTCTGTAAATTATGACCAGTGAGATTTCAAATGTGTAGCTTGGCATTTCCAGACACAACTTCCAAAATTTGTTCAGACCATTTTGCAAATTGAGGTCTTTAGCCTATGGCAAGTTACCCACATGCTGTGTTATTTCTTCCTCTGAAGTCTAAGAAGAGGTTGATGACACTCATGCTACCAGAATAGAGAGTAACTGACAGCTAAGCTAGTACTGATGGACACTGAAGTCCTTACGTTGAAGCTCTGAGAATAACTCACAATAAATTCTGCAAAAAATCTGCAAATAATTCACAATAAATTCTGCAAAAATCTGCAAAAACCTTATTTTAGAATAAATTATTTTCAAGAATCTGGGAGAAGGGAGGGAAAAGAAAGTTACTATGTTTCATTTTGCTGACTTGTTCGTCTGTGCATTCCTTCTGAATATGCATAAATAGAATTTTCGTATTAGAAAAGACCATAAATGTCTGTCTGCAACACCAGAATAGTTTCCTGTACAACGCAATCAAACTATGCGGTCAGTGAGTTTATCTTTCGGCTCAAGCTATCACAATCATCAGTTTCAGTTCGTCCCTTAGTATCAATAAAAATCCAAACCATTTGACTTGGACAGTTTTATAAGTCAGAGCCTATTTTAGTATCTAATTGTTCCACTTCATCACCAAAAAATTTAAAGAGAACACAGCCTTGTCCTTTACAAATACCAAAGGATTCAAAATATTTTTTGCTTCCCTATGAAATTTACACCCGTTCTCCTTAGAGAAGGAGAACCAGACTCACTAGAGAGTCTGATGATGCTTTCACTTTACCACCTCAAGTCATTGCTGTTCAACACTAGAATCTTCCTGATGGTTTATTATCCCATCTACACATGGAAGCCAAAAGAACTGTACGACACAAGCAGTACATAGAGTATCTGGGAGGCAATAGCAACTTCTATTTAAAACAAAAAGCTGTATTTGCTAATGGTTTGCTAAAAGGAATACTCAAGACATTACTTCTCTTACATATATACCTAATATGTAAAGGAAACAAAGATCTTTCTACAGTATACTTTCAGGACTTCAAGGGGTGTGGTTAGTAGGTTGAGGGAGGTTCTACCCCCACATTTACTCTTCCCTGGTGAGGCTGCATCTGGAATATTGCGTTCAGTTCTGGGCCCCTCAGTTCAAGAAGGACAGGGAACTGCTCAAAAGAGTCCAGCACAGAGACAAAAAGATGATGAAGGGAGTGGGACATCTCCCTTATGAGGAAAGGCTGAGGGAGCTGGGTCTCTTTAGCTTGGAGGAGACTGAGGGGTGACCTCAGTAATGTTTATAAATGTGTAAACGGTACCAGGAGGATGGAGGCAGGCTCTTCTCAGTGACGTCCCATGATAGGACAAAAGGCAACAGGTGCAAGTTGGAACATAGTTGGTTCTACATAAACAGAGCAAGAAACTTTTTCACAGTGAGGGTGACAGAGCACTGGAACAGGCTGCCCAGGGAGGTTGGGGAGTCTCCTTCCCTGGAGACATTCAAAACCCACTTGGACATGTTCCTGTGTGACCTGCTCTAGGTGATCCTGCTCTGGAAGAGGGGTTGGACTGGATGATCTTTTGTGGTCCCTTCCAACCCTGAACATTCTGTGATTCTGTGACATTGTAGAACAGCAGGGTATCTAATAAAAATTTTCATCAAAATGTTTCTGGAAGAAATCAGGAAAGTACACATATAGAGCTATGTTGTTGAAATACATTGTCTCATAGCTGGAACAATAATTTTCTTACTGCTTTGGTTGATTTTTAACCTCTGAGAGCAGAGGCTTAATTGGCAGTAGGTTATGCAAAGCCTGCTGAGCTTGAAAGAGATTGAAAGTAAGTATCTTTTCTTCAACGCATAATATAGTATCAGTTAATACAGCATCACCTGGAACACACTGCAAAGGTTTGCTTTAGAAGTATACCCATTGGTAGCAAACAGTAAATAGCAAAGTCTTATCTTGACTTTTTTCCTCATTACTTTCCTACAGAACACCCTGTGCACTCTCATTGTATCTATGTGCAATCAATTAAAACAAATCCAATATGCAGGCCAAATACACTTCATCTGGACAAGCAGTTTATTGTCTGGCAACCTAAAAACAAGCAGTGTTTTGTGTTACTTTCCTTCATGTCACAATTTATTAAAAAAAAAAACCAAAACCAACAATGAAACAAACACTTACTGGAAATCGAACTACAGACACATCTGTCTTTGTGGCTTCAACAAGGAAGTCCATCCAGAAGTCCACAAGTTCCTGTTTGGCTGTATGTTGTTCTGGAGTCAGTTTCTTAAAATGCTGACATATCAAAATAGTTTCCACGATAGACTTCAGGTACCTGTGATCATCCAAGCACACATACATGGTATGTTAAATACAGTTCATAAATAATAATGTCTTTAATCACAATTGAATTATTCACACTTGCAACACCAAAGCAGCTAGCAAGATACTGGTTCTCTAGGATTGCTTTCAATAATAGCAATTGCCCATTTAGAGCTGGAAATGCAGCTGTTGTATTAGCAACTTGAAATACAAATGAGTTCTGGGATACTCCTTCCTTCATCACCTGATCTTGTATACTGTCTCTTATCCTACACCATGAAAGCATCATAAAATAGCTAAATCCTCTACCTATGGACCAAACTGAGCCCATGTGAAACTTGTTTCAGTAGTGATCAACCTCAAAAAAAAATCCTCAGGTGAAAAGTCCATTAATGTAATTTTCTACACTGTTCTGTCTTCTGTGTTATATAGGCACTGGCAGCTGTTTAACACAGATTTCTAAAACACAAGGCTTCTGGGATTGATTACCCCACTAAAGACAACAACACCTACTCCAAGCAGCCTTTTGGCATTGCCAGAGGACAACAGGGGTGCTGAATGTCTCCCCTAAATGTAGCTCTGCTGTTCTGCTATCTGGGGCTGATTTATGGGGCTTCTCATAACTTTGCTTTCTCTCGGCAGTTTTGAAAAAAAAGTTGTAAACAATCTTATGCAATGAGATATACATGCCTAAAGAGGATTCATCACAGCTAATACCTTAACACAACTAAACTATTCATGGAAACTTTGTTTCTAGGCTTATGATGAGAAAGTATAAAGCAAACTGAAGAGGGCCTTTTGGGAACAGTTCCATAGCTGTGCATTTTCCAGTCATCCTTCTTAGGCCACAGAGATATCTGACTTAAGGTACTGTATCTGCTCCCCTTTGCACCAAGTGGGCTCTGCTGAATAGCAGGTAACAGACTGCGAAGGAGTTGCTCACAGTAGAAATCCTTCCTGAAGCACAAATGTGTGCTGTATTTTCAGGGCTTAATCCACAGACTTAAACCCCAAAGGCACTGGTACATAAAATCCTGACAACCAGGCATTCATAAACTCCAGACAACTCTACCAGGAGACTTCCAGAGAGTTTTATCCATCTTCTCAGGAAAACATGCACATAGTAAAAATGGAAAACCAAGCAGACAAATATACTGCAAACAGCATTTATAAAATATTTGGTCAGAAAACTATAGTTCTTAATTTTTACTGTGTCCTATATTATGTTGATATAGAAGTTTAGCATTTCCATATTTTAGCACATATTCATACATGTCTGGAAGTGTTCAAGGCCAGGCTGGATGGAGCTCTGAGCTTTGAACAAGCTGGTCTAGTAGAAGGTGTCTCTGCTCACGATGGGGGAGTTAGAACTAGATGATCTTTAAGGTCCCTTTCCAAACCATTCTATGATTCTATGACTCCGCTCTGATCAACTTTTTTGAGACACTTTCTAGCCTTTATAAAAAGACAAAAATCCACAGGCTGTGGCATATGCACTCTGTCAGTGGTAGAGTGATGATGACTGTGTCCCTGACAATTGACTGGTCCTTACTTGCTGCCTATATCCAAAGCAAAACAGGGGCTGTGAGCCTGCTGTCAAAACACACATCTCCTGACCTTTGCATATCAGATGTTGAGCCTATATGGTTGTCTTTAACCCCAGATTTATAACCTTTCTGTTAACTGGACTTTAATCTCTATTCTTCTCAATCATAATGAGATGCAACTTGCACCATACATCAAACTTGTGTTCACATTACTAAAACATCACAGCATTCCAAGGTACACCCACACCTCTCTAGCCAAGCTGCCTGCATTCCCAAAACTTCCAGGTACTTATGACTAAACCCAAAAGCCACTACCAGTTTGTTTTAGCAATGTAACCACTGAAGTATGGTGCCTACAGGCAACTCCTTCTCTCCCTCGTGCCCTCAGAAGAGCCTGGAGCCAATGGTAAATCTGCCCTTTTCAGATATCACATTAAAGACCCAGATCAAATTTATTCCCGAATAAGGGCAAGAGGGGAGGAGAGTCCTTTGTCTGGGTAAAAGTGCTGTGAAACAATACACAGCAAAATCTGTTAAAAAACCCAAAGCAATCTCCTATCAGCTAAATATGATGCTGAATGTGAAAGCTGAAGGAGTTCAATGTTTTAATACATAGCAGTGGACATCATCTCATTTATCACCTTACCATGCTGGTGCCTTTAGCTTAAACAGCTTTTCTGAAGCCTGGATCACTCTTATATGGTCATTAGCCAACATGCTAGCCCCCAAGAAAGATCCCACTTCCCAATAGCTCTGCAGTTTCTCCAGGCTCCCCTTTTTACCAAGCAGGCTGCTGATCTTTACTCCTGTAGTAAAAAGAAGAACAGATCACAGTAATGTATTAAAGAAGTTTTAAAATAACCATTTTCCTGATTTGAATCCTATTAATTGTTTAAATTACTGTAGCCTCTCCATTTAAATGAAGTAAGATGGAAATCATACTTACCAGTTAATGTTATATGCTTTCCAAACACCCTAAGCAGTAGCAGATTTTTTTTCCCCCTCCCTCTCTTCCTAAAGGCTTCTCAAGAAAGGAACTTTCAGACATCACTGTCAGGACAAGGCCATTGTCAGATTACCTATGTTCTTGCATGGACCTCATCTGTAAAGGTAAATTGGGGCCTTAGGCTACTCAACATAGCTGTAAAAACTTAACAGATGCTGAATAAGGCACCTATTATGTTTTTTGCTGCTTTGTTTTTTTGACTTACAAGCCCCAAGCCCCAAACTTACCTTTATAGACAAGGTCCCATACAGAAGGAACAGATGATCCACTGGGCTTCTTCCAGCAGTGATGTTCTTTTAATTGCCGCAAGTCCTACCCCAATGAAAGACATCTATTAATATTCAAAAGTCCCTCAACACCTCAAGATTATGGAGAGCCTCAGGTTTTATTTTGATTTGCTATGTTTTCTGAGAACTACCAAGTTTTCCTATGGTCTTCAGGATGATTTTTAGTTAATATTAGCTGCTATGTACTTATAGCTAATTTGAATGTGCTACACCATCCCCCGCAAATAAAACAATCTGCAGCTTACAAGACAAGCCTCTTCACCACCGTAGTCTTTTATTCACTGTTCCCAGTTTCCTCCCATGTCACCTTCCATTGTCCTTGATATTAAGGCTGAGTATTCACAAGAAATTTCAAAGCAACTGTTGATGTTTATTTTTTCCTTAACCTTCCATAAGCAGCTAGCAAGCTAAACTTCATACTGGAAGCAGCAATAAATCTTATCAAAAGCAATACCATACATTTCAGTCCATAAAATTAACCTTGTTTTCTCACAATGTTCACATTTTTCTGTTATCAGCAGCATACAGTAGATGTTTTAAAGTGTGAAATTGTATCCAAGTGGTTCATAGCCTATTTCACACCCGTATTTCACGCTTTCTGCTCTCTGGTTAACAAGAAATTGTCATGCTTGAGTAACATACAGAACAAAGTAATACTTAAATCATATAATAACATTGTTTGCTTCTTGGGAAAGAAGTTTTAGTTATTCCTGAAGAGGAAAAAATGGAATAGATCTTAGAAAACATCTCAGATGTACCTGAGACATGCTGCAATCTACATCATCTCCATCAACTCCACAACATACAGCAGTGATCACCTCTATGCATATCAGTTCTTCAAGGCTTTAAGCCAGGGTGCTATACACATGCACATTGTCAAGAGACCACTTGAGGATGTACAACTACATTTGTCACTGTAGGACAGGAGGGGACAATTTGTGTTTAATGTGTTCAGCTTCAGTTGGGATTCTAGAAACCAAAACCTATACACTATGCACAAAACACAGTAAACGGGAAAAAATTAATCTCCCCCAGGGCCCTGGAGTTAACACTACTCAGCAAATCCTCAAAGGATGAAAGGCTTTGCTAGAACGTCTAAAACATTTACATGTACATGACAGCAACATGAAAGATTAGACGGACATCTACTAACTTCCACAGGCTTCGAATGTGACTTCATCACAAAGAAAATAAGGAATCGGTATCTCAGGGATACATGAATCATTTCAGACATATACCATTGCTGGGAGGAAGGAGAAAGGGAGCACGGCCTTCACCAAGTACTAGGCAGTGGCACTCACAGTTGCACATTGACAAGCTATCACAAGCTATCTGTCACAGCGAGCAGCAGCTCTGGTCTCTGGTTCTCAGGCTTACATTCTCCGCCACGCTCCACTGCGTCTGCAGGAACTCACCCATCACAAACCTGCTGCGCTCCAGACGTCGGCACAGAGCCAAAGCATGGTACAAACTGAGCGTGTGGTTTTGATGAAAAGTACAACCCACATAGGGAGGGACTGGGATTACTGGACTTGGCAGGGAGAAGTGTTTGTTAGCAGGGTAAGACTGGTGATTTGCAGTTCCAGCTCATGGAATGAGGGAGAGCTCTAGGAAGATAGTGGGGGAAAGGATGGATGTGTAACAGCAATGGTATCTGAGGACACCGTGTTTTGGAATCATTACTGCTATGTAGCCTGGATGAACTGCAACTTTGACACAGGTATTATGTGAAGTGGATCCTGTTACCTTAGAGAAGACAGCACCAGCTTCTCATCAAATTCTTCTGAGACAGATGAGGTAGTCAGTGCTAAAACTCACTCTACTTTGCTGACCTTCCTCTACAAAGCTCATCTACAAACTTACTTATCCCTGAAAATCAAGTTGGAAAAAAGCAGTTGCAGTGTGCAGACGTTAGCAATAGGTTCAGAAGACTATAATTTATAAATATGGGAATTTGTTTTGTTTTGATTTCCAGAGGCTTTGGTCTTTGGGGAGGGGGAGCAAAAATACCTTTCTGTGCAAAGTGAACGCCTTCATGAATTTCACTCTGAGTTTGTGGCCTACTCGTATAATTTTTCTTCTTTAGTTTATTTTGATTTCACCATCCTTAAAAGTTTTTCGAGAGTCTAAGAAAACCCAGGCAAACTCAAGACATTCTCTCCTTCCAGGATAAGTTTGGTGCTCACAGGGGGAGGAAAAAAAAAGCAGTAGTTGAATTCCAGTATATTTTAATAAAAAATATTTTGCCTTAAAAATAAATGAGCCAAAATAGAGGAATCATTAAGGCCAGAAAAGATATTGTTTTTATAACACCAAGAATATACCCTCAGCGTATGAAGAAAATAAGATACAGTAAGTAGATATTACCAGTTAAATATTACTATGAAGCCTTTATAAACAAACAGCTTTCCTTGCTCAAATATTGACAGAACAATTCATACTACAGGATCCTCTGTGTGTCAAAGTTGCACAGCCTGCAGAGAACATTGCTGCCAATACAAGGCACTGCATTTCTGTTTTGGTCTCAAAGGTCTGCAATTTTGTACAGGTAAGAAAGCAGAAAAACTATTCAGAAAACAGAAGGATTTTAATTAATGCTTTGCATGATTATCTAGTTGCAGACTATTATCTGACAAATAGAGGTAGGAACTTTTAGAAGGCAGATTTTCTGATCTGCTGCAGATTGGTAAAAATTCTTCTGGCTACTGGCCTTACTCTTAATTTTACTGGAGTTATCACGATATTGTCAGTGTTGTCTGATATGCACATTCTAATGACAGCCTCATGCACACTCTGAAGTACTAATAGGGACCATATCCTTCCTTAGCCTTTCCCAACCTACCAATACCATTTCCACATAACATGGACTGAACTTCAACCAGTTTGCTCTCACCTGTCTCCTCATTTCCCACCAGAAGGCAGATTTCCTCTAATGTCTATGTGCTAGAGATAGTGCTGCAAGTAGACTCCAAACTGAATGCACTGCTAGGCAAATCTAGTTACTGCTAACAAATGGCCTTGTACACGCAGATCTAACCAAGAAGTGACATCAAAAAAATGATACATATATGATATTCTTGGGACAGGAAAAAAATCAAAACATTGTCCCACACAACCTTTGTGGGTTTGCTTAGTTTTGTTTGAAACATTAGCATTAGCCCAAGACAAAGAAAATACTAAATTATACTCAGAATGTAGCACAACTCAAGCTAGCTGACAAACCTCATTGTACAAAAACAAATAGGGACCTGGAAAAACAATCCAGGAGTGTAGCACAAGCTGGGATCTACTCATCTGGGGAGCAGCTCTGTGGAAAGTGACCTCGGAATCCTGGGAAACAACAAGTTCAATGTGAATCACCATGTGGGGCAGCACCAAAGAAAGCTAAGAGGATTCTGGGCTGCATCAACAAGGGCATCACCAGCAGAGATAAAGAAGTCATCAGCTCAAGCAGTCAGCTCTTGTCAGACCACATCTGGAATACTGTGTTCAGTTTTGGTCCCCACTATACAAAAAACCAGACGTGGACAGGCTGGAGAAGGTCCACTAAGACAATCAAAGAACTGGGAAGCTGCTGTCTGACAAAAGGCTGAGAGAACTGGGTTTGTTCAGCCTTGAGACAATAAGGCTTAGACCTTATCACCATGTTCTAGTATTTAAAGGGTGGCTACAAAAATGGAGATTCTCTTTTTTCAGGAAGTTGCGTGAAGAAGAGTTACTCCTATGGAGGTTCTGATAGGACACAAGAACACCAGCCATTGGAATAATCTCCCCAGGGAAGTGGTGGATTCCCCAACACTGACCACTTTCAAGATTCATCTGGACAGGGTGTGGAGCCATCTTGTCTAGACTGTACTTTTGCCAAGAAAGGTTGGACCAAATGATCCTTGAGGTCCCTTCCAACCTGGTATTCTGTGATTCCATGAACAGTGACCACATTCTTACCAACAAGAAATCAATGATCAATGACACACAGAGGGTCTATAGTATATACATATATGAAAACTTGTTTCAAAATGGCTAAATCAATTTGAGACTTAAAATTACTTTGACAGTATTTCTTATAAAAAACCCAAGAAAAATAGGCACTAATGTATAACAGGAGGGGTTGCTCTATGCAGGGTTTTCAGCAGACATGAAGTAAATGTTTGCATAAGAGAAAGGAACACCAACAGCTAAAAAACCCCAAAACCAAACCAATCAACCAACCCAATCAACCAAACCAAAAACCCCACCAAAAAAACTCCACCACAAAACAAACACCAAAAAACCCCAAAAAACCAACAAAACAAACAAACAAAAAACATGAACAAAAACCCAAACAAACAAAAACAAAACCTAAAAACTTCCACCAAAGAGTTACCAGATATTTCTCCACTAAATAATTCACTAGCTGTGGATGGTACCTTAAGGAATAAGGAACTTTAATTTCTGTAACTTTCTCCATACAAACAACAGGGAAAACACCACTGAACAAACTCACAAGACGATGATACCAAACATCTGATCCCTACAGCTTTAACCAGTACAATTAATTTGTCCAAATCTATTTGGCTGTAGCCTGTGTACAATTGAGAGGTTTCTTTAAAATGGAAGGATTCAAATTAAACTGCACAATAAATACAGCCCAGCTTCACTAATCTATCTAATTTAAAATTAGGTCAGCTGAGTGGATATTTGCAAATGCTATGTGGAAAGCACAACATATATTTTTACCTCTTACACTGGCACAAGCATTCAATTTTCAGTAGGAGATTATTCTATCTGACCCAAGAAGCAAAATCTCACCCACTAGCAGAAACTCTAGTTTTTTAGATGGGGAACTCTAGGTAGCCTATCACATCCAAATGTACACCTTCATTCACACCAGAGAATTTCAATTTCACTTTCATTATGTGAAAGTAACCAGCTCACTCTGACCGTCACACTCAAAAAAACTCTGTCTAGAAAATTACTCCCAGACATACAGTGCACACCTAACTTCTAGAGAAGTGGTTGATTATAGATACATTCTGTGAAATAGATTGTTTCTTTCTCATGTGACAACCTCCTTGGGTGACTGAAGCATCAAAAAGACTTTTCAATAAGTCAAGAATTACACAAATTTATGGAATGAATACCAGTTGCAAAGGACACATTACTACATATTACAACATTCGGTGCTTTCTCCTGTACCTTCCCTGAAAGTACCGCTGACTAATATTGATTTTGCACTTTCCTCAAATCCAGCAAAATCAAAAACAAAAAAGACACATTTTTTCCTTCTTAATCAAGAATTTTTTTACAGCGAGGGTGGTGAGACATTGGACCAGACTGTCCAGGGAAGCTGTGAATACCCCATTGCTGAAAGAGTTCAAGGTCAGGTTGAGCAATGTGAGCAAGTGAAAGATGTCCCTGCCCATGGCAGTGAGGTTGGACTAGATAGGTTTTAAAGGTCCCTTCCAACTCAAACCACTGTGTGATTCTATGATTCTATGATTCTATGAATAGAGACATTCAGGAAAGCTCAAAGTAAAGCACTGGAAGAGAAACATTCTTCTCTCAGCCCATCTCAAGCTCAAGTCAAATGCATCCCCACTGTTAGGATGGATTTTTTGTCCATATTCCCTACAGTTCTACAGGGAATTTTGTTTGATTATTTTAGAGGATGCTAGCTGGAACTGCATATGCCTCCAGTTGTTCCTGTTTCACACAAGTAATGCCATTGCAAAGAAGGTTTGTCAGTTTTCACTGAGCAGTTTTCACTGATAACCAGTTAAGACCTTGCAACTGGAACCAGGTCCTCATGAAAATGCTCTCCTGGTGGGATCAGTGATGGGGGGAAAGACCAACTTAAAATATTTGCATGCTCGCTATCAAAGCATTCATATACAACCATCAGATTTTTCCCCGTGACAGTGGGTGGTGTCAAACTTTCACTAGAATGCGATTTCACCGTGAATTTGAAGCTATAATTACCAACTTTCCGTAGCTCGAAAGAAGTATCAAAGCAATGTCCAGCTGCCCGGAGGAGTACTGCATAATTAATTCCTGACTGTAATGTTGGCTCTGACTCAAATGCCTTCTTGAACCTAGAAAAAATAAACATACAAGTTTACTTTCTAAATAATGCGATCTAATAGAGACATAGTTATACTTTTAGGTACTTTAAGTGCTTATCTTCTGTTTACACAGAGAGAATCCATGGAAGTAAAAATATTTTACTGTTTTCCACACATGCTTTGTGGTTATTTTTAGGAGTCCCGTTATTTATACATTCTCCTCCCATTTCCTTTCCCCTCACACAACAAGCACAGACCCTACTCATCCATCCATCCATCCATCCATCCATCCATCCCAGTAAAGTTGCAGTGTCTTAGTAGATTTACAATTTTCTTTGAGATTAAAAAAAAAAAATACACTATAGCTTGTCAGAGACCTGTTTCACACAGTTACATTAATTAATAAGCTCATTAATTTACTCTTAAATATATTAATTTTCACCAAGTTGAAGACATTGATTGTATTATGAATCTGCTACAGTGACATACAAGCATATCAAAATCCAGAAGAACAGAAGCAAGTGATACAAGGATATACTTTGCATTCAGCTACAATTTCAGCAGCTCCAAATTTTAATCTTTACTGGGTGTCCCTCACATAGTCCTTATGAATCTATTCACATAAGAAAGGAGTATACCAGATTTTGTTCCACTCGAGAGGAAGTGAGTGAGCAAGAGGAAGGGCAGTGGTATTCACCTAGCCTAAACCTTGTCTTAATAAAAGTCGAGGGGCTTCACACACACACAGCACACACTATTCTCATGTTAACAATGTGAGCTGTGGTGACAACAGTGACAGCAGGTCTGTAGTGCTTTAAACTTGTTCTATAGAACATGTTTACTTGCATATATATGTGTATATATATAAATGCACACACATGCATACACACCTCTGTAAGGAGGTGGCAAATAGAACTATCACATGTGAGTTAAGGAGCACAAGAGACTCAGTCAACACAGCTCTGCTACAATAAAAGCAATGGAGTTTAAAATTACTTTCAAAAGGATGGGAAAAATCCAGACAAACAAATGGATTATATAAAGAAACCCCAACATAATTAAGCAGGTTATGAGATTAATTTCATAAAGAAGGAAACAGAAATAATCTATGCAAAACCTAAGGATTTGGCTTCCAAACTATGCTTTGACATGTTAGCAAATCTAAGGCGTTTTGATCCTAATAGGCCAAAAATATGTCTATTTAAAAATTATTTTATTATTATTATTATTTTGTTCGCTTTTTTCCCTACTCTAATGATTGGGGACTTTGCATCCTTTAACATAAGCCAGGTTCCTATTCAGTCTGCTGCATATATACACTTTCTGTACTCCAGTTGTCCACCTCTAACAACTTCATGATTAGACTAGAGTCCATCCCTCTAAAAAAAAGCATGATCAGCAGAGAATTAGTTCTTCTTCCATCATCTGCCTTTCCTTTTGTACTGTGAGTTACAACAAAATAAGGAAAAAAGTACGTACAAAGCATTTTCACTCAAAGAACATAAACCCAATAAAAAGCCACCAACCAAAAAGGACAACACTTTAATGGATTCTAAGGATATACAGCTAGAAGAGACCCATTGGCTGGTGTAATCTCTTTGGAGACATAGTGATGTTGGGAATAGGACAAGTTTCTTTCCCTAGAGATCTTTTATGCTGTAATCCTTATGCAATATCAGGAAAAGGAGAGAAGAAAGATTGACAGAAGAAGAAAAAAACATTGAAAATAAGTATTAGTGTTCCAATACAAGAGACTGTACTTTTGTTTTTTTATTTTTCACCAAACTGCATAATTTCTGGCATGACTATCAGAACTTCTTTAGTTCTTGGACAAATACACACAAAACTTCAACATTTGAAGATAAAATAAGCATCTCTCGTGCACATCAGCAAGTGTCACCTTTATGATGTAAACAGAGTTGATCATACAGGCAAAGGAGGTGGAGATGAGCTTAAGTTTGCAAAACAGCTATTGCTTGCAGAAGTAAGGGTGAAACAGCCTGAAAAAAGCCCTTCTAAATATATTGCCAGAGAGGCACCATTGGTGTTGCTGATGTGCTCAGTTTTGGCCAGCGCTGAGTCCACTAGAGATGTCTGGAACTTGTCTCTTGTCAGAGGCCACCCCTGCAGTCCTCTGCTGCCAGGACCTTGCCAGCAAACCCCACTAAACCAGCAGGCACCTGAAGGGAACTTTTGTTCCTAGGTTCTGCCTTTTCTTTCTAAATTGCTTCCAAATCTCCCCCCCACAGCAGAAATCCTTTTTCCTAGCCATCTTTATGTGCTACTCACACCAAGAAATACTAGTATCTTGGACTTCTGCAGTCCTATTTATCTCTCCTAAATTGTTACAACCCAAAGTGTAACTTTATACTCAGTGTGATCCTGTGCTGACATTCTTGAACCTCCCTTATATCCACAGTGTGCATTTTTGCTGTCCAGACTAAGAAGAAATAAAAATTTAAAAACCTGACAATAAATTTTGAATAGATGAAAATATTCACATTTTCACAAACAGAAGTCACATCTGTTGACTGAAGTAATTTAAATTCAACTGGTGCCATTGCTGTACATTGTCACGCCCCAAATATCACTAAAGGAACCCATCCAGTAGCACAGAAAGGCGGTAGGATTTTAAAGTCTGCCAGTGAACTGGTTTAGCTTCTGTAATTATAAATCTCATCAAGAAACTGAAAGCTGACATTTGGGAAAATCTCACAGTGTAGACACTGAATTAGGGAGGTAGCAGTGAAAAGATCTGCATAAAGACTTGATAGCTTTGGTAAATCTGATTTGCACTGTCAGTATGCAACAAGAAAGTGACAGTTAAGAATTAATCTTCCATCTCTTCTCTCATATTTATTTGAAAGGTGCTTTGTAACTATCAGGAAAGCACACTGCCTGACTTTTTCTATTTTTTTTTTTCTGAATAGACCAAAGTACCTTGACCTCACTAGTTGTTGCAAAACCCATGCTTTGGTTCTGCTGGCAAATTGTCATTATCTTAAGCAATTCACTATACATTTGTCTAAGACTGAGATAATTACCTTTATCTCAACATAAAGTAACACTATCAGGGAGGCACTGTTCCTGCACACACCTTGCCCTGTTGTGGCCTGATGCAGCACTAGAGTAGGTCTGCTCCTTCTCAAGAGTGCTCCACTGAGTTATGAGTCAACCCTTCAGCCCCATCAAGCCCGCTGTATGACTAACATGAGAATTCAAATCAATATCCAGTAAAAAGTACAAACAAAAAAGCAACTGGCTCATCCGGTGTAGCTTCCAGCTTCCGGTCAAACCCCAGCTTGACTCTGAACAGAGATCACCTTGTTCCACAGCAGCATGCGCACGGAACAGTTTGTGTTGGGTCTAATGTGCAAGAGACTTCAGGGATTACTTAGGGGCAGACTGGTCAGCAGCCTAACCTGCTGCAGGAGCTGCTGGCCTGCTGTCTTTTCCCAAACTGGTATGCCTAACTGCAACCACCTCCCCTCGTGTTAATGTATGAGTACTGTGATTTCTAAGCTGCATCTGTCAGAAGCGTGTTAAAAAGACTACATAACATACCCTGGAAGTAATTACCACTATTATACACATAATTGTTCTTAGTTCAATTAGGTTTAAAAATCTCGAAGTTTATCTGTTCATAAAGCACTATGAATGAGGAAGAATCAAGATATAATTCCTATTTATTCTATTTAGCTTGTGATAATGCCTGGTATTTGTATACAGGACTATAGTTTTTATAATAGTTTTTGACACTAGCGAAATACTTTTTAAAAAACAAAATATTGAAGGTTTTAAAGACAAAATCTTGAAAGTTTCTTGTGGGATTTGCCTTAGAAAAAATATTTTTTTTCTTTAATCCAAAATTACGAAGGGGTGATGACGACAATATGCTACATTCCTCTTCTTTCATTATCTTTAAAAAACCCAGAAAGAATTGCAAAACTGTAAAGCATGACCAGAAATTATAAACTGTACTTTTATTTTGAGGCCATAAATGGTAAATAATTATGTCTTTTCTTTTACCAAAGACAGTTCTAATCTGAAGTATACTATAAACAAGTGACAAATGACAAAAGCAGAACAAAGCTTTCCATTCCAAGCATTTACTTCAACAGGCAGCTGATGAGCACAAAACCAGGACCAGGATCTGATGTGCAGGATGCATAAACACAGATTGTCTGTTTCCTCATCTGAATCATAATAGAGAAAAGCAGGTCTAGGATGGCATCCAGTGCCTCCCTTTTTTAACCTATTCCACATAACAGCATTTTAGTGTACTTCAAAAACAATAAAAACCATGACACTTGCCTCTAAAATTAAGGTAGGATTTTTTTCCAGCCTGTTGTGTGTTTCTTTTGACTATCGACGGTACTGTAGTTCCCTCTAATATACATATACTACACAGTGATGATGGGGTGATAAAGCTTTTGCAAGCACGAGCATGGAACAGTAATACTGCTTGTGAAAATGGAAACATGCATCAGTGCAGAGTCAAAACTCAGCACCTTCAACCCTATCTAGCTATATCTATCAGATTGCAGAAAAACCCATTGATTTGCAGACAATTACTGTCTGTCCCAGATTCCTAAGACTAATACAGTAAACAGGAGACTTCACACTGGGGGAAAAGGAGGAAAATACACTCAGATGAGAGCTACCTAAACTTGCAAGTCTCTGAGGCACTTCAGGAACTTTGTGGAACAAGATCTGTGAACAACATAAATTTCTCATTCTTAACAAGGAAGCAAAGAAGACTAGAAGATTCATTGTATCCCTTAAGGATGACAAATATTTGGAATGAAAACCAGTTGGAATATATCTTGTTTAAGAAGTATTTTCCCAATGCTAACAAAAGGATGTAGATAGAAAAACAGTACTCACCAGAACGTCCCTTTGTCCCTGCTTTCAGTATCTACGAATGCAGATTCCAAAAACATGTCCTTGTAAATTCGACCAACCAGGCAGTACATGTCAGAAGCTACTTGGTCTTCCTGTTCTACCAGGGGAATCATAATTTCTAGAGCTTTCTGTCTGTCTCCAGGCAAATTTCTCCTATTAAAAAATATACATTTTTATTAAAAAAGCAGTAAAGTTAACAAGAAATACTTTTTCATGACCATGTTTGAATACATATGTATGAATCCATCCATGTAAAATGTTCTTCTAGACACAATGGACTATATTATATACACATACTCCCTCCTCCCTTTCTTCTTTTTTTTTTTTTAATTACTTTCTTTAAACCATGGGACACTTTTATAAAAGCCCCCAAACACCTTTTTATCTCGCTTATGAAGCATCAGCTAGAGCAAAGAAGTGCCAACAGCAACAAGACCTCCAAGAGCAATTCTTAGTAAAATCATGTGTTATTTTCTTACAAAACAGAAAGATATGAACCTCAGTTTCATATCTAATATTTCTTGCACAGTAATTCATGCTTTAAAGGAGAAAAGATTCCTTCTTGTGTTTCTGATTTTTTAAAAATACACATTTTGAAAATGAAGCAAAAAAAACCAAAAAACCCCCACAAACCAGAGTGAATTCTCATGACAGGGAAAATTAGGAAGTGAAGACAATAAGACAATATTAACAAAAGTGCTTGAGACAAGTAAACCACATAAGTGCAAGTGTTAGACACATCCTGGTGACTCAGTTAGGACACATCCATCATGCAGTATCAAGAGTTTACAAGTTTTTTATATATTTGTGTACCGAACAAGCAATGACTCCTTTCTCAGCAAAATCTTCTTTGGTGGTTTGGGGAGAGTATTATATGTGCATGATTATTAACTGCAGTATATGAGCGACTAAAATTTGAATCGGGGGGAATATATAGAAGTGATTTTCTAGCTGTCTTGCAAGTTTTGCACTGAAAAAGCTTGGAAGAATATGCTACCTCAGAAAGGAAAAAACAAAACAAAAAACCAAAAAAACCCACAGCCATCTTAAAGCAGATAGTACTTGATCAGAGGTTCAGTAATGGATTTTTTTCTTCCCCCTCTACAAGAACACATCATCGTTCTGATGCATCTGCACATGTGGTGTCAATGTTAAGCCTGAGAGATCAGAGTGTGTGTACAGTAAAAGATACCTTAGCTCATGAGCTCCGAGCTCAGGTATGCAGCTCCAGAATGGAGTGGCGTGGAAGAAAAGGTTTAAATCAAGCAGAATGGTAACAGAGGATGAATGAGCACTTACATCATAACAAAAATAATTAAGAAAAAAAAGCAAAGGCACTTGTTTGAGTAGACAGTACAAGCTGTCTTCCTGAGGAAAAAAAACCCAAGCAAATAGAGTGTGCAAGTCTATGTGTTGGCCCAACCTCTACTGATGTCTCAGCCTGATGAGAAAGACAAATGAAATGCAGTGCAGTCTCTTCCCAACTTTCAGACCCGTAAATTCTAACAAATTGGGAAAAGTCCCATCAGACTACAGAGCTGCAATAGGCTTCCCAGGTACTTCTAGAGTGGCACAGCAAGGCTGGTGTACTCATTTGAGATGGACAAGTGCTCTCAACACCAGGCGCCAGGGAGAGAAACTGAGTGCTCCCTTCTGGCTGAGAAAATAACAGTCTCCATCAGATCTCTGTGATTTTAGTTCCCTGGCTCAATAATCCCTCACTCAGTTGTTGAAGGTTTGCCTCCTTTTGCTTTCTCTTCTCAAACTGACCACTGAAGTAAAGTAACATGGGTAAGTCTGCAGCTTCTTTATGTTTTTCTGCTGATTTTCATTACAGAAGGGAAATTTTCAGGATAGAGTTTCAGGTAGGTAACTCTCACACATCTTGGATCGACTGTTACTAATCCAGATCGAATCAACAGCTAGTTGAACTTAATGAGAATAAAACCAGCAAGGCACAACAGTGTTATGGAATTTGAGCCATTTACACTTAGCTGGTCTCCAGAGACAGAGGTCCCTACTTTTCTTTCTGGTTACTTTTCCATCATTAATGCCCTCACACACTTTCTTGATTTAGGTCAGACTAATCCTGACTAATTGAGCTGCTCCATCCTTCCGTACCAGTGACCTGGATTAGAAGCAAGAGGGACAGCTTTTTCAACAGCAAACATTCAGATGTTCAGAGTATTCCAGACCTGCCTTAGCTCAGGAAACATCCTCCCTATTCCAAATAAACAGAAAGCTACAATTAGTTCAAGTAATTCCTTCTTGGCATATACCAAACTGTGTACATTTTCATGGATGTCATGGATTTCAGTTGAATGTACAATCTGGAGAAGGGAGGGAGAGGAAAACACGATCTGAACTCCTCTGGAGGTACTGTGTAGACCTTTTTTATGACAGGTACCCTCAAAGGCTACATCTTAGTCACATTTATGAAAACAGATCTTTCAGACTGTAACAAGTCCCAGTAGAACCAGTGAAGTATAAACAAACAAACAACAAACAAACAACCAAAAACTAAATTATGCAAACATATAGAAAAACAAATCAAACACTCTAGAGGAAAAGGAATGGAATTTGACAGGATGAAAGAAAAGGAAAGCTTAGATTGATCATGAAGCTCAGAGTCCCCAAAGTTGCTTCAGTGCAAACCCTACACCTGTGTACAAAGATTCTAGTAGGGAACCTAACCTGGGATTACCAACCTTGTGTGAAGTTTGCAGTTCTGATTTACTGTTCAACAGCAGAATGAAGGGTAGATTCTTACCTGTTCAGCGCAAATGCATAATGAAACCTCACATGGTGGTGGGAAGCCAAGTCAAAAGTAGGCAGTTTTTCTAAAGTTTTCACCAGCTTCACAATGGAATCATAATCCTTCCAAAAGAAGGGAATAATGAAGTTTTAGGTGGCTGTACTGAGGTATGCCTATATATACTCCTCTTTGAACTCAGCACCTCTTATTTCAGACTAAGAAGTATTTTCAGTTCATTGTAAGTGTTATGGATTTTGGTTTCTGCAGTCTCAAACTGTAAACAGCCTGGACTCATCAGAAATGTGACTATGTACAGTATTTATCAGGGAAACACAATTTGGTCTCCACTACTGCTTCAAGGGGGACCTGTGGAAATTTTATCACATCTATTTCATGATTAAAGTTAGCTTCAGTGGCTGAACATGTTCATGTACAGATATTACATTGCTAACTGCATCTGAATTAAGGCATCCCAAAACTCTGAAGTAGGCATGAGCCGCAAAAACAAAATAAAAGAATCTTTCAATACCATAGCTTTTAAAGCTTACTCACCCACATACTTAAAAAACAACCAAAACCAAAATTAAACCACTTCAAAATGTTTAAGGGGCAACAATTGAAATTATTTGTAAAAAAGTAAGCAATTGCTAGCACCATTCCAGAAGCTAAAATGCATATGAACATGTTATGTTTCTATGAGAAACATCACAAGCATGGTGACAAAGAATACATACACATATCAATAGCAAAATGCTACCATAGCCTTTAAGTAGGTCAGACTACGGGCCATTCAACACACATCAGTGCTGAGATGGAGAAGAGCTATTATATGTTGTGTACATTTTAGGTGCTGTTATGAAATAACAACACTTTTCTGCTATGTAAATGCACACTAAAACCAGTATAATTACAAAATAAATTAAAAAGCATCAGCAAAGATACTGTAAAAGATTTTTACTAGTGTGCATTATTCATACAGTTTGTTGTCAAATCTGTACAAAACAGACTAAAAATTTCACTGAGAACATAATTTAATTTACTATGTTTCAGATTATCTTAGAGCATAGGATTCATACCTGGATGTCTCTGTAGGACAGCAGCAAGTTTATTACGATGTCAGCAGACAGGACTTCAACATTGTCCACTCGCTGTCGAATCCTTGCCAGCTCTGCTGCAAGCTCTTTGCCCGTGTAGAGGGTACGGGCCTTCCTGATGTCATTCAGAATGGACTGCCGGAAATACTGGCTGGAGATGAACAATTTCCCATCAGCAATTTGGGACAGGTCCCTTGTATATTTTTTTTTTTCTGGCCCTGCAGCTCTTCCACAATGTATATAAAGAACAATTATTGACAGAGCAGTGTCAACAGAGGGACTTGGTCAAGTTCAATGATTCATTATCAGCTTGTCTCGACAGAAGGCAAAACATTGCATCACCCTGAAGTCAGTCTGACATTTATACTGCCAGCAGGAATATATGAAGGGGTACAAAAAGACAACTCACCTTGAACTGGCCTGTGCCACCTTCAAGAGCTGAATAAATCGATCCACCAGAGGTAAGCATATAGGTCCAAGCAGTGACTCAAAACTGGGCTGCATCAGTTCTGTAAGTCCCTTCATAAAACTGCTATCACAGCAGTACACCTTGTTATGTGGAGTTATCATATAAGGAACAAATATGTAGTTACCAGTGCACATCTGTAGGGAAACAAGGTGCAATAAATATTTAGGGCAGTTATGGTTTAACAAGCCTAAGCATAAAACAAATGCATATGCTACCTGCAGAATTTCATCTGAAAAAGTCCAAGGGAGATCTGCTGCTTAGTTTGGCAAGACCAAGATTTCACCTAGGTGAAGCCTAGGATTACATAAATCCCATTTTCATCTCAAATATGATATACACCTGAAGTATATTCTTTTAGATTTCTGAACTGCTCCCTGTGGATGAGACTTTTTAGAAGCATCACATTGACCTTAAAATAGTCATTGGCTCAACAGTGAAGCAATTCCGAGGGCACACCCTAGTCACCCCAAAGCGGCAGGAGGACTCAAGTGAAGCTGATGTACACCTTTTCAAGGTGACTGATGTTCAGAAGACAGCAAGATCTCTGGCTCTGCAATGGCTCTGCAATTTAGCATAGTTAAGGCTGACAGATGTTGAAAACAGTTATGACAAGCTAGTTGCCTCACAACAGGAAAACTGTAGAGAAAACTAATCCTTAGATAAACTGCAAAATGACTCAAATAGTTTAGTTAACAAAGACAAATTCCCTGCTATGCAGCAAACCTTCCTGGCCAGTGGCACTTAAAACTATCCATATTTCAGAACAACCACTTACAGAATGTCTTAGCATTACTAAACTCTATTGATTTCTATGTATCAATACATGACAGATACTTCACCAACAAAAAAATCATTCTTATCTTCCAGAAAAGAGGGAAGCAAAATGTCTGGTGTCTGTGGTATATACACAAGTACGGATTTATGCACATAGAAATCTTGCTGAATATTTGTGGTTTTGAAGGGTCTTAACTATGAGACAGCACACCATCAAAATCAGAAGTTCTGCCATTTGTCTCTCGAAGCTCAGCCTCCACTACTGAAGTGGCCAGCAGTCCAGCAAGAAAAGCCTTAAGGAAGCAATTATTGAGAGCCATCATTTCTGTATCCCTAAATTATTTCCAGGCTTAATTACTTTCTGGTCTGCTTCTGCTCTCCCAGAAGTCAATACAGCAATGAGGACATCATTTCAGAGTCCCCTGGCAAGCTGAGCTCCATGAATTGAGAGAGCAGTGACTGAACAGTTTTCAAATGCACAGTAACAGCTGTGTGCTTAAAACATATATTTTAACTTGTATTATTAGATTTTAAAAACATGTAAGGATTGAGATACTCTAGTCTATATAAATGTATGTGTACAGATATGTCAGTAAACATATGCTATGAAGAGTATGGGAACTACTTTTTTCTTTTTCCTAATTGCACCCATTATACTATGAAACTACAAGGCCTTGCTATATAGGCAACACCACCTCACATCTGAGAGATATGGACAAACTCTGTAAAATTTAAAAGTAATTGTTGCAGGCATTTACATGAGGTCTATTGAGCTCAACTAAGCCAAAACTTGGTTGGAGATTGTTGCATACACAGACTTGCACAAGGATGAAACTTATTTTTCTTCCCCCAACAACTGCAGGAGTATCAGTTCTAAAGGAAACTTGTGAACTGGGAAGCATATGACAATATTTTAAACAAACAGTTAAGGAGTGTGATGCTAGAACCCAAACTGTTCGCCTTTACGATGGAGAATTGAACGGACACTTCTGCTCAAGAACATGCTAGCATGTAAGGTGATCACACACTTTCGGGAGTGAGTGGATGAACCTTTGACCCTGCTGAAACTTAAGCCCCACAGTTAAAAAGAAGAGAGAAATTATGAATTTGCTGGAACCGGTTTCAGCAATTACAGGCAAGAGTGGGCAGTGACTGGTACAGGAGCTGCTATTAAGCATAGGCAGACTATTCTCAAACTTTCCTTTTTTAAATAAAGAAGAAAAAGTTTGGGAAGTTAGAGCCAAGAGAAAGGGTGAAGTAGCTACAGATATCCTGGGGCAAGCATTTTTACTTCCTAATGTTTATTCAGTGCATTAAAAATAAATTTAAGACTGATTGCAGGAAGGCCTTCTCATATCTCTGGCACGCTGTTTCCAAAGCTCTGGTCTTAAAAATCAACTCTGAAAAAGGTTGTTTCCACCTTTTGAAATCCACAGAACCCCAAGTTTATCATAGCATAATGGTCAGGCCACCTACAGAGGCAGCACTGGAGTCTTCATAAATAATTAACAAGCAGGAAAACGACTCTTCATGCAGAGGTCAAGTGCCTGAGTCCATTACTGAGCAAGAGCTCTTATAAACTGACCCCGAGTGCATCTTCTGTAGGAAGCAGGTATCTATTTCAGTGGGACAAGAGACCCAGCAAAAATTATTTACGTGCATTTTTCCTGTTACCTGAGGGATGAAAAAAAGCTGGTTATATAATAGAGCCTGCTACAGGAGACACGCAGACCCAGTTACCTTTGAAAGCAGTGGGCTTGGAAGAAATTAACAGTAAAAGACAGGAGAAACCTCTACATGGAAAGAAAGCAGCAGAAAATAAAATCAATTTACAATTGTTCAAAGGGCCTCCAGAATTCTCAGGGAATTGTCTCAAGATAGAATCTCACCTTGATCTTCAGTGGCAGGTACTGTGGGAACATAGTGGCCTTTCTTTCAGACAGGGCATTAATTTGGTTGTTAACTTAACCTAGAAAGTTATGTTTTGTGGGGAGCTCTGCATCTCTGAAACCTCCCCAGTTTGGCTGAAACATATCAGGCAGACAAGCTGGCAGATACAGAAAGAGGGTGGAGGATGAAAAAACAGTACAACCTCTTAAGTTTCATTTCCTTAGGAAATGGCCTTTAAAAGAAAAAAAAAAAACAAAAACACCCAAACCAACCACACAGAAAAAGCCCACATGTAGTAAATTTAAGAAATACAAAAAATATTGACTTCAGTTTCACTTTCCTAGCTGAAGAGTACATTAGATGTTTAACAGCTGAACCTGACAAAGGCAGACACACAGTAGCTCTGGTGACAGAAATGAAAAAAATTTTAAAAATTCAGAAGTTATATATTATTTACTAAAGGTGGTGCTGGAAGAAAGATAACAGTGATGGCAAGACTGTTCTTGTACAGTAATGTCTCTAGTCACTCATTATGCAGAAATGTATTTCTTCACCATCACAAATTCTAACTACAAAGAGCCCCGACTGCATTTGGGCAATGATTGGGATGGGAGCCTGAAAGGACCAGGCTGTGAGGGCAGCCGCTAAGGAGCTGCTCCAATGTCAGACAGCTCTAAACCTTCTTCCTCAAAGCAGAGTGCATGACTTGCTTCTTTCCTCATTCCCAGGCTATGATACCTCTGTCTTAGACATTTTTACTTCCTTTCTTAGATTTCTTTTTTCATAATACAAGCTAAAATGATTTAAGTCAGAAAGGAGCAAGCAGTCTTTCTTACACACACTTCCTATCTGCTCACACATTGCTTTACATTTTGACTTAGTGCACTTTATTTCACTTGGAAGTTTAAATATATTCCATTACCACTATTAAAATCTTCCCTGTAACGCTCCACCCTGACTCTGGTCTCAAACACTGATCTTCTTTCCTAAACCTAATTAGCTAATTAACGTCACTTTACATTCTAAGTTTGCTGAGTACCCAAGACAAAATTCTCATTTTCCTTTGATCCATTCCTCTGACTCACCATACCATGTACAGTTAAAGTAATAGAATCCAGCCATTCCAGAAAAACGGGCAGCTTTTGAAGGAGTTAACATGTGAAATTCAATTGCAATATTCTCAGTTATGTCAACAACCTCTAAAAAATGTGAGTAGTACAAAAGAAAAAAAGTGGCTGGGAATAGACATGTCCCCAGTCAATAATAGGTTCTAGAAGCTTCCTTTTCCAATCTTCATTCTTTATAAATCTCTGATTATTTAAGGTCCAAGAGCTCAAATTATACTAATGAAATTACAAAGTGAGTGCAGGTGACCAGAGTTGTAAGTGGAAAGGCATTACTGAAAACATCCATGAGTGTGCACACAGACAGTTACTATGGTTCAGCCCGATGCACAAGAACTCAGGATATTAGATAAGGTAAACTTGTCCTGAGCTCCCAGATCAGCTGAAGTAGTTATATCTAGGAGATATGAACATACACCTATCTTTGAAGGCTTTGGGACAGCACACTCAGTACCTGGCAACATCAGGCCACCTTCTGAAAGGATCTGTTTCATCCAATCAGTCAGACTAATCAGAAGGCAAAAGTACTGGTTAGAGCCAGCTACGCAGGCATAAACACCACAAAGTGATAAAATCTGTAATTCATATTTGCAAATGTTTTAGTTGCTTCATATTTTTTCTAATTTCCCTTCCTCGCTTACTGTGCAAAATTAAACAGTTCCACAGTGTGTATAATTTCATTTTAAATACAGCCATAAGATTGTCTTTATAGCTCTACACTTACAGAATTTAAGACTATGCTGCTCCTAGCTAGACCCTACTGGTGACTGGAACAATAAGTTCTTCCTTCTTGTTTGATATCCTTCCTCAGCTTCTGAGAAGAAATTAATATAGCCCCTATTTGTATTTAAGAGACAACAAAAATGCATAGCATATAGTTATATCTTAATGATCACAATAAGATTATAAAACAGCCCTTCATTCCATGTCCCCCCTCTAATACACAACTGTTACTTTTAAAAGGGGCAGCTGTGGAATAATGATGGAGGTGATTTAAAAATTAAAATCATACTAAAGGTGCAGCATTGTTCACACATCAAGGAAAGGTATAACATCAGAGAAACTTTCAGGGTAGAGCACAACTGGTATACCAGGAATCCATTTCACAGCAGTTCCCTAGGCAACACTGCCTGCAAGCAGCACAGGGGATGAAGTGGAGTGAGGATTCCATGGCCAGGCCCTGGGAAATCACAGCAGAGATGGGAACCTGATGGTATCACAGGACTGATAAGCTGCCTGTTTGCGACCCTGGGCCAACAGCCTGTCAGCTTTGGCAAAGTACTGTCCTTTGTGCAAACTTTGCTCATTATAATGTCATTATAATACGAAAACACACCTCCGTCCCAAAGTCTGTCTGCCTCCAAAGTGCAACCACCCCTCACTGAACTTGTGCTGTGAGTTTTCTTCAGCTCTATCTTTAAAAGCGAAGCAAGAGAAATTTACACCAATCATAATATTTATGACTAGAGTCACTCAAGCTCCACCTTGAAGGTAAAAATTATTAGAAAAATGGTTTAAGTAAGGGGGGATGTTGGGGGAAGACATCATCATGGACAAGTCAGGGAAGATACTATTGCCAACCATCTCTGACTCCTGGTTCTCTGATCCTCTCTGATCAGTTGACGGGCTGAACCTCGCTTCCTCCACCCCGTAGGGACGCCTTTGGGTAAGATCTGGACTCTTAAACTTAGAAATCTTCTTGAGCTGCTCTTTGATTTAATGCGTTTGGTATACCCTTATATATATGCTTTGCAGACAGTGTATTTATCACCGGCAATCTATAAGAACTTGTATTTCTGTTGCTCTCAATAAACTGCACTTGTCATGCTGCTAGTTGCAGTTCTCTCATTGGGTGCCGTCAGCTCCTTGCTGGCTGCGTGAGACCGTGGAGTCTGCACCAAGTGCATGGAGTCTCCCAGCAAGTGCAGGGTGCTAGTAGTGAATCCAGAGCCCTGAGAGTTCAGATACACCGAACACAACCGGACTAATAGTGCCAAATTGGACATCACTCAGAATCAAAACCTAGCTGCCCCCAGCATCTCTGATATCTGAGGACCAGCTGGAACGCAAGGGCTTTATTTTCTTCCAAATTACTTTACCCTTTCACGCCACAGCAGCTCTTTGGGAATTCAATTTGGAGACCATGTCTTCTTAGAAAGAACATCAATGCAATAAGGTAAACATGATTCATCCCCCCTCAAATATATCTGATGTAATACAGAAGATTTTTCTTTGGAAGTTGTACAGATGAAGACACCACAGTACTATAGAAATGGGCATTTGAGTTCAGCCCAATTCTCAGATCTTGAATTTTACTTCAAAAATGCAAAACTCCAGGGAGTCAATGATGTGCAGTCCTCTTGATTCCTTGAGGCTCTTTACTAACACTGTTCTGTTGGGATCATTTAACAGTCAAATATCCACAAACAGAAGAAAGCTGCCTTCAAAAACAAGAAGCACCAAAGAAAACAAAAGTCTCCCAAAAGAAAACCATGATTCTTTACTCATGAATGGGAGAATCTAGTGAATTCCATATAATTCCGTAAAATTCAGGTCAGCATTTAATGTAACTGGTTTTTGTTTTGTTTTTTTTTAAATAAAATCAATCAGTTGAGGTAATAAAAATAGCCGGTATCTCTCACAGTAGCAACTGTTCTTCCTGCTGACTCTCGCATAATTAAGATCAGCTTTTTTTCATTTCTCCTACTAGTTCTTCTGAGAAATATCTGCTCTTATTTCAATTCTTCTGATGAGATTTTTCTTAAAGGCAATTCTCTGACTGCGCATGGTGTTACATGTAGCAGATGGCAAAATCCTAAACCAAGTTATTAAATCTATTCCCTCCATCCCCCCAAACACACAGTAAATCAACATGTGTTAATATTTTAATGAATACAGGCTTGGTTTGGGTTTACTTCAAATTCCACTCACATGAATAAGAGCCTTGCCACTGATTTGAAAAGAACCAAAAGTAAGCCTCACACTTCACATGAACTGAAGCACAGACACTAGGTCTACTATTTTAAATGCTTCCTATTTTCTTTGAGTATATATTCTTTCTTTATATACCCAGCAATAACTTTCTGTTTGCTTGTTAAAAATCAACACACACTCTACATGATACTTTCATCATATTCATATAAGAAAAAAGTTCTAACTTTTCCCAGGAAATGCATGTGCCAAATATTAGTCAAAGAATTAAAAAATAAAATAATGAAAGAACAAGCAAGAAATTAGTGATGTATCATAAATAACAATAAAAAGCACAGTTGTCATTATCATACTGACTGAAGGTTACTACATGGCATTTTAAGTACTTGGATACCAAACATCAAACTGCCCCCAAATAATCTGTCAGCTAGGTGAGGAATATTAAAATTATCTCCCCTTATTTCCACAGTGAAAGAGACCAATATCTAAACATATCCTAGGGATCTACAGTCTTCTAGCAGTACCTATTTGACAGCTCCAAGCTTGCAGACACCTCTGGCATGTCTCATCCAGGGTCACTCATTCTCCTGCTGAAGGAATGCTTCACCCAAAGAAGACACCAAACTGTCTCCCAAGCTACACCTTAAACAGGAGACAGTTAGGAAGGGCTGTGGAAAACCAGTAAAAATTATAGTCTCTGATCCCTCCAAATATCAGAAAAGGAAAACATTAGTAAGAGTCCCTGGCCATACAACATTAACCCTGTTGCTTAATCACTAATTCCTGCGAGCCAGCTGCCCAGCAGAATGGTTCCCACTGCTGCCCAATCCGGCCAGGAGCTGTACTGCCATCTCACACCTCGGGCAGCTCCTGAGGCTATCACTCCAACTTGGTGCAAGCAAGCAGCCTGAATTGGAAAGTGAGCACTGTGTTGAGGTTTTACACAATTGGTTGCGAACTGTAGGTGTAAGGCATGCACGTTAAACCTCCTCAGATTCAGCAAGAAGTGAAATTTAAAAAAAAAAAAATTGAATAAATGGCCATTTGGAACCTGACCTGCAGCTTTCCTCCAAAGTTGGTAAGAATCAAACTGGGAAGAATTAGTATGAAATAGAAACTAGTGAGGTAAAACAAAATTATGGCCATGAACTGTTACCTTTATACCAACATCTCCTTGTGACTGAAACTCTTTACAAGCAATATCTAGAATGCCTCTGCTGCTTGGTTGACCTCAAAAATCAGATAAGAGAGAAAACTACACTTAAGCTTTCAAATATCAAAGTAACTGCCTCCCATCGAAGTATCACTCCCTGTAAAAATGTATGGTTTTGGTATTATTGCAACATTTGGAAAAGGTCCAATTAAGTAGCTATAAAACTACATACAACAGGAAATGAGCCTATGTTATCTTGCACTGCTCTGCCCTGACAGGCTCCAGGCAGCTTATCCTACAACATTGTATTGACTATTATTAGGAAGCACAAAAATCCAGTCAGAACAAAGAACAAAACAGTTGGTAATGGATTTTTTTTTTTTAATTTTTTTTCCTCCCCACTAGTTTTAGGGATACAAGGTTCAGGAAAAGCAAACAGAAGGCATTTCAGTTAGAGAGATATATATAGATACACACACACACACACGCACTTGTTTTGCAGCCTTTTTAATCCCCTGGTGCCAGGGTTACCATTGTCCTGTTATGGCTGATGTTTGCGTGCTATTAAAAAACATGTTGTAGAACAGCAGGACTAAACTCCTGGTTTATTCATGTATGAATTTCAGGGTTTTTTCATATTTGTAACCTCTCATAATCACTCATATGGTGATTTTTGGTAAAGGTAAACATCACCATCACAGATTCTCAGGAACAGCACCTTTGTCATACTCATGTATCCAAGAGACTTATGATTTATGAAGAAATGTGATTTTTATTAAGTGGGAATTATATTCAATATTTAGGCATTCAACGACATTATGAAAAGTCTGCTTCCAAGTAATTTGGCTGACAGTACGCCAGAACATGAGAAAAAATCAGAGTTGCTAAGCTAGTTTCACTGACTTCCCTGTTCTAATCCCTGGGAAAATACTTCCTTCCAGAAAAGATGTTATGTGGGTGTGCTTGAAAACATCTGAGACTCTCAAGGAACACATTCTTTTTGTGGCATACACTGAAACATTTCTAAAAGTGATAAATGACAGTTTCACAGCCACCTATCCAAATTTGAATAGAAAACAGAACAATCCTTTCCCAAGCACATGAAGGCCAAGTTATCATACCTCTCCTTGAGCTTCAGGCACTGTCATTTAAATATAGGACAAGATGACAAGATCTCCCCTTTATTCTACTGTACCAGTCATCTCCTGATGGTTTCCCGCTAACAGAGCTCTTCCCCTATCCTCACAGGGACATTACATTAGTCACGCATAATTCTCCCTAGATCCTGGGCTACCGGAACAAAACTACAGAATGCAACACATTCATTTACAAGAAAGGCCTTACTGTTCTTTTTCATTTTGTGTAAAGGCCTAAGTGATCATTTACTCCACTTTCATTACAGAAAGGCAAGAGATTTTTAGTCTAGCACATCATTCACAGCATTCTGAGAGTCTCTGACTCTCAGCACTTTTTGGTTAAGAATTATACTATATGGAACCCTCTTTGGTTGTTTTCTGTTTGTTTGTTTGTTTTTAAAATGTGTTAGGGCCAAAGACTGCACTGGTTTTGAAGCCATCTTTAGAAACTCCATCAGCTATAGAATATAGCTGCATCCTTTTCAAAGAACCATGTTTCATACTGGCAGAAGTCCTTACTTAATCCATGAATTTCACTGTGAAATAAAAAAGTAAAACAAGGAATACTGCAGGTTTTGTGGCAGTTTTAACACTGTGGGAAGTAAAACTTCACCAGTTTCTAAAATTAAATAGTTCATATGCCCCTTATAAAGGTTTATTCAAATATAGGGAATTATACAACATACACAGCACCTCAGGATATCTGCACACCACTAACTACTACAGAATTATATCTTAGCATATACAGCAACCAGTAAGCCCCAAAGCGGAGCCAAGAACAACTCAACATGCCAGATATTTATTTCTGACACGAGCTGCCCTGCTGCTCCAGCACAAACCACATTAAGAAAGCAGTGTTCTCAACAGTCATAGGTTGGCCTCCCTTGAACTTGAGAACGAAACAGGGAAGGCAAATTTGCAAGGCCAACCTCAGAAACCAGAGCAATGTCAAGGTGCAGAGAAATAGTTTAATGACTGGCAGTCACAGACAGACTACTGGGATCTGCACTGCACTAGGACTAACAAGCTCTAGGACTCAACTTCCAGAAATACACACACACACACTCTCCCTTTATAAATACATATATTTTCATAGCTGTAGCTATGGGTTTCTAAAATGAGCACCAGTTTCCAAATAACTCTCCTTTTCAATAGAGTATTTTTCAAAAACACTAAATAACACTGTACAGAAAAAGGCAACAAAAAAAATAACCCCACAAGATGACAGATGTAAATGGTGTGTGAAAAAATATGATAGACAAGTAAAGGCACCAAGGAAAATAGCACTGATAGATCGTGGCAAGGTAAGAAGTGAGCCTGGTACCTAGCAACAAACTGATATACAGAGATTTGCTGCTAGGATTTTCAGAATTCTGCATCTAACTCTGTAAAATACAGTAGGAGAGTGTTAAATGATTCAAGAGGAAAACATAAGATAAACAACATTAAATGAAACAGGATTTTGGAATGCCTAGAATTCAACTAGCATCCAGAAATCATACTTACATTATTCTTCTGGCAAATAATTTCCTGGAACAAAAAAAAAAGCAGAAAAAAAAAATTAATGTTGCTAACACCTAGTAGGAAAGATATCTGATCATTATGACTTGCTAATATTAATGGTTACAGACACACGACAGGAAAAGGCTGATTGGTAGGTGTGTTATATGCCTGTCAAATCAATATAAATCAAGTATTGTCTCAGGAGAAACAAAACGAGTATGGAACAGAGTTGATACGTACATCGTATATATACACAGGAGCAGATGTAGTGTGTGCAGCTGTGTATACATATATACACATACACACATCTACATACTCCTCCCTATATAGATTCTCCTAGAGGGTTGCTGTCCAAAAATTGACTATTAATACACACACATTCATATTAGAAAAGTTAAATATTGTAAGTAACATATTGCTACCAGCAGAAGAAACTGCGAAGAATAGTAAGAGCAGCATTTCTATGACGTTTTAAAATATTCCAGAACTGGTTGAAATTCACATTGCTCTAAGAAGGCTAATGCAAAGAATGTATCTTCACATTTTAAATGTAGTTTCGGAGAACATGAAGCTAGAGCACAGAAAGATGGAAAAAACTGGTTCTTGCAATCTAATCTGGGTGGTAAAGACCAAGTGCAAATCACTTGTGGACAGTGTTCTTGCTTTCAGGAAAATCTGTTAGCAAGTTCTGATCCCAGCAACCTGATAACCCTTCGAGATTTATCACCTCAGCCACTGGGACCACTCAGCAGCTTCACTTACACCACAGCTCTGAAAACAGTGTCAAACCAAGGCACCTTGTGCTTGCCATGTTGCAGATATGACTACTGCCAGCTTTCAAAGTGTAGGATATAGATATGTTTATACACATAAATATACAAACCTGTATGTGTACATATATAGAATCATAGAATGGTTTGGGTTGAAAGGACCTTTAAACATCACCTAGTGGAAGTCTCTGACATAAACAGGGACATCTTTCACTAGTTCATGTTGTTCAAAGCTCCATCCACCCTGATCTGAATGTTCATATAGAGGAATATTCCACCAGCAAAAGTTTACCTACATTGCTTTGTACCCCAGTTAAATCATGTGCTATAGTTTTGTATTTCTGGCATTTCCATCATAATTTTTCCATTACCTTCTATACAAAATAAAATGGCACACACACTCCCACATTGCTTCTACTCTTATATGGTGGCTGTAACAAATACAGGAACAAAGATTGCCTCAGAAGACTCCCAGGCATGCACACAATCACCTTTTTCAGGCAGTTACTAAATAATACAGAAGGGGTCTTGCTCTCTGAAGATTTTTTTTTCCTGCAGTCTATCAAAAGCAGAAACATGGGCCCAGATCCGAGCTGAAGAAAACTCAAGGGAGTCTTTCAGTGGGCACTGCATTGGTGGCAAAAGGAACATCCGTCTCCCCATGCAGATTTGGGCTTCCACTGAAGTCAATAGGAACCCCACACGTGACCCATTTGCAAACTCCAGCTCCTAAACTAGTATAAAGCTCTCCCAAGTGGCCAAGGAAGCCTGGTGTCTCACTCCAAGTGACTTTCAGTGGGAGTTGGGTATTTGGCTGCTTACCCAGTACAATGAAACTCTGCTCTGTTTATACTGTAGATCATTGTACTTGCATAATTGAATTCAAAGCACAGACAGATTTTTTTGTCATTAGAGGTTTTATTTTTAGGGTTATGCTCTTTGTGTTGCAAAAAGTAAGAGAATTGGATTGCAACCAGACCAGTTGGCCAAGAAAATTTGGAGGGAAAAGCGGGAGAAAGAAACTGATTTACTCAATATTCCCTCCCAATGGAGGGCCAAGCTGCAACTAGCATGACAGAATCAAAACCAAGTATCCTGCACTAGCCAGAAGCAGTGGAAGCAAACCCTTCATGAGGCTGCAGTGCCCAGGCTGCAGTCTGACTCACCAAGATACTTAATAAAATGCTTCTTTTCAGCAATGCCTAGAATGGAAGTGCAGTGGCATAAAACACCTCCTGATCAGAGCCAGCAAATCTGAGGGAGTAATTGAAAAGACTGCCATCCAAATCATCTGCCCTCCCCAGCCCCATGAAAGTTGCTAAACCTCTAGCAGAATTAGCAGGAGGAAGCACTTATCAAGTCCTTGGCTGACACAATTTACAGGTTATCTTAAACAACCATCTTGCTTTAAACCAACCTACCACACTGTGAACTGTGGCCCTGGGGACCAGGCACAAGTTTTGTTTTTACTAACTCTGCTATGCTGCTGGTAATCTCTAGCGTAGTAACCCTGCAGGTACCTGATGTAAAGAGCTATAAATCAGCAAGATATACCAGAGGCCATCTGGAGCCCCATCAGGTTTGGCCAGAAAACTGCTATTTTACACACGAGATAAAATTTATGGATTATTTTGCTGTCCCCTACACACTACCATTCTTATCTGATTGCTATTACTTTAACAATTTACCCCAAACACCAGTAATTCCCTTGAATGACAAAACCACGTATTTTAACCATTAATAATATAAACCCATTAATTTTTCATCTAAAATGTGTTAAAATTACATTTCCACAAATAGCCATTGAACACCTAGGTAGTTAATAGATGGCAATAAAGTCATCTAAATCTTTCCCTTGGGAAAACTAAACCGAGTTTTTCAGTATTTCACTGTGGCCATGTTTTGGAGGCCTCAGAATATTTTAGCTGTTCTTTTGTGAAACACAAGTGGCAACTTTACTTCCTACTCAGGAGCTGGACCAACTGTGACTTCCCTCCCAACACACCCTTGTTTTTCCATTCCAACCTACCTTCAGTGACTGCAGAGACTCCACATTTGTGTCACAGTAGAGGATAATGTTGTTAGCCATGCTGAAGCTCTCCCGGACTCCCAGGTGGTAGAACAGGGAAGGCTGACGGAAGGCATCACTCATCTCTACAACAGCAATATCTGCAAAAAGAAATGAAAAATTGCCAATGCCACACTTTTCTGACAGCCAAGTAATTCTACACCATGTCTTTTCACACAATTTGCTTTGATAAGAAGAACCAATTTTTAGTAGGAAACAGAGATCTAGAGGGGTTTCCCCATTTTAGCTGTTATGTCTGAATTTTGAATATAGTCAGCAGGATGTGGTTTCATTTTCTCTTATCTTTCTTTCTTCCTTTCTCACCCTTTTTTTTTTTTTTGTTTGTTTGTTTTTCTTTAAATTAGACATTTATTTGCTCAGGTGAAAACATCACTGATAAAGGAAAGGCAGAAAGTTCATTTGGAGAATAAAATCTGTTCGGTTAATCTACACATGATGATTGATGATCCTACGGAAAAAAAGGCAAAAATTACATTGGATGTTTGTTTTCGCCCTCTGTGGAAGTTGCAATAAAAATTAATGCAATATATTTACAGCACTGCAGAACATATTGCATAGTTTCTGTATTAGAACTTTGGAAGAAAATAGCTGTAAATGGAAAGAAAGACAAAAGTAAAGTTCCAATATAAACTACCATTCAGATCTATTTTGATTCATACAGAAAGACAACAGAGAGAGAGAAAGAGAAGGACAAGGTACAGTAGAAGAGAGTGCGAATATGTAAAGCCACAGAAACCACCATGTAAGTTAGAACTTCATTGTGAGGAGAATTCTGTTCATGAACAAAATTAAGCACGCACACAAATGTTTATGGAATTGGGAATGTAGCCCACAATTTCTCTTAAAACACGTTTCACTTGCCCAGATTCACACCAAAGGAAAACAAGAGGAAATTTCAAAGTGTCAGCAGAAATAGTTAAGGCTTCTATTATAACCGGTAGCATATTTCCACCTCAAAAGGTTTTTGGGAAAGGGAATAAAGGTGTCTCTATAACTTGCTGAAAAGTAACATCTTTTAAGACACCTACTCTTGAGATATACTTTACTGTAACTGGCCTACAGACTTAGAAATTATTAAAAGGATAAAAAAAGTATAGATACACACAGGAGGATGAACAGACAACATTTGCCTATACAAGCTTAGGCTCTACAAGAAGAAAAGATTAAAAGAGAGGAGATTAACATGGTATATAAAAGGGACCTTTTCCCCCCCTCAGAAATCTATTATTAAATTATGGCTTCTAAGTTTCACAGTTTGTGTTCTAAGGATCTCCTTCTGCCCAATTCCACATAAATATTTGCAGGGTGGATTCCATCAAATACATTTTATTGAAGCAAAAAAGGCATTGCATTGCCAAGATGATACATACGCTGATTTTTTATAGAAAACTGAGACATCACAAAAGCCAAACAAGAACGACAATAGTGCTACTATGCTTTGTTTGGGTGAGATTAGGGCCCATTTGTTTATTTTCTTTAGGAAGTTGCCATAATAAAAGCTCTATTTTTAACTACTTTTATTCATATACAATTCTAATCTTGAGCAACTGTAGGTCTATGGTACATTTCTGTTACACTGGGCAGGAGAAAAAAATTGCACAACTTGCCATGACATCGCTCTCAAATCTTGCAAGATAACTTGTTCTCACTAGAGTTGCAAAACTAAAATTAAAAGAGAAACAGAACTTAGAAAAGAAAAATAAAGTGGTACAGTCTGATCAAAGTTCGAATACAGAAGATATTTGAGAACTTCTACATTAAAATGGCAAGTTCCCAGGACAATGAAGAAGGAAAGAATAACTCCTAAATAAAAGTTATATATGTGTGTGTATATATATCATACTGTCAATATCAGCTAGCCAAATCTATTTAACACAATCTGACTCAGGGCCACGCTGTAAGAAGCATTCTTGGGTCCTGTCCTATCCCTATCATAGCAATAATAATTAAAAAAAATCAAAACAACAAAAGCCTCTAGTTACTTAAATAGAGGGAATGACCACAAGAATAAGGAAATATTTGTAAGAAAAATTACAAAGATACTGGTATAAATGCTGTTGTGACACTTGTATTTCTTATGTAACTAAAGAGGATCTCTTTCCTTTACATATTAAGACTTCTGTGAAACTCAGATTTTCTGGATAATCTCATTTAATAAGCTAGTATCTTCCTTAGATAAGATCCAACTTCTGTGAAGTCTTTCTTCTCATTCTAGCAGTTATGTATTGTAAGATGAAGTTCTCATTCATGACAAAGAGTTCAGGTATCTGGGTCCAGGTTAGCCCACTTCGTTCTTTCACAACATCAGAAGAGAAACTCCTCTGACCAAAGGAGGGATCAGTGTATGGAGCAGTGTATGGTCAGAAGTTCAGAAGTCAAACACACAGCTGCAAAGTATGATTGAAAGTTGAGAATGAGGGGTGTTTGGCTTGGAGAAAAGGAAGCTCAGGGGAGACCTTACTGCTCTGTACAACTACCTGAAAGGAGGCAGTAGTGAGGTGGGGGTCAATCTCTTCTCCCAAGTACAAAGTGATAGAACAAGAAGAGATGGCCTCAAGCTGCCCCAGAGGAGGTTTAGTTTGGATAGTAGGAAGAATTTCTTCACCAAAAGGGTTGTAAAGCACTGGAACAGGCTGCCCAGTGAAGTGCTGGAGTCACCATGCCTGGAAGTATTTAAAAGACATGTAGATGTGATGCTTAGGGACAGGGATTATGCTGAATTAATGGTTGGACTCAATGAACTTAAAGGGTCCCTTCTAACCTAAACAATTCTATGATTCTAAGTTTAGCAAAGCTGAGAAAGACTGATGGTTTTCAATACAAATTTAAGTTAAATATACATCAAAACTCTCACTAGTTAGAAGAGTCACAATTTACCTAAGCTCAAAAGAGCTGTTTGGTCATCAACGCAAACTGCCAGAATCCCACTTATCAGGCTCTCAGATCCCTCAGATGAAATTAAGCTAACAGTCTGCTGCAATGAAAGATACATTTGCCATTCGCTGGAGAATACAATTCCCCACATGGTAAAATGGCATTTCACTAATGGTGGAAGAATTATCTCTACAGTTACACTGGAATAAAAATCACTTATCAAAGTATTTGCAGTTTCAGTTTCAAGGCAAGTAAAACGATAATTGAGCAAGTACAGGTATCAGAGTAGAGCCCTGCCAACATATAAGCCCTCAGAATGAAGCACTCTGAAGATCAGGGAATGACAATTCACTCCAAATGCTCTTGCACATCTTCTATGTCGCAGCAAATAAAGTCTCTTCAGGCTCCAGCAGACTAATGAGCAGCGTGGATATAGAAGCACACTGTGCAAAATGGGAGCAAGAGACAGGGAAGTGAAAGAACTGTGATTCTTGCAACCCCACAGGTTACAGGAAAGAATAAATTCTGTCCCTTACTTTGGTCTTGGGCACAACATTAAATTTTGTTTTCTCTACCTCATGAAAGTGGACCTGGTTGCAAATCACTGATAATATTTAAAGAAAACAGGGATGATATGGTCTTCACCTTTGCTAGTCATCTTTGACATCATGGCTAGAAAGTCACAACAAATCTCACAGTAAATTACTGTATTTTGCTTGTTTATGAACAATAAAGTAAATCTATCCATAATCTTCTCTCCATCTCCTTAAACAACTGGCATGGCTACACAGATGCGACCAAAGCATATTATAAGCATGGGACTAGAGCTTAGCTCTGGCCTAGGTAACAGAAGCATTACAAATGCAGCAGCCAGCAATTCCATAAGCTCTTGGTGTCCATTTCCTAAAACACCCTGAGCTCTACCCGCCTGCAGACAGCAAACAAAATGCTCATAATGAAGCTGCCTACCTACACACTGAGCTGCAGGCACAGCATCAACCACAGAGCTGTCACACTCTATGTTTTGAGGCTAACATCTATACCAACAGTAGCTTGAAACACACCATCACACATTCAAGAGAGCAAAATACCGCTGCACTGGGAATCAGCCTCTTACTACTCTGGAAAACCAGACTGATGTGATGGAACTGGAGGCAGTGGACTTGACCCCTCTTGCATGAGAAGCACAGGAAAGGACACTGAAGCTTGGTATATATTACAACTGTGTTACCAACAATTCTTACCTGTAGCATAAATCCACTTAGCTCTTCTTGAGCTATCTGTGCAAAGACTGAGAAATCTCCACCAATTAACCTTTCTTAAGAAATGGTAAAAACTTAAGATTATGCAAGACAATATGGTCAAAAAGAGTAAGTGTCCATTAGCTAACATAAAGCCCCTTTGCCCTTGGCTATTAGCAATGCCTTTAGTCTCCAAGAAAGCAATAAAAGAAACACAGTGATCAAAGGTCATCTCTTACTCATTGTTTAAAATGTAACAGAGCAAAGAAGAATGTTTAAACAAATGCTCTGAGGTATCATACATGTAACACCCTACTTTTTGATACTACCTGCTTACGGTGCTGCCAGGAAAACTAATGAATACAAACAGAGGAGCTATAAAACTAATGAATGTTTATGTTTGCTACTATCTTCTGATTAATTGTTATTAAACACATGGCCATTGCCTTACATTCATTGTCCCACTATTAATCAGGGCAAAAGCAAAGCTGGTAACTGCAACTTGTGAGACAAACCAATATTTAGGGTTCTCTTCCATGGGGGGGGTTGAAAGACACAGCAAGATACTCCTCTGCCAAAGACATATGATGAAAAGGGCTTGCAACAGTGTATAATAATTCAGTGCACAATAACTGAAAAAAAATTAATTCAGTGAATAATAATTCACATTAGTAATTTGGTGCAAGTTTGTACATGTGTTTTTCATGCTGCAGTAGCAGCATTAGAACAGGGTTTTGACAGGCTATGATGACATTTGCTATCGGGTAAGCTTTCAGAAACAAGCAAACAACATCCTTATCCCCTTCAGCTTCTTCATGATTCTCTACATACGCTTGGCACAGACATCTTCCTCTTTACCCAGAGACTGCCTGCATGAGGTAGGAAACCTGCTTTGGAAATCCCAGCACCACGTCAGTACAGCTTGGTATTTCTGGTTCAACCACGCAAACCACAGTGTGACTGACTTGTCAGCACCACTGGAATCAGGCATTTCCTGTCAAGAGCATCTCATACATCTCCCAGGACCGGAAACAATTGATGGGAGCCACTGGGGTGAGAACACCTAAACACAGGAGAATGGCTGACCTCCCAGGAAACCCATCCAGCCTAGCCAGTCTGTTGGGAGAGGCTAACCAGAAAAAGAACTTTACAAAAGGTGCCTGAGGCTTGGATATGGGGAAGAAAAAACAGGTAATGACCATACACTCAAGTTAAGTATGCTACATACTAGAGGAGATGCACAGTATTTGTAGAAGCTCCAGTTGATGTGCAAAGTATGCTCAAGGGCACTAAGACAGAGACACAAGCCCAGCAGTCGGATGTATGTCCCTTTCTGGATGCCACATAGCACAAAGTAGATATAGAAATAGAGCACCTAATACTTCTCAAAAAGCAAGAAGTTACCTTTAAATACAACAGTACCGTGTTGTCCTCACACTGGTGTTAAGCCCACTGCTCCCTGAATAGCTGAATTGTGCTGTACTCCTTGTGAATTTTGAGGCATACTACTGCATCTAGTCTCATAAGCAAAAGCTATGATTTCACTTCAGATAAACTCTTCAAACAGCTAGCTGTGACTGTTAGGGGTGGTCCTGACCCTCCCCCACGTTTGTATTAGATCTACCATGGTTAATACCCAATGAGACAAGTGAGTAAGTCTATCTGTTGGCTTGGAGAGGTGGAGTGAGTGCACAAGTTCAACTGCCTCCCAGATCAGTTAGGTGATCTCACTTTCCACCCACAGAATCACTAGGTTCTATATGAAGAAAGCACCAGACACCACAATATCTCCAGGGATGCGACTGAATACCTCCCAACTTCTGCTTGAGACTGAGAGTCATGTACTGTTCCAGGGGGTAAAGAAATTGTATTGTCCATACAGACATGGATGCAACACCCACTTGTTCAGGATATAACATCATCACAGGAGGAAGAGTTCCTTGAGACAGAATACAGAAAATAAATAAATAAGCAAAACACACATACACACCCCAATCCACCTCATTACAGATACAGATTAAGCATCTATAACCATACTGACAGGCATTCCACGTGATTCAACTTAGATCTCTGAGAATCTGCTCAATAGTAAAAATAAACTAGCTTAAATAAATAATAAATTAATAATTAAAAAAAAAATTAAGACGTAAACTTTCCTCTTTTAGAAACATTGATAGTAGCTGTTTTCTTGACAGAAAAGGTAAGAAAGAAGAACTACTTAAGCTAAAGGATGACAGTATAGCACAACACCAAATATAAATTGCCCTTGTCTACATTTAAAACAGAAATCACAAGAAAGTTCATAACCCACAAATCAAGATGTTCTGGAGCACCTCCCCAAATGTTTAACTGATTGGTGGTTGTTGCTCTGCTGTCATGTAGGAGCACTGTGAAACTTGCGCTTGCTCCCACAGTAGATGGAGATGTTTCTTAGAAAAAAATGGTGTGAATCAATTCCTGACAACTTTTGTAGCTTATTGCCTCAGATCATTCTCATAAAAGTGAGCGCAAGACTTCACCAAGCAGAACCATCCAGAGAAGAAGGACATTCAAAAACTTATTCGTTTTTTTTTTTTTCCTACAACAGTATTCTCGACTGAAAGCCTCCGAGTGGAAGCCCTGGCCTTGTTGACTGTGCTACATTTCAAGGATATGAAGAGAAAAGAAGCTCTTGCTTCTGTAATCCAAGGCTGATGGGAGCAAAGCAGAGGGTACCTACCAAAATAAAACAGTAGAAGCTGGTAACTCCTAACATGAAGAAAGTTCACAGAGATGTTAGAAAAGGAAGAGCGGGGAATGTAGATGACAAAACATGAAAGGAGAGTGTGTAGGAATTAACACAAGCAAACTACGTGGCAAAATCTAAACAACTGTATCAATGATCTGAAGAAAACTGGAAGAACATAGAAAGGTTTTCTGCTAATGAAAAGAAAAAGAAAAGATTGTGTCTAGGCCCAAGACAAAGGACTGTGATGTTATCACATGATTCCAACCCCTAACAATTGAAAAAAGCCCACTCTCTCCTTGATGCATGTGGGAGGAACTCAAGATTAGACAAGAATAAAAGATGACAAGCAAACAAAGACCCATTTAAAAATATCCTCATATTTTCATGCTCACTGCATCTGTATCAATCCTAGTGAAACAGTCTCCCTAGTGCCAAGAACACCAAATACTAAATGTTTCAACTCCAAATGTTGCATCAGAAAAAACACTTAGATCTTGAAGAGGCAACTAACAAGGCTCAGCTGAAGGCTTGAGCACATTGCAGGGCTAGCAAGTGTTAGGACCTGTACCAAATGTTAATCTGCTTTTAAATGATCTACAAATACAACAGCAGACAAAGTCAAGGAAAACATGGAAAGCTGTAGAAACTCAGTACTTCTACATTTAGAAGTTTCATCCCAATGCTCTACATCACTGCAAATATTTTTCAATGAAGATCAAGCACGCCTTTGGTCTGGGCAAGATTCTAGCCACGAATAAATAAATAAGAGATGCAACGGTATCTGTGTGATTATGTTGGTTTATGTTTTCAAGTTGTGTGCCTTTAAGACATGAGATGCAGTAATTATTAATTCTCTGGAGAAGTGACTGAGACTACCCCAAGAAGAAAGTACTTGTGGGATCCCAGGCGTGCCAACAGAAAAGCTCAGAGAAGAAAGGAGAGTCCTACAAAAAGCAAACAGCTACGCCTCAAAGGAGATGGAAAGATTTCCTGAAGTCTAAAGGAGCTGCAGAGAGCTGGCTACAGTTCCAAAGATGCATTCATTAAAACTAACAATCCACCTCAGTAACACAATGGGCAGAAGGAAAGTTGATCAAAAGTTCTTTTTATTGCTGTTTGTTCTCTTCTGTTTATTTCTGCCTTAGTGACATGAGGTTTTCTCCACCTAGGAAGTATTCTAATTTTTATTCTAACAAAATCTGACTATTTTCACTTACAACACAGTTATATATTTGGCTTCTTTGAGCAGCTCACTGTGACAAGAACGTCTTTAGGCAGATCCACCTCCAAGCTTCAAAAAACAACTCTGAGTTTCATTGCAGCAGCTAAAGGGAGCAGATCAAAGCTCTGTTTGGATCAACATCTCCTCTCTGCCAGAAGCCAGCAGACAATGTTGCAGAGATGTAGGAATGGGGCAAATAAAGACTGATCTTTCTTAGCCAGCGATGCAAAGAAATTTTCAGAAAACTATCTAGAAAGCTAATAGCAACAACTGATTTATCACGTAATATTGTGTGAATAATTAAAGTTGCTTTTCTTCATGTCTGTTACTTTGCATTCATTATCACTGAACTTCACCTGTCCTTCACCTGCCCATTTGCCTGGTACTGTGAGACTTTCTGCAATTCTTTACAGCCAATTCTTTATGGTTTCAACTAGCCTGCACATCAGCAAACACTGCCATCACGCTGTTCACCAGCAGGAATTTTCCATATCAGCCATGATCAAAAAGATCATACTCTGTTCAAAAAGAAAGTACAGAGCAGTCCTTTCACCAGCATATTTTTCTACTGGCAATCTTGCTTCACTGCAAAACTGATCTTCTGTTCCATTCCTTTAATAACCCATTCATCTAGAGGGAGTAAAAATGTCATCTCCTACTGCCAGATTTTATCCACATGTCTATGCAATGTATCCTTTATTTATATTTTCAGCCCATTTGTCCTCTTGGTATTTCATTATCATCTCCCTTTCCTATGCTGCCAACATCAACTAAAGTTGGAAGTCATGCACCATAATTAACAGCTCAGCTTGTTTCAGTTGGAGCTCCTTGAGAACTTGAGTCATCGTCACATAGTTCCTTTCAGATGTTACTGTTCATTTTATCATCTTATTTTAAAATCCCTTCTCCTGGCAAGTTAAATATAAGACAGGTCCTCAGCCTTATCCCTTTACAGAAAGAAAGTCTTCTTATGATCATAACAGGAAAGCTCAATTTTTTTCAAATCCTCCTTTTCTACCTTGACTGCACAGGATCCCTACTTAGCTCCCTGTTGGTGAAGCATTCAAGGATGCTTTTTTAGTAGTCTATCTTCAGCAAATACTTCTCAAAGTCTTGTGGAAACTGTCTTACTAAGGTTTACATTTATTTTGTCATAATTCATGAGGGTTTTTTTAACTTGTTTTCTCATCTGGACCGAAGTTATCCTTCCAAAGGGCATCATTCCATTCCTCCATTGTCTTGGCAATATCACCTTCTGTGGGTTACTTTAAAATTTCTTTTAATGACTAGCATGCACTTTCTGGAAGCAACTTTTCTTAAGATGTCTTCATATTGTCTACAAGCTGTTCCTCTATTTAGTTACTCCTTTCAATTTCTTCTTAAGATACTTGCTTGATTTTTACACAAGTTTTAGTAGAAATATGATCTGCACCAAGAAAAACTAAAAGGCTAAGACAGTGAGGCAGTGTGTGTAGACCCCTCTTGTAGACCAGAGCCATGCCCATTAAGCTGCAGAAAAAAAAGAAACAAACCAGAAGCATCTATAATCCAAAGATGTAGAACTATTTCTTATTTATTATTTTCAAGTCATGGGAGTTAATATTTCCCAATTCAGTGATACCAAAAATGGTGTAAACATGAAAGATTCATGAGCAGTGAGCACAGACTGAAAAATAAGCACACAGTATTGCAAGAATATGATGAACAGCAGCTGGACCGTCTGTACAAAATGGGGATCTTCCAAGGCTTCTGAAAATTTGGAGGCATCTAAGACATGTAAACAAACACATTTGTTAAATGCCTTCACTTAGTCAAGAAAATATTTCTATCCTACGAAAAAAATTCCTCTCATAAATAGTACAAGATCTGAGACTTACAAAGGGCCCTGAGTCTCATCATAAAGAAAAGTACAAAATATATCTACCATCCCTAGTTCTCACAACCCTCTCCACAAAAATTTCAACATTGTAGCATTTTCACTTCTGTGTCAAATATTTTCCCTTCTGTGTCCAATATTTTCCCAGGAAAACTGAGAAAAATAAATTCCCAAGGGATTATAAGTCTCACATGCCAAGTTTTCTGATAGAAATCACCCTCATCTCTTAAAAACTGTGCAAATCTTTCTTCATTAGGCTTGATCCAGAAAGGAGCACAATTCTTAGTAGCTCTGCTGCAAAGTAATCATCACAATTCATATTCTGCTTAAAAAATTGATATGTCTCATCTAAAGTGTCTGATAATATAAACATAGAATTGTTCTGGTTGGAAGAGACCTTTAAGATCATCAAGTCCAACCACTAATCCAGCATTGACATGTCACCACTAAATCATGTCCCTCAGTGCCACATCTACCTGTTTAAATACCTCTAGGGATGGCAACTCCCGGACTTCCCTGGGCAGCCTGTTCCAATCCTTTACAGCCCTTTCAGTGAAGAAAGTTTTCCTAATATCCAATCTAAACCTGCCCTGACTATTAAGTTGGCGACATGCTGTGTTGCTTCAACTTCAGGCTGGATCCAGGACTTGGGAATTTAAACTGCTCACTCCCAGTTTTGAAGTTTGCTCTTCACTTCTTAATATAAACCCCAAGTTCTGTAAAAAAACACACAACTTTTCCTTCTAGGATAAGAGTATTTACTCGTGATTCACTGTCAAACTGCAGTGCAATATCACAGGGTACTGTGCAAAATCATACCTGCATTCCTGACCCGTATCTCAATACAGCTGGTTTGTCCATGGCACCCATTTGGGAAGCACCCTGAAGGACTGAAGAGACTCATGATACTTGGTAAATGTGAGTATTTACCACCCCTATGCTTAGGAGTGCTGAAATAAAATGTAATACAGTCTAGACAGCATACAGCAAAGAAAAAGAAGAAGAAAAAAAACTATATATTGCTCATACTAGCAGTCACAGAATGAATGAGCCAGCACTGCAGGCTACTGCAAAAAAACTACGCATCCCATACTGTGTGAAGGGGAGTTTCTTATGAAAACCACAAGAAATACTGTGCATAATCTGGGACATAATTGAAGGAAGAAAGTTGAACTGGTAAAGCATCCAGAAGAACGGAACAAAACACAAGAGTGAGAAGAGACTTAAAGACACATGATTAATGTGTCTGAACATGCTAGAGTTGTGTCATCTATGAGAAAAAAAAACCCATATATTGCTGGACATGTCATACGATAACTCCTCACTGCATAAAAACTTGCTGCCAAGCAGAAGAAGAATTACATTTCCCTGTGTGAAAATTAAAAGAACAACAGGACAACATAAAATTCTACTTTAAACTAAAACACAGAATAACACTGTAGCTTTTTCTTTTTTTTTTTTTTTTTAAATACATCTGTTTCCAAAGTAAAGGACATGTGAAATAGAATTTAGGAAAAAACAGTCTATCTTTAAAGGCAGCTGTGTCCACACAGGGTTTATGGGAGGTTGAGGACTCCTTGCTACTGGAAATTTCCAACAACAGATTAGATTCCTCATGGTGGGGTGGGGGCATTAATAACTGATCCATCCCTGGTGTTCAAGGTGGATTAACAACTCCATGGACTCCTTGCCAACCCTACATCCTCCTCTGATTTGCATTGCCACTTTTGTATTTGCAAGCCACGCTATTCTCATTTCGTAAAAGCCACACTGCACTGCTGCTTCTGACTTCACGTGATTAGGACACACTGACTTTGTCAGTTTTCTTCATGTTTAAAATGCATTCACAACAATTAATGCTGCCTAAATCAAATAAAATAGGAATGCTTTTTTGGCCAATATTTATACTGCAGGTATTCCAAACAATCTATGTACACAGGTCTGGTCTACTACATTTTGATGATCAGGGAAGCTTTCATGAAACATAGATATTAATATTTACAATAAAGAAGCAGACAAAACACCTCCAGCAGCCCAAGACCTCATTTTATTTGCTCTTTATAAGAAAATGCTCTTATCTGGATTGGAGAACAGGTGCAAACAGGTAGAGAACCCCCCACTTCAAATTCCTGTGAAATGAAAAGACAAAATGGAAAATTTGCTCAAACCGTGCTGAAATGCACTGTAACTTGTTTCAGCACAGAAAGCAAATTGCACGAGTAAAACAAGATGTCCCGTGGAAATCACTCCTTTTACTCCATCACGTTCTAGATGTTTCTGATGTACTTTCACTGTTTTTGCACAAATCGGAGGTTGCATAATACCCACACATGCACACCCCAAACAGAAGAAGTTCCTAGTGGCACCTTCTACAAAACCTTCCTGATGTGTCCGTGTTACAGGACAGTTAACACCGTAGGAGGTGTAATGAAGGATGTTGCCTTCAGGAGTACTCCATATTAACCAAACTGTCTTGTACTTAATTCAAAGGTAGTTACTGAAGGGCAAAGGCATTAAGTTACTGATAATAACTTTTAAAAACAAATAAACCCCTTCCCACTAGCAGAAAATCCTCCTGGGCAAAACATCCAGACATTTATTGCCATTCAAAGAGCCATGACTAGTATGTACCCTTTACTAACAACAGCTACATCAATGGAAATTCTTTTTCATTGCTTTTATCCACCTCCAACATATCTACAGGCACACTTTCAGTGCAAAGAATAAAAATCATAGCTGTCAAAAAATGGACTGTGAAAAATGTGTGCTAAAGCATCCCTAGGAATATCCCCGCCATTACAGAGCCTAGTCACCAAGAGGATATCAAGCTAAGATGAGCTTCATTTCACCAGAACTCAGGTCGCTTCAAGTACTTACAAGGTCTCGGCACATACTAGGGAGGTCCTCTTGGATACACTCGTCATAGTCCCTCTCCTCCTGATTCTGCTCTACAAGTATCAATTCCAGATTGCTGGAATTCGTGCTTCAAAAACCCATGACACTGCATTCCCCAGCTCCACTTTGAAGGTGACCCACAAATTAAAGATGCAGAGCCAGAGAAAAGCATCCTGACAGGAGAGCTCCCAGAACTCCACCATGATGAAGCTAAGGAGGCCATCCAGGTGGTCACACAACAGGGCACAGAAAACACATCCCAAAGCCAATCTGGCACTACACTTATGGACAGTCTTCCTGCTATTTCAGATGCCAGACTGATGCCAGACTCTCACCCAGTGTAAACCAGTGTGCTTCTGTGAACCAGGTTATATTAGCTGATGACCTAACCCCCCCCCTTGACATTAAATTGGTCAGTCTTGTTCATCATCATCATTTGCATCTACTCCTGGAAAATATTTACTATTTCATCTTGTTTAGCAAATTAGTTAGAAAATTTATATCATCTGTCAATGAACTGTGTCAGTTTGCTCTTAAAGGCAACAGCGTTAAGTCAGATCAAAAAGTCCATCTAGTCCAGTATCTTATCTCTACCACTGCAAACAGCAGTTACTAGGGAAAAGAAACAGAGCAACTGCAGAGCCACCTGGTACATCCTTAAAGCTTCTGGAAATTCATCACCCTGAAGAGCTCTTGAGTTATGCATGGTGGACACATGAAATACTAGGTATCAGCAAAGCTATCCCTCATGAATTTTAGTCCTTTTGAAGACTATTTAACTAACCTTGTGTGGAAAAGTGCTTCCTTTAGCTTTTTCTAAACTTGTTTGCAAATAAGAGCCAGAAGGCCAAAATTAAAAATGAGTAATTGTTCCTTAATCATTAGTTCCTTCCCATTCCTGGTTTTAAATTATGTCACCTTTCCCTTTTCCTTCTGAAGAGACTGTATCGATTCAGTCTCCATCTGCATGGACATAGTTCCATGAATGCTTCTGATAATCCTTTTTTCCCTTGTCTATCTTCCATCAAGTTACAAATTTAATTGTTGAAACAAGATGAGGAGAGATGCATGAAAAAATAAAGATATGACACATTGCAGGTTTATACAACAAGCAACTTTTCTAATTTTTTCTCCGTTTCTGTCTCAGTAACTTCTGACATGTTTTTTTTATTGCTCCCATGAGGTTTACAGTAATTTATTCACAATAGCTCTAACCTCTGTTAGACATCCTAATAGATTAGAAAATAAGCATGACTAGCAGCATTTAGTCCTTTTGTGTCTGTCTATTCATTTGCTTTTAAAATCGGTCTAGTTACCACACTGATGAATATTTCTCAAAATAAACCCATATAAACACTGGTTTTATCAATTCTTTCACTGCTCACAGGTTTACAAGTAGCCAAGCATGTCCTTTCTCTACAGGCACCACAATAAATTCACCATCTCTAACATATGAATTTATTGTTATTTATTGTCTAGAAGCAATATCCTAAATATTCACTGTTAAAATTCAAAAGATGATTTCTAATTTTTCCCACTCAGCTACACCTTACAAAGCCTATTTATGTCCCATTTCAAAGAAATGCTTGAAAACCAGAAAGATATACCAGCCTGTGCTCCCATACCTCATATACCTTATTCATTTCCAGCACTTTCTTTTAAAAAGAAAAAAGAAAAACCACCAACACTTGCTTTCATCAACAAAAGCAAGCTACAGGATTACACTTAAGTTGCTTTTTCCACTCAACACTAAGGCGTCACAAGTCAAACATGATTTGAAAGCTCGTAGTACAACCCTTTCAGGGTTTGGTCAGATCGTATCGATCTGTTAAGTCGCAAGCACGAATTTTGCATGCAGCCTTCCTTGTAATTTAGCAGGGAAACATCTGAATCCTTTGTACCACCTGCAGCACTCAGCCACACAAATCAATTTACTTCAGTTAACAAAGGGAAAGTGCAGAGTAAACACCGCAGACCTGATTCAACTTAATTTGAGAGATCCCCTGAGTGTCACCAAAACCACTACATAAAAGTATCTACCTTACACAGAAAAGAAATTCTCAGATTTAAAGATAAGACTATAGTTTGGCGTATTCAGAAATTAAAAAAAGAAAAACAATCAACCAACCAACCTTCCACCAGAACGTGGCACGTCACTAACATGGCACATGGCACTATTACTTGCCTCTATCACAACTCGCTGGAATCAGTGTCCTGCTTTGCAAGGCGCTCCACAGTTTGGACAAGTAATCTTGCCCTGTGGCTCAAAAGCCTTGAATCCTTTCAAAAATTTAAAGGGCCTTGTTAGAAGTTAACAAGGACAAGAAATTTATCTGCAGCAGAGAGAAGCAAAGCTGCAGCCTTGTGTGCAGCGGCAGATGTACAAGCTTTATTATGGTGCAAGTATCACTGGTAGCTACAAGAAAGACTGGAATGTCTGTCCTTTGTAAACCTCATCTCTCATCAGTTCCTGAGGACAATAATTACAAAAGTTTTGGATAAAATTAGTGTTTCCTCACATAGGAAGAACCAGAAAACCTGAAATTTTGAGAACATTACGCTTACAAAGCAAGTTAATTTGGAAGACATACTGAAAGCTGAAGTATACTAGTTTTTCCTGCAAGTTGTGATTCTGATCCAGCTTCTTAATTTAGGCACATGGTGCACAATCAATGGATGTTTGGAACTGGTGGCACAGCAGCTTTATTAGAACCAGAAGATCTTTAAGTTCAGACACAGAATCATCCAGGCTACTTTATTCAACTTAAGTTCATCTCCCTTTTACACAGATCAAGCTTGAAACTAATTTCAGAATTTAAGATACAATTCTGCTTTAGCTGATCGGAGTACAGATCCACAGATCACATAGCTACCCCTCATGTTTCAAGCCTGTCAGGGAAAGAGTGAGACTTATCGGTACAGGGGAGGGGAAGAGATAATGTGCCTTATTCCTGAGGAGAACAAACCTTTACACCACTTGCTCTACCAAAAAAAAATCCTGCATGTCTGCACATAATAAATTACCTAGTATTTAAGCTCCTGGATTTTCACAGTTAAATTTCCTGAGAAGCAACTATTACATTGCAAACCAATACAGAAACTACTATATACCTAAAATTGCTACTGCTCACACCGCTACACCATCTGCCACTAAAGGCAGCACCGCCTGCCCAGCCTCACAAGTAACTGCACTATTGCATCCCACAGCAGAAAAACGGATATGACTCATCTGAGCTAAATTCTTAACGTTTGACATGATGGCTGCTAATTGCTGCAAAACGAGATTTAACATGTCTGATAAGCAAGTCCACATTTGGCTTTGTCAATGGTAACTCCAGGTGGCCTGCGATAGCTGTGGTCTCATTCTCATTCAGTCCCGTTTGACAGCAAAAAGAAGAGCCTTGACTTACTGTTGCTTGGCACTCTCTGTATGAATACACAAATGCTCAAAGTTTACTTCCAAAGGCAAACCATGCTTGCATAACATTCCAGTACCAAAAGCTGCTTTTTTTTTTGCTACAGCACTTTTTTTTAGAATTACTGCAGTAAAAATCTAGTACCCAACCACTCTTTAAGAGTTTTAAAAACTTTTCTTCTGATTTGATGTTAAGGATGATAGATGTTCTTGTCTTCTTAACAGAAATGAGTCATGTCTAAGTCACCAATGATAAGAGCAGCAGCACATCTTATCTAGCCAGCACCTCACAAACTCAGGAAGCCTGAGTTGTCTCCTCAGCTCTAGATAGTCTACTGTCAAATCTCAGGCAAGTTTCTTTCTATCCTTCTGATTTCACTATCCTGAAAACAGTGAGCTTGCTATTTGTTCCCTCTATAAAGTGCTATGGGATCTATGGATGAAATCCACAAGTAGACGTATTACCCACAAACGGGAATGGCCACCATCATAGCTGGTAGAAGTCATTTCAACATAAAACACTTGGGAGTGCTTAAAGTGTGGAATTTGGTGAATGTCCATATATAAATACTCAGAATCAAGCTAGCACAGTGTCAAACTCCATGTTTAGGAAAAAAAAAAGAAATTACTGTTCCAGTAGCAGTTTTTGAAACAGAATTACCACCGTAGCTACAAATGATATAATACATTTTAAAGTGTCTTGCATAGTATCATATTTATGAGTAAGAACAATGACCAGAAGAATAGGAACACAGACAAACAACTTGAGAAAACAGGCTACAAACGAATCCCTCACCTGCTTTTCTCAAATCACATCAGACAGAAAAAAATCTCACGCTAGCTAGCCCACAACTGGACCAAGGAAATGATAGTAGAAGCTGCTTATGAATTAATCAATTCCAACTGGCTAGATCAGTGGTCCATGAGAAATTTTGATGATTGGCATAGGTTAGTTGAGCCCAAATGGTTAAGAATGACCATTTGCATATTTAGCAGGTGATTTAGTTAATCTTCTATTTCTATTCTTTATGTATTGCATGTATGGGTAAAAATGTTTTCATTCCAAGTAATTTCTGCAGTTCAGTTAGTATTCCAAGTATGCTGGTACCAATTAACTAAAATAACTCAGTATACAATATCTAACAGCAAGATTCAACACAGGCTTCAAGCTCTATTCAAGCTGAAGTGATGAAATGGTAAGAGAACAGTCATTTATGCTAAAAATAGAATTCTTTTTTTCCTACAACAAATACTGGTGTGAATAGGAAAGCTACACAGATGCAAGCCTTGAAATAAAGGCCAACAAAATAGATATTCATTTTTACACAAACTAAATAACCAACACAGCTGGTGAGAAATGCATCTGTTTGCATTTGTACAGTATTAACACTTGAATTCGCATGCTTCAGACTCTTTGTCAACTTCTACAGAGGGGAAAGAGAAAAATTTAGGATTAAGAAACATCTGAGACATTAAAAAAATATAAATTAAAAAAAATTACAACAGCCACCACCTATTCATACATTCATTTTGAGTGGAGTAACCACTCTTTTCCTTTGAGGAATACTGAGATTTGTCCAAAAATACCTGAAACCTAGGAATCAATTTTGCCAGCACTGAACAAATTTACAGCAGCATGAATCCAAATTAAGCTCCTGAAACTTTACCTCACCTGTTTCTTTCACAATCGACCTTCTTTATTTTCCACAATGAAGGTTTTTCACTGTAACTGCAGTAATGCAGAGCAGTTATATTATGCTGAAATTAATCACTGAAAAATACTGTATCTTTTATCAAAACAGGAACTGAGAAGTGCTCTCTCAGTTATGCCTTATAGTTGGTCTGAAAGTCCAAATGTACCAAAATGGAAAATAAAATTTTTACATCTTAGTCATGACTTTTTGAATGTTACGTGCAGATACAAAGGAACTGATGATCCATGCTGGAAAAGATGCACAAACGCTGTACTTGCAATCTAGTTCTATACGGTTGTTTTTCGGAAAGATTTCTTTTCAAGAGACAGCACATATTAGCATATTATTTGCTTGATGACTATTGAGGCCTACGACTTAGAATATCTACCCACTGCCCTTCATTCACTTTAAGGGCTCCAAGAAAGTCTGTGAATTTTGAAGCTAAGATAGCTGCTGGAATTATGAATTCACAGATGAAACATCTTTAACCCACCTCCCTGAATAGGCATGGCACTGCAATTCTGCACATCCTCAGCTCTCAACGCAAGCTTCAAAACTCTTCAAAGAAGCACACTTGTTGCACCTAAACTAGGAAACCAGTAAAGCCATGGTGATTGATTAAATGTGCCCCAGACACCACTTCTGCATGAGGATCAAGTGGCCTGGAATGGCTTACATCCATCTTAAATTCTCCTAGTCTCAGGTTGCTGCCTTTAGATGGGCCACTGGGAATGCTACTGAGACTGTACTAGTTGACCCAGGCCAAAAGCATGACAAAAATGGTGACAACTTAAGAGCACAGGCAACTGAACTCTGGTATCCATGAACGCCCTCGTTTGCGAGCAGAGATGCAGTCACCAGTTTGGGGTGGCAGAATCTTTGAACTTCCAGCTTGTGAGATGCCCAGAAGCTTGTCTTCCCAATCCAGAGCAAAACCCAAACGGTATTTCCAAACCTTCCCATAAACTGAAAGTTTCTGAAAAATATCAGGCTGAGAGCACAAACAGCTGGCACAACATGAAATACATTCCTTAGCCACCCCTACCGGAAGAGGAAAGGCTATGAGGCAACACACGACGAGACAGGATCAAGAATAACGTGAAACCACACCTTTAGGCAATCTCAACTCAGGTTGCTGCAGTCCTGTTTTTGATCTGTCCTCTGGAACGCGTGCTCAGCTCAGAGAACTTACTCAACAGAAAGCTATCCAGAAAGAAATAAAGTGATGAGTTAGCAATCGGGTCATCTTCCTGACCTACCTCATCATGTAACTCTGAACACTGAAAACAGCACCAGGGGGATGTGTGTTAGTTCATTTTTTTCACCCACTCAAAGATTATTTGAAAATACGCCATGTCAACCAGGCCTTTTAGCGTTGAAAGTCTGAGAAAGTTCTGCTGCAAAAGTACAGCTAGAAATTACAATGGCAGTAGCTATAAATCGATAGCTTCAACTCACAAGGAGTTGATAAGGAATAGAAGTTAATAAGGAATAAATAATTTCTTATGAACTGAATTAAATACTGAAGACAGGTACCTGCCAGTTTGTAACCAGCCACAGGATACACTGAAATGTGCTCTGGGTTGGGAAGTCTGCCTACAAGGAAATTTTTCCACTGGAACTACTCTGAAAGTACTTAAACAGAGAAGAAATAGAGACAAAATATCAGGTTGTCAACACACTGATCATTCAAATTGGAGACACTTCTGGGACACCACAGAAACATACCAAAATGTAAGCAGTTAAGCAACAAAAGGGACTGGAAGTTTTCCAGTTACACACCCATCTGGCAGGATTTGCTACAGAAGTTCTTGCTTTAGATCAGTCCATTTTCCTAGCACTTTTATTGCATTTTGGCCTTCTTGCATCAGCTGGAAAAGGGAGATCATGGATTCTGGTAACAGAATTACTGGCAAGAATCCTTATTTTTGTGCTTCTTTTGTGGAACACTTTTAGAATGCATACTTTTAACGCTTTCTCCATTTTCCTCAAAATTGTGAAATGCACCCAAGTGTGTTGAGGTATTTAAATTAAGTTAAAATCAATTCACACTTAATGACCTCCACAAACTTCAAAGTAAGTGCATCTGAGTAAAGCTTCAATACAAGCTCTTTGAGTGTCAGCTAAATCCAGACCATGAGACACTTGAAAACTCATCTGCAAACAGAGGGTTCTGCCATATACTCTGAGACTGGTCCAGCAAAAAACTGCTAGAACAGCTGGGCTGGGCTCCACCGTGTAGTCTCAACCCTGGACAGTGCTGCCCATATAGGCTCCAGCCTAGAAGAAGGTTTGTCCAGAACCCAGGATACACCACCTGTCACCAGCAGTAGCCCAAACCTGAGGGCTTCCTCCCTCATGCTGAGAGGCTGAGGAAGTACCTTCTCTCCAGCTGCAGACCTGGACTCAGCAATTCCACACGAATTTCAGACTTCACCACCAGAGATGGCTTTCTATGGCTGTAGGAAGTCAGGGTACCCATGTGGTACCCTTGGTCTGTAACAGCAAGTAGAAGACGCAAAAACCAGTCCTCTACTCACTCTGACCTAGGGGTAGGACAGACCACAATCCCTCAAGAGCAGACCAGAAGCAGGCAGTGCTGCAAGATCCTGACGCTTCCTCAAAGATAACAGCACTGGCTGCATCAGCCTGCTCACACAACAATGGTAATGCCTTTTCTCTCTTCCTCCCTTTAGAGCTGTGCACTGGGGAACATTCTCTTTCCTCCTCTCTATAAACATATTTAAAAAAAAAAAAAATCCTGCTTTGTACAACAATGCTGTAGCTGTACAAGATATTTTGGAAGTGCCACTCTTTTCTTGTTTACCCTGCAATCTTTCCTATGTGCTCATATATCCAGAATTCTCCCTATATCCAGAATTGTTACTCTGGATCCAAATCCAAATCCAGTGACAACCCTGAAAGACATAAAAGGAATAAAAAACTCCAGCACAAACAAAATGAAGCTAGAGTTACAAAGGTTTTAAGTTACACAGTCTCAATATAAAAAAAAATAAACTAAAAAGTAATACTTCTCCCGTAATTAACATACACTCACACAAAAAAAACCCCAAAACAGTTGGGGAAGGTGGATTCACCCAGGCTTCAGTCTTGAGTTGTAAACAATATACAACTATTGAATTAATCTGGGAGTTTCACCTCCTTAAATAAGTTTTAATGTCATGAACAAAGGAAATAATTTTTGAACAGCAGTCTGTACGATTTACAAGGTCACTGAAAACCGTTGTAAAAGACTACATCTTAAAGGACTCCAAGTATAATATTAAACATATTTATTATTATGTGAAGTAGCAGTGGACTTCAGCTCTGCAGAAAACAAAAACTGAAAGTGACCTTAAGGAAAGAGAGAATGTAAATAAACAGGACTTTGGTGTATTTACACAGGTAACAACCACTTCTTGTGAAAGTGATTGGGACAGCAACACTGAGCCATTCCTCACCCAGGAATGGTGATGGTGTTTGGAACTGACCAAATTCCGCTCCCAAGGAGATGTGGAAGGATTCCCAGTTCTTCACACAAACTGCCTGGCAAAACTTTCTCATTTCCAACTGTGATCTGGAAGACAAGGTTACATTCAGGAAGCAAAGAGCTTCTGCCCTTCTCCACAGATGACACATGTCACTTCCACTGATGGCACGAGCTGCAATGATGCAGCGCACAAACAAAAACCTGGCTTTCACCAACATGCCATGCTATTGCCAGCATCTGAAGCAGAACCAGTGGTCAGCACACATACATTTAGATTAAAGTTACTCCCTTTTCTTATGAATCACCCATAAGGTTCCTGGAGGAAGGCTGAAAAACCTTACCTTAAGATACCACATTGAAAGGAAGTAACAAAGCAATACATCACAAAAATAGGGCATAAATCTAGCATCTTTCCCCTTAGAGATATTTTTCTAGAGGGAAAAAAGCAGTACGGTCATGCATTTAAATGCATGTGCAGCTGTAGAAATCATATGGAAGGTGGAGAAGTGGAAGTAGGATCATTTCATTTTATGAGTGTGTCTCCATGGTGGAATTAAATGAAGTATTTTGTTATTGCATCAACATAGCTAGGTAAATTTATCCCAAGCACAAGGGGCCTCGCTTCAGAACCATAAATGAATTCCTACAGTGGTATAAGCCCTCCTTTCCTCTTGGTACATCACCAAGCCTTCCCTGCTCACACCCAGGGCTTTCTGTGCTATGGTCAGATGAGTGACTTGGGCACTCGCACACATTCCAGAACACACTTCTGTTGGAAGCACTTAAGTTCATGGGAAGGTGCTGGAGGACTTCCAACTTGTGATATTTAACCCGCATCTTTACACTTTACAGACTGCAGGTTTCAGTCCACAGTGCCTAGTGAGTCAGAAAGACTGTACTGAAGTCAGCATTACACCTCCATCAGACAGGTACGATGTCAAGGGGAAGAAGATCAGATAAAACTCTGCAAAAGCTGTGGATGACTTCTCTGTGAAGATATCACTGAAAAGCTATCTTCACCACTGAAAGCACCAGCTGCTTACTCACCCAGAGTACACTCTCTGCAAGAGATATCCACTGATGCCATCAGCCAGTCCCAGAGCAACTAATTTACTTTATTATAGTAAGGGAGAAACGCAGACCAAATTTATCACAAGGGTATCTAGTTCCTAAATCAAAATGTACGTTTCTTGTGGGATTTAAAAGAGTGATGATTCCCACTGACTTCAAATGAGTCAGTCTGTGGGAGATCTTTAAGCCCCATGCTGCATCTAGATGCATCCCAAAGGTTATGAATAAAGGCGGACAGGATTTACAAGAGAATTCAACTCTGGCGTGCTGTTGTTAGTAGTTGATCAGCAGCTCTTGATAATTGAAAGAAGGATTATATCTGCTCCAGTCAAAGAATAAATTTGGTCTCAGAGGAAGAAAAGTAATACACACTAAAAAGCAGCAGCCTGTGCTTGTGTATCAGTCTCAGCCTGAGGTTCATTTTCTCTTTGAATACAAACAACTACAAACTTCTTACAGAAATCTACCCATCAGTGACTACCAGAAAAATCCCCAATTGTCAAAACAGACTCTGTTATCACCTGTCACACACACATTCTGCTGTACAAGATGACTTCACCGTCGTGTTTCATAGGTCCATTCTAACAAATGCTGTATGCCTGAGTGTGTCTGTATCATTGAATACAAACCCTCAGAGAAGCCAGACAAAATAAGTGGTAGGAGACTACTCTGGATGGTGGATGATCATGGAAAATCTAAAGCAGGGAGACTACAATTAACGATGGGAATCCCAGCAATAGCTTCCATTTTATTAACCACAAATGTGCAAAATCCCTGTCATTGTTGAGCCCCCAAGGTTTTTCTAGTTTCTTTAGGTATAACTTACAAATACAACTCAGAGGTTACCCAGGCATTCAAATACAGCAGTTCTAAGTAGCAACTGTTCCAAAAGTCTGGGGAAAATAAAGGAGCAAGTTCTAAATGACCAGCACTACAGAATACACTTAAAACTCAGCTCTTCTCTACTGCGAGACAAAAATTAACTGCCATAAAACCAAAACATCCACTTGCTTAGGGTTATTTAAGATTATTAAGGAAAATTTCCTGAGGATAATGGTGCCAAATGATGTATTAAGGTCTTTTCTACTTTTCACTCGATCCTTCAGGCTTTAACACAATTCTTTCTGTTGTCACTTGCTACATTTACAGCTTTTTGTATTGTGCTTCTTTACTTTAGAAAGCCACTAAAAGGGGAAGTCAAATTCTTATAATGGCTGCGGTAAATTCAGGAGTCGTTTCTGTCTGACACATCCTGTTCAGAGCTACAGAAATGCAAACTGCAGAAAAATCACTCACAGGCTTTCTTCTGTATTCCTCTCAAAAAGCATTTATGTAGCTCCATTCAGCCTCTTCTCCATTGGGGAATATATTCTCATGATGTCTGCTCATACAGATGCCTCACAATGAGTTTTACATCTGTGCTGTATTTTAAGAGACTTTAATTTCAGAACCCACATTTCTTCCACCCCTTCAAATACTATGCAGCAGATAGTATTTGAAAACTAGCTCTAACACCCTGATGCACTTAGCGGAGAAGGTGGCCTTTCAACAGATTGTAACTTCTATTAATCCAACAAAAGCCCGGATGCGGTCTGTCTATCCATGCGTCTCATTGGTATCACTGGGATATTTAGCAAATAAGCACTGCAAAAGCATAATATTACTTACATTATAGAAATGGCTGGAAATTCACAGTAGTCTCATGCTTCTGTGCCCAATGCACCATGGTATGCCCACGCTAGTAGATGCTGTACAAGCATCTGAAGTCTGGTTATAAAACTTACAGCTAGTTCAGCAACAGAAGTATTTGTAAATATGTTGTTTCACATCCCATAATTTCTTCCTAAATTCAGAAGTTCTCCACTAGCACTAACCATGAACATGCAAAATGAACTTTATATCAGGGTTCTATTTTTTTTCCAGATTCATCATCATCAGGTTTGTTGTAGGTGTAGATCACATTTGGGTGCTTCAGAATGAAATACTGGTTTATGCTGAAGACGTGCCATGCATTTGTTTTAGGACTCTAATGCTGCCTTGTAATAGAGTCCAGAATCAATACGCAGGGTCAAAAGGACTTTATAACCCACCCCATTTAAATGTTACAATATACACTACACACTCAGACACTGGAATACCTTGCATCCCTGACACATCTATCTTGAGATCATCAACTGTATTCTGCACACCATCTGCATTATTAAATTACTTGCATTTCTTGCTCCAACTCATCAATTGCAACATAGTGCTGCTGAAATACAAAGCTCTTTCAACACAAGTTCCACTGACAGTGGTACTAAACTGTTGGGGTTTTTTTTCAGTAATTGCCCTTGACTCTGAAATTGGACAAGGATAATGCATCAGGATAATTTCTTTGGCTATGTTAATGAGAACTATGACTTGGGACGGGGATTATCCAGTCATGATGCTACAGAAACAGTAGTGGTGATTCAGCAGCACCTGTGGGAATGGGGGATGGCAAAAATGTAAAATAAGTGATGGATGCAAGTGCTGCATAATCACAGAAAACATCTGCAGTATTTCAATTGTCTAACAAAACTGTGAAATTAAAAACATAATAGGAAGTATAGAGCAAAAAGTGGTGGAAAACACCACTCATTGTCTCATTGAGAGACAATGTAGAGCAGAATAAAGCTTGTAGTTACTCAGTTTCTCATAGTGGTGGTTTTGCTTCTACAAACAGCTAATATGCTAGAAAGCATGCTGCTTTTTACCACAGAAAAGATTTATGTCAACTGCTAGAATCAAGAACATGGGTTTGGAAAAGAACATTGACTCTTTGGGGTTTAAGAAGCATTAGTGTGTCACAATCACAGAACTTCCAGGAAACTTATATAAATGGCATAAATCACTTCAAAAGAACCAATTTAGCATCACAGAATTTATCATATTTAGAGAAAAACAGGAAGAAACTTCAACAATGCAGCTGAGCCCTGGTACTGCTTTACTGCATTTCTGCACAGCTGTAAATATTTATAAATGCACAATCCACAAATGTTCTGTAAAGAGTGAAGAAATAATTTAGGTGTAGAACACCTTCTAAGCAAAGTTCACTTTCACACAAATGACTGTACTAGCTCTCTGAAGTCTTTGTGGGTTTGGTTGCCAAGATTCTCCCCAAGCACACTGCACAATATGTTTCTAATCCCGGTAAACTGACACTAACAATCTCTAGCCCAAACCTGAATGAACTCTAAGAGCAACGAGCTGAATTCCAGAAACAAAGATAGAAACAAAAAAATAAACCAGTTTTATTATATGTTATTCAACATTTTTTTATTGTTGTTTATTTTAATCAATTGTTGTTCTGGGGAATTATCTCAACAGAACAGTGTTAGTACAAAATATTATCATAACGGCCGTTGATTCATGAAACTTTAGCTTAAGAAACTCAAGAAGATTAAATTCCCCAACAAGACAACATTGAAGTTACAACGAGAGATCTGTATGAAAAGCACATCAGTCAAGCTGTTTAGCTTGAGAACCATCCTAAAACAAGAGACTGTACAGATTAGAAAACCCAGATCCTGCTCAGTCTCTGACTGATCACTCTTGTCTTCCATCTGAGATTGTGCACAAAGGTCAGAATGCTTGATACTGTAATTTTGAGAAATTACCATTCTTCCAAGAAATTAACTGTACATAATTTTACACAAGGTGGAGATTTTCTGTAGCTTAATCTTGCAAGGCAGACAAGCAGGAGGTACACACATCTGAAAACACTAAACAAAGGAGCCCTCCATCCATACACTACAAGTCAACACAAGTTTTTCCAAAAGAAGGTGCAAGGTACTTCAGAGAGAAACCTTATTGTAAATTTGTCTGCTTAAGGTCTATCTCCCCCAAAACATGAGATTACTACCCTCTTCAGGATGAAAGAACCCAGCTTTTATCTTTAGAGTATTGTACTCTACAAGTCATTACAAAAACTTCTCTTTATTAGTTATCCTCATTTTGACACTTGTACGTCACTTGTTTTGCTAGTCAGCTGAACACTTACCCCTAACCTACCCTGCCCTTTAAAAATCAATACAATTCTAAAATAAATGCCAGATTGTAAGTCAAATGAGACATTTCTTTAATCAACAAAACCCTGCCTAATCCTAAAAGCCTGTGTGAAGAAATTACCTTGACTTAGAGCACCTCCCTCCCATGAAGAGCTGACCCAGATTACTGTTTCATGCTATCTTTTTTCCTTTTACAGTGCCTTTAACTTTTTTCTTTTTCTAAAACATTCTATTCAGCTGGCCTTTGATGTATTTGTGTAATACAGAATCACCATGTAAAGGCCTGTACAGAAAGCAAATCATCCTAATTTAAGTTGCCTAAAAAAGGTAAGGAAAAAAACCCAAACAGACTGCTTACCTAAACCAAACAAACTCAAAATACTCTACACTCATTTTATGGCTCAGTTTTCAAAAGGAACTGAGCAATTAAAGAGAAAGAAAGATCAACAGGACATGCAGATCTGCTTATTACATTGTAGAGAACACATAATTTAATTTCAAATACCAATGGTTATAGTAACTTTTAAACCACTATGACAATCTACTTCACTGTAGAAAGGTTTCTATTATATGTTTTGGCATGTCTCAAATTGCCTGATTCTTTAAACATTCCTGAACTCGTTAGAAATGAAGTTGAAATTTAGAGAGACCTTCAGTTCACCTGCAGCAGCTTAATAAAAGTGGAGGAAAAAAAAGAACACTCTTCTTCATGAGGGACAAAAGCCCTTGAGATGGCTGATCAAACCCGGATACACTGAGTTTTGCAAGAAATCAGACTAGATTTTCCTCTCCTCACCTTACTATCTCTTTAAGTGGAGAAAAATGTGATAAATGGTAATATCTCTATTTTTGTCAGACACTTTTCCAACAGTTTCTCAGGCTGATTTGACACTTGTTTTTCAAGAAGCAATTTTTTTTTCCCTGAAATCAAGCCAGATTTAAACTGTGCAAGCAGAAATGCTAGAATAGCCTCATTCTTAGCATTTGGTGCTTGAATGGCCCAACTGAACATAGCTGAGACCTACTCACTTTTCATATGCACTGCTAATTATGTCTCAGAATTTAAGGACCATCAGTTGACTGAAGCTGGCAGAAGAAGATTAGTAGTAGGCTAATCTACATTTAGAGCGGATGATGAGTATTTACATCCGAGATTAGATTTTATTTAATACTCGTTCAAGTTCCCTTTGAGGCAGAGAGGGGCGTGAAGTGAACCTACATCAGAGATCAACAAGAGTTCAGACTATATTTACTATCTTGTTTCTGCACTGTATAAAAGGGAAGGTTTGACATTGGGCAGATATGTAGCTCCCCACCCCTCCAAAAGAAATATCACAGTTGATTTACGTGCATTACAGGAACCGAGAGGCTTATTGGTTTATTTCATTCAAACTTGATTTTCCAAACCTTCATGAAATTACATCATTCCTTACTCTTGTAACTTAGTTGGCCTTTACAATGAGTCCAGTAAGACTAGATACCTTGAAATTAACCAATTAACTCTTACTTAACTTTAAAGTACTGTTACTGCTAAATTCTCATTCAACATTCAGTCATGTTGTATTATTCCATACGCTATAGTTTTTTTAAATAATGCAGTGTGCAGACATTCTTTATCAATATTACTGATACCATCTCTGATCACTGAAAGCAGACAGCAAGAGACAGGACAAGAAGGGGAACAGGGAAGAACTTTAGGTCACCTACAAATGCTTCACTCCACCACTTGGTTAAAGAAGTTTAAAAAAAACCAAAACTGTGCAGTAGTTACACCCCCCATGACCATTTTGGTTTTGTTCCCTACACTGCTTCACATTTGCATTCTTCAGCTCACACAGCTTCTAATCTTTAATGCTGTTCTGTTCCTGACCTGAGAGACATTTTTTCACTAGCTTAAAGATTCTGGAGAGCTAGTTCTCAGAATACTTATAGAGATACAGTGCATGAAATACAACAGGAATAAAAAAAAAGCAAGTGTGGAATTTCACAGATCCTTCTAGACCTAAGTTCAGCCTCACAGTCAGCAGCACAACAATTTTAGGATAGCAGCTGGTTTATGACTCGTCAGCTCAGGCAGTACAGAGTATATGTGGAGCAGACACAAACTTCTACACCCTGCTCTCTCCAAGTCTAGAAGCTGGATGTGATCAACTCTCCCACTTCTTTACATGTTTATAGGCTTCGCTACTAAAGCAGAATGGCAAAGTATTTTTCCTGTTTTGCAATAGTTTGATTAAATTCCCACAGCCAAATAGTCCTGAAAGAAAATGTAATGTTTTCACATTTACACAGTTTGCTCAAAAGCCACTGAAATAAGCAAATTATATTACATAACAGTGCAGTTATGTAGCACTATATGCCAGACGCCTACTGCCAGAATTAAAAGGGGCCCACTTCAAGTGAATTCTCCCATTACAAGAAAAGTCTCCATGAACTACTGAGACTCCACCTATTACGCAGCTCAGAGTCTAAAAATTAACCAGTTTAAGAGGCACAAAAACATCACAGATAATTCAACTCCATGAGCCTCACTACGTGACAGGTTCCACAATATAACCAAAAAAGACTCTCAGGTTTCACCTGCCCTGGAACAAAGAGGTGTCAGGGTGCCTGAAATGTGAAGTCTCTCTGTATGTGGAGAGTGTTGATAGGATCTACAATGATGCTCTGTGGCCTTATTTCCAACTGTGGGGACAGGTCCTCTTGACTTCTGAGAATGTTAATTCTAACGACACAGCTCTGCAAGAGGTACCAGGAATTCAGAATGCCCACCTCACTGAACTGAAAGCACCAGTCTACCACGAAAAGCTTGCAGAGTTTCCAAGAGATGACAAAAATGTGCGTGCGTGTGCTGAAGAGTCTTGTGTGGAAACTGGCTACGATACTGCCTCGGGTTTGCGTGTGTGTTTGTTTCTTTGGGTGGGTGGAGTTTTTTCTTTCTCTTCCCTCCCGCCCAGGAGAGGACGAAACTACAGTTTCAGCCAAAACTTTCTATTTGTTTTTTTGGTTTTGTTTGTTTTGTTTTGGCGTGTATTTCACATATGCAAAAAACACACCATACAATAAACTTACAGCTGTAGGTGAGGTCAATTTCCTGCTTCATTTTTTTTAAAGGCAAATAAACAGTTCAGTACTCCAGTTCTAGTTGTATGAAGTCTACAAAGCTAGTAAGCAGGCTTTTATAGTCTACATTTGTGCCATACATCTGTCAATAAAATAAATAAATAAATAAAAAGACGTGCAAGTGATTATTTTAAAAATTGGGGCCAAGTAAATAATAACACACAACCTCAGGTCACCACACATTGGAATGAAGGTGTTACAATGTTATCGCTGGGAATGCTGGCAAACCGAGGTGAGAGGATGCAGCACCGGGTCTGTTGTTGCCAGCTAACCAGATCGGTGCGTGTAGCTCTTTGTTCAAGCCCATCCATCATACATGTTCTATACAACCAGTAACAGAAGCACAAACTTCCAAGCACAAACACACGGAGCGTCCCAGATACTGTGTCAGCAGAAAGAGACCGTCGAGCTGCAGGGCTGGTGCCAAATCTGCTTTTCAAAGCTCCCGAGGCCTCGCAGCTCTTGCCTGTTTCAGCCAGAGCCCAGCGCGTTAGTAAAAACTTGCACCCCTGCGCTGCGCTGGGAGGCTGGGAGAAAACAGCCAGGTCATACTTAACCCACAGGGAAAAATCACAAGTGCTGACAAGCGCTGATTCACAGCGCGCTTGCTGACATAGAGTTTCTTCTCCAAAACGCATTAGCAGTGGGGTCAAAAACGGGCTCTGACGCACTTTCGCCTCCCCGCGTAACCGCCGGGGACAGCGGAGACGCGCCGGGGCTCAGCCCCCGGAGAGCCCCGCGGCCGGAGCTGACCCCGCAGCGGGGGAGGGCCGCGCCTGCTCCCGCCGCCCCGCGGTGAACCCCGGGCGGCTCCGCGCAGGGAGGCGACGGCGAACCCGGGCCGATCCGCTCCCGCGGCAGCGATCCGCCCCGGCGGGTCGCTCTCACCTGCGTTGTAGAAGCGGTCCAGCACCGCCGTCTCGCCGAAGTCCAGCTTGCCGAAGTGCAGGGTCTCCAGCGCGGCTCCCACCACCTCGCACGCCTCCCGCAGGCTCTGCAGGGCGCCGCTCTCCGCCGCCAGCAGCGGCCCCTGGCTCCCCTCGTTAATCACGTAGGTGACGGCCGTCCGCCTGCTGCCACCCTTGGCCCGCGCCCCGATGCCCGGGCAGGAGGCGGCCGCGTCCTCAGCCCAGAGGGTTCCAGGCGGCGGCGCGGCCAAGTCCGGCAGGAGGCTGCGGGCGCCGGCGTCGGCCCCCTGCGCCCGCCTGCCCAGCACCTCGTCGCAGGGGGGGCCGCCGCCGGGAGGGCTGGGCACCGGCAAGCTGATGATCCCCTCACTACTGTCACTCATCGCGGCGGAGAAGCAGCCGCCGCTGCCGCGGCGCGTCCTAGGCTCTGCTGCGCTGGCTGGGGTTAGGCGGATGCCATGCTGCGCCGCCCGCCCCGAAACGGTCCCGCCGAGCTGCTGGAGGGGACAGGCGGCCGGGCAGAAGCGAGGGGCTTCTCCTCGGGCGCTAGCGAAGGCTGCCGGAGACGGGGAGTCGAGCGCAACCTCCTTCGGTGTCTGCCGCCGGCACCATGACGCGCAGCTCCCTTCTCCCCCGCACCTGCAGGGGCTACCCGGCGAACCGACCCCCGGCAGCCCGGTCTCCTCCTGCCGCCCGCGGGACCTCGCTCTTCCTCCGGCCGGGCGAAATGATTCGGCCGCGGGGAGGAACCACTTGTGGGATCGCTCTTCGGCTCCCCCGCTTCAGGCGAGCGACAGCTGCGGAGCCACAGGCGGCGCGGGCTGAGGCGGCCCCACCGCCGGGCACCTCCCTCCGGCCCCGCCTCCGGGCAGGAGCAACACGCACAACACACTCCGCTTCGCTTGGGGTGCTCGCGCTGAGACCGGCGGTGGCCTTTAGCCGTCATTAGCCCTTGTCTTCTATTATTTCCCGCTTAAATCCCCCTCTCTCTGTGTTCCCGAAAGGTTTCCAGTGCCCTGAAAGGTTTGCGACTGCTTTCAGCGGTATCGGCCTCACGCTTTACAGTTGCTGTGGCTGGGAACTGGACAACTGCTCCTGTATGTTGATTACATATGTCAGTTTCTCACATTCACACGGAATTTACCTGTCAAGAGCACTCGAACACTTAATAATTAGCGAAAATACTTCTTTATGGAAAACGAAACTAGTTGGTATAACTAACATGCAGCCAAAATACACTGACTTTATATGGTCAGCCACCCTGTAGAGGAAGATATCATAGAATCGTTAAGGTTGGAAAAGACCTCCAGGGTCATCGAGTCCAATCTTCTACCCAACACCTCCATGACCATGTCCTGAAGAGCCACATCCACCTGTTTTTTGAACACCTCCAGGGATGATGACTTCACCACCTCCCTGGGCAGCCTGTTCCAACGCCTGACTGGTCTTTCAGTAAAGAAATTCTTCCTAATATCTAATCTGAACTTCCCCTGGTGCAACATGTAGCCATTTCCTCTTGTTCCATCATTAGTTACTAGGGAGAAGAGGCAACACTGGCCTCATTACAACCTCTTCTTAGGTAGCTGTAGAGAGCAATAAAGTCTTCTCTCAGCCTCCTTTTCTTCAAGCTAATCAATCCCAGCTCACTCAGCCTCTCCTCATAAGACCTGTTCTCCAATCACCAGCTTTGTTACCCTCCTCTGTACCCACTCCAGTACCTCAATGTCTTTCTTATACTGCAGTGCCCAAAACTGGACACAGTACTCGAGGTGAAGTCTCACCAGTGCTGAGTACAGGGGCATGATCACTTCCCTTCCTCTTGCTGGCCACACCATTTCTGATACAGGCCAGGATGCCATTGGTCTTCCTGGCCACCTGGGCACTCTGCTGCCTCCTGTTCAGCTGGCTGTCAACCAAGACTTCCAGGTCCTTTTCCATCGGGCAGCTTTCCAGCCACTCATCCTCAAGCTTGTAGTTGTTGCCTGGGGTTGTTGTGACTGAAATGCAGGACCTGGTATTTGGTCTTATTAAGCCTCATACAATTGACCTTAGCCCATTGATCCAACCCGCCCAGATCTCCCTACCCTCAAGCAGATCAATGTTGCTAGTTAATTTTGTGTTGTCTGCAAACATACTGAGGGTGCACTCAATCCCCTCATCCAAGTCATTGATAAAGATGTTAACAGGACTGGCCCCAGCACTGAGCCCTGGGGAACACCACTTGTGACCGGTCACCAACTGGATTTAACTCTGTTTACGTGAACTCTCTGTGCTCAGCCACCCAGCCAGCTTTTAACCCAGTGACGAGCACACTTGTCTAAGGCATGAGCTGCCAGCTTCTCCAGCAGAATGCTGTGGGGGACTGTGTCAAATGCTTTATTAAAGTCCAGGTATTCAATATCCACAGCTTTCCCCCATCCACTAGGTGGGTCACCTGGTCATAGAAGGAGATCAGGTTGGTCAAACAGGACCTGCCCTTCATGAACCCATGTTGGCTGGTCCTGATCCCCTGGTTGCCCTGCACTTGCCGTGTGAGCACACCCAAGATGAACCTTTGACATTTGAAATAATACATAGTATGAAGGGAGAACACCCTGAACTTTCAGATTATTTGCAGGCCAAAAGTGACTCTCTGAAGAAATCTAACTGTGTTTGAAAAGGAAATTATGTTGAGACTTCTCCAGTCTGTTTTTGAGTGGAAATACTGTAAAACTGGACAATTTATTCAATTTATTAGAGATTACTGTTAAATAGGTACAGGAGAAAAGAAGGAAAAACAGTGCTCTACATATTTATAGGTAAGTTTATATATCATATCACCAGGTCCATCCTGTTAAAATTAATCTCATTAAGACTAATCAACTTGTTGGCATGAAGCCTGCTCCTGTATCATTGTTTTCCATTACTTCTGTAGACAGAGGATCAATTCTGGAGTAATTAGAAAAATTAGTCACTGCAGCACCTTCAGTAGCTCTGTTTGCTTTTGCGTTGAGCAGTCCCCTTTTTCGATGAGATATGCCTGGCATTTGCTTCTGCTGATAAGAAATGGGTAAATGGGGTGGGAAGATGACGAGCAAACTAAAGACTAATTTGTAGGGAAAGGTTAATATTTGCTAATCTGCCAGATACAGTAGGTTATTGTTTCTTGCTACAGTCTGAATGGCAATCAGTGTTTTTCTAAATAATGTCATTTTCCACAAAATGCAGAATCCGTGATAATCCATTCAGCATTGCAGTTACATCACCTTACAGGAAGCAAGAACAATATGTCTCTGTTGTTCTCGAGAACAGCCCGTGTTTGTCAGATGCCGAAGGAAGTCTCGGGCTGGAAGGAGACGGAAGCAGCATGCTATTCCACTTAGCACTACTGACTTGTGCGGCTTGAGGCATTACTAGTACCATGCCTATTCCAAATTCAAGTTAGCTTTTCTGTGGATTTGGCTGGGAGTGAGGTTGCAGCCTAAACTGGGGGAAAAAAAAAAGAATCAAAATGCTGTTGAATCTAGAATAACAAATACAAATTGCTCATGCTTTTATAAAGTGAAAACATCTCTTTTAATCTGTTAACTCTCTGAAGTGAGTGATCAAACATTTTGGAGCTCTTGAGTTTTAATATTTGATTAGGAGACAATAATTCCAAGGATTTTTTATTATTTTTTTTAAATAAAAATAACATCTCCATTTGTTATCAGAAGGATGCTTACCTTGTTCACTAGTTTCTCAAGTGCTGTAAAATTAACATCTTTAGCACCAGATGGTTTGCATAGAATCACGATTCAGTACCGGCCTGTTCCATCTCTCTTTTTTTCTGATGACAAAAACTTGCAGCAAGCAGTTAGCTGTATAATTGTTGAAATAACGACTCTCTCTTCATTATATGTTTCTACAGCTACATATAATTGGCCTCTGGGTTTAATCATAGTTGTAATTTAAACATCCAAGAATTTGCCAACTTTATTAGTTGCAAATATAAATGTATTCTTGATGAGTGATAACCAGCGTATGACAGATGCCACAAGCTTGATTTAGCTACTCAAACTAGTGTAAACAAGATCGGTGACCATAAGAGGTAGTTCCAATGTATCCCGATTTACAAAGATGAAATCTAAGAAATACGCATTTAACATCACTCCGTTCAAATTATATTTTTCATGTACTATGGGCATCAGTGTTCAGTGGAGGGAGAAAAGACATTCTAGACTAATCTGAATTTTGAATTTTATTTATGGAACTGCTGATGGAATTAATAGAATGGACTAAAATGCATCATAACAGATACTGGGGTGAAAATGGATGCTAAATTTTATCCATACATTAAAGCCCTCTTATTTACCTACAGGATAATATGTAGGAATGAGAGATTGGAGATACACTGTAAACTCTTCACTGATAAGAAGGACAAAGTAGTTTGCGGGAGTAAAGTCCAGTGTGCTCCAGTTATGGGAGGAAAAAAAAAAAAACACCCTGTAAAGAAACTTTCAGGTACAAAAATACAAATGAGATATTGAAAGTACATAAAATAATGCAATTGCTGTAAGCTTTAGAGCAGAACTCTCACAAGCAGCAGACACAATTAGACTGAAATAAAATACTTGTTTCTAGAAACTATCCTAAAAAGCTAGACTAAGTGTATCACTGTAGAAAATCAGAAGTAGCCTTTATGTGCAATAGAAAGAGGGCAACATTTTGTTACGAGGCAGTCATCTACTAGTCTTTAAGAAGAGGTAAATCTGTGATCACACTGCACTGATTTAAAGCAATATTTAAGTACAAAGGGGCAGGGAAATAGAGACTGGTGGCTACCGTGCAGGGATGCAGCTGATCATGGAACAGTAATAACATGAGGAATCCATTTACCAAATTATAGCATGGTGCACGTAAACAGCAGTCAGCAAAAACTGATAGAGCAATGTGGATACATTGTTGGGGATGGATATTTCATCAGGCTTGGAGCCCTTGTCCTGTGAGCACAGTGAATAATGAGCACTGTTCTTGATTCATACCCTCTTTCCACACAACTCTCACATTTCTTTCTAAATGTCCTCATCTAAATCTTCCTCTGCTCCAGCATCTTTCCCTCCTCTTGCTTCTTTTGTGGTTTCAAGCTTCCAGAAAAGTCTCCGTGCTAACTGCCTCTTCCTTCCAACTTCCACAACCATTACTTTCCCCGTATGAGAGGAGGCTTTTCCCTTTGCATTCATTCCCGCAACCCCCTTGGTTACCTTCTGTTTTCACTATTACCATTTCTGCAATCTTATCAAGGAGTGCTGGGACATTAAATGCCTTTCCTAAAGCTTCAACTCACACAGTTTTATGGCCGTACGGGGATTTCAGCTAGGAACATCTCTAACTAAAAGACAGAAAAGTTTACTGCTGTCCCCAGTTATTTTCAGTGTTGTAAACTACTTGTCCTCTATGTGTGGGAATGGCTTACAATTTGCTTTTTCTGGTAGAAAGGCTGTTTTTGCAACTTCTTCATGATTAGCATTTCTGCTGACCAGGGAGGGGTTTGTAAGGATTTGTGTACATAGCAGAGAAGGTTACCAGCTCAAGTCGCAGCTAGGCTAGCTGTCAGCCAGAAAGCTGGGGAAATGATGGACACGTATTTGTAACAGAACAGAGCTCAGTGGACTGAAAAGTTAAACAGGATTCAGAGATACTGCTGTAAGCATCTCAACTACCTATTCTAATGCTATGATTGTGAGCTAAGCTCAGAGAAGCGACTGCAGCATAAATACAGTCTAAAAATTACACACTAAGCAGCTATCGTGTTTTTGATTCATTGAGGTAATGTTGGGTTAGGAAAAAAAAAATAATCTCAGTGTAATTGGGGATTTTTTCCCTAGAACTGAGGGCCCTCAATTCTCATGTAGAACGTGGCTGCCATCTACCGCTGCAGGTGGGATACGTCTGGTAGGTGTGAGTTGAGTGGAAAGAGCTGGCTGGCAGACCCTGTGGTTTCAGTAACTGAATATAAAATGCTACTGCAGTTGGTGGCCTTTCATGTTTCTTGAATGTACTCAGCAGCCCAGGGGCTGAGGAGAAAACACTGTCCCGTTGACTAGTTTTGGGGGTCGTTGTCTCTTTGCTTGTAAAATAGCTTTTGGTTTTTTAGTTGTTATTCCTCCTTGAAATCTGCGCAAATTCTTTCACTTGCTTTTTTTTTTTTTTTTAATATAATTTTGCTTCCTGCTTCTGAGGCTCTTAAAAACCTGGACGCACAAGCTTTTCTGTGGAACACACAAACACAAAAAAAATGTTTTGTGAGTTAGTCCTTCTCACAAGACTTCCTTGTAACCTTTTATCCACTTGATCTTTATGCCTATGAAAATTCTTTTAGTCTCTCTTTAAAACAAAGCTGGGCCACTGATAAGAACGGCTTCCTGTTTGCATAACCTCTCTGCGGAATTTCACTCATTACAAAAGATCAACTGGATTTGAAAATGCACTTGATGAAACCTTTCCAATATTCAGATATGTCAGTGATATGTTGTCTGTAGAGTGACTGGACTTTATACCACCAAGCACTTGTGTCCAAAACAACACCTCGCAAAGGACTGTGTCCAGATTCACCTACTGCAGCACTACAGTGGCTGTGTATCTTTTCAAACGTTGTCATTGACGTCTTAGTCACAAAGGGCAATTACTTGAAAAACATTTGCTGACAAAATTGTCTTGTAACTGACATTTTGAAAAGATACATTGATTTTTAAAGATTTCACAGAGCCTAAAATTGGTGGAATTTGGCCCAAGGCAGCCAATTCAGGAAGGTATTCCTTTGCCCCAGGGTTAAAAAATCTTACTTCGTCTGTCAATAAATTGAGCCTATAAATTGCCAGTTGTGATGCTTTAGGAGCTGCTGTGACAATGCAAAGGATACATTAAATTGAGCCTTACTTGCACTGAATTTGGATTGATCTTATTCTAAAATCCTGGAAGCCGTCCGATAAACCTATTTGTTTTCATTTTTACTATGAGATCAAAGAATTAGTAAAACTGTTTAATTCAGCAATCTTCATTTGAGTGCCAGTTTAAGCAATTAAGACATTTGTGTGGCTTTATGTAATTTTGTAGTCAAGGTTTAGTTTTAAATATATGGATGAGTAGCAGGAGTTACTATCACCAAGCTCTGTGATGTAACCTTAATTAAATAATCTAATTCGCCTTTGCTGTACTCTCCTAATGCGCAAAATAACTTTTTTTTTTTATCTCGACACACATAGATGGGTCATTAGAACTAATTAAGGTAGTCTGTGTCCAACAGATATTATGCCTGTGTCTGTATTTTAAAGCCCTGTATGTCACACAGAGGATAGAATATAACAAAAGCTGCAGTTGCTGCTGTACCAAAATATTTTTCTAAGCCTGAACTGCTCTCCTCCCTCCTCTTTTCAAAGGCAATATTCCCACTGTTTTAAACAGAAGTTGTAATGGGAGCAAGAAAACTTGAGTTTGTTCATAAAAGGACTTCCATAAAGCATAATTGCATCACAAGAAGAATGATAAAATACGCAGTGAAGAAATTAAGAGAATGAGATGTCTTAGAAGGGCTTTTTAAAAGGAAAAATGACACGTAACAAATGTACTTACACTGATTGAAACATCTCATGCATCCAAGCTGATGCACACATGAGCTGGTATGCCTTACACAGCACAAAGATTGTCTTTGAAGTTTGGAAGTGATCTCCCCCTCCCCAAAAAGTGATTTGGCAGAATTGCTTATCACAAGAAACAGGGCAAGTGCAATGGGAGGCCCGGTCTGGACCACATGACCTTTAATTACAAATTGCACTGGGGTATGTATGAAAACCTAACAGTAACAAGGGATAAATTTCTCAGTAGGCGCTCTTAGGCCTACAGCTTTCCTCTGAGGAGGTGAGAGGACAAGGCCGCACTGGAGGAAGAAACCACGGAGCAGAGCGGCTCAGCGCCGGACGGCCACTCAGGGCCAGCACCAGTTTCCTTGGAGCCCAGGGGTTGCCTCGGAGGCGGTGGCAGCAGCCGTGCCCTCTCCGGCCGGGCCGGCCGATTCCATTCCCGGGGGACGGCTCGGCCTGCGACACCGCCCCCGCCCCGGGCCACCCTCTGCCAGCCCCAAAGATGGCGGCGGCGCCTCAGCTTCAGCACCGTCCGGCGGGCGGGCCGCTTCCGGCGCTGCCGTGAGCGCGGCGGCTGCTCCGCGCCTCGGCCGGGGCCATGGGCACGGCGGGCCGCGGTGTCCTGCGGCTGCCCGGGCTGCACGGCTACGCGGCGGAGTTCTCGCCCTACTGGCCGGGGCGTGTGGCCTGCGCCGCCGCGCAGTACTACGGCATCGTAGGTGCGGGCGGGGCCCCCGCGGCGGGGGGACGGGAGGAGGTAACGATTAACGTGCGGTCCCGGCGGCTCGCTTCGTGTTTGGGAATCCCGGGTGTGCGGAGCGACAGCCGGTGTCTGTGCAGGCGCTTTGGGATTTCGCTTTTCCGGCGCTTTCGTTCTGCTTTGGTGCAAGACGCGTTTGCTGCGGCCGGGCTGGGGTTCGCAGCGGCGCGGGTGGCAGCCTGGTGCTCGCTCTGGGATCCCCAGCCTGCCCGGGGGTTGGCAACTGGCAAACCTGCGGGTTCCGTGATGGTTTTCACAAGGCTTCCTTAGAGGAGCCCTGATTTTACAGCCTTGAGGATAGCGATAGCAGTAGAGACACGTGCAACGTGAATGATTACGTCTGAGAAGATTTTTCTCCTTACGATTTGAACTGTTCCAGTCTCAGGCACTGGGTGTCCGGACAGGCCCTCGCTCTTGCTGAAGAGGCAAAGCTGAGCTTTCCTCAGTGCTGACACCTTGTCCAGTGCTACCGAAAGCATTCCTTTTCAATAAAGTTTTTAACTGTGGAATTACTTTGACAATATGCCAGTCACAGGAGAAAGTAGTACCCATGTGGTGTTTTCTCGATTTGTTTCAGTTCTGGTGAGATATGTTTGTGTATTAGACGGGGGGGGGGGGGGGGGGGGAGAAAAACAAGTGTTATTATCAGAAAGATAAGAAGGAACCCTGTGCTGTTTTATCTGTAACATGAAGCTCGTGGGGAAAATGCAATTCTGTGCTTCATAAGGGAGGTGTTTCTTTTCTAACCTCACCTACAAGTATACTGGAGTCAAAAGTAAAACCCCAATCCATAGAATCACAGAATCATAGAGTTGTCAGGGTTGGAAGGGACCTTAAAGATCATCTAGTTCCAACTCCCCTGCCATGGGCAGGGACACCTCCAACTAGAGCAGGTTGCTCAGAGCCCCATCCAGCCTGGTCCTAAAAACTTCCAAGGATGGAGCTTCCAATGTAAATTAATTTCCAATGTAAGTTAATTACTGTTTTAGAGAACATAAGGCAGCAAGATGTTTATTTATGCAACTAATTGTTTGGCCTCTTAAAGTTCAGATGTCCTTTGTGTTTTCATGATGGAGCTGCCTCAGAACCACAGCAGTTTCCTTTGGCAGGAATTAGTTGTGATGGTTTGTTTTGTTTTGCTGGTTTAGGTTGTGGAACTCTGGCAGTGCTGGAACAAAATGAAACTGGGATTGTGCTCCTCAGGAGGTAACGTAGGTCTATGGTTTATTTTTGCAAGAGAAAAATAAAAATAGCTATAAAAAGTATTCATACTATAATATCTACCGAATACATGTCTTTGTATTTATATACAAATGATAAATTTACATTGCATAGATTTTGTTATAGGAAGTATTCTGGATTGCACCCTTCCTGTAGTGTAAATCATTTTATATAAAACTGACAGTGTAAATTAAAGGCAACCTCTCTACCCTAGCTTGAAATTACAAGTTATAGCTTTTTTAGGAACAGCACATTGCCACCTATATTTATGCCGTTATGATTGACTTATACTGAAAATAGAGCAGGAAGCTGCCTAAAGTCTTGGAGGACCTTCCTAGGAAATCCAGTATTTTAAGGGTTTGAGAGGACTTAGATTTGTGTTCTGGATGGGAGGAGGGAATTTAATACCATCATTGACCTAAAATTATTTTTTAAGAAATCTTTAAAGCAGCAGCTGTTTAGTTAAGAGGGCTGAGGTAGAAATGCCAAACAGTTAATCATATTCAGAGAAACTGGTTTTAATCCATAATTATAAAGCAGTGCTCTTTAAAGCTGTTCAACACTTTCTAAAGTTCTGCAAAGTGCCCTGCTGTAGTACTGTTCATTTCACTGTTTCCAGTCACTCCACTTACTTTGTGGTGGAAAGTCTTGTAACTTCCTGAGCCATAAGCTGTGTCACTTTCTCTGTCAAAACTTTCTGTGTATGATTTTCCCTCATCTGCTGGGTGCCATGAAATTTAACCTGAACTTAGCTGAACCTACAGTGAAAAGGGGGTAAATAAATTAATATTTACCATTAGGTAACAGCATGCTCATTGATTGCTGTTGCAGAGTAACTAATATATGGTATCAGATCCCATAGGATGAATTGTTGGTGTGTTGAAAGCCCTTTGAAGGGATCTTTTAATAAGTTCATCACACTTTTTGTTGTCTTTTGCTGTGAGTCAGCTTCCTAATAGTGTTGTGAATTGGATAGAACTCTCCCACCAGTTTTATTTCTTTGTTTGCTGCAGTTGTTACAGACAAAGGGTCCTTACCTCTGTAGCAACATCCCAGAGAAACTGTAGAGCAGGCTGAGACATGAGGTTCCTCTTCTCTCCATTTGCCTGGCAACTTTAAGACTGAAATCAGATTTCATCCTCTGTGTGTGGAGGGTCCTTGGCTCATTTATGCTTTAACTTAATCAACCTATTCTGGCATACAGTTGTAAAAGTTGACATTATAAAAAGTAAGTTACTTGTAAGGAGATTTACTGGAAACTCAAATGTATAAAAATGCTGTTTAGAATGGTAAAGAGGGTGATTTAAAGAAATATTGTCCTTGCATCTAAGTACTCCATCATTTTTTGTTATGCTTCCTCATGGACAAATCTTCATTGTTCTGATTTAGTTTTGACTGGAATGATGGGCTGTTTGATGTCACCTGGAGTGAGAACAATGAACATGTGTTGATCACTTCTAGTGGAGATGGATCTCTGCAAATCTGGGATACAGCTAAAACCAAAGGTCCACTGCAAGTCTATAAAGAGCACACTCAGGAGGTATAAACCAGGCAAACTTGAAAACTTTAATAGATTATCTAATGTTTGAATTATTAAAATAATTGTTCGTGGAGCTAGAATAAAAAGTGGGGTTTGTTGTCTATTTTTTAACTTTGTTTGGGTCCATGGTTTGGGTTTATAACTGAACATTATTTTGAATATAAACTATTGTATACATTCTTGCACTATAGTAGGTACTGCTTGATTACATAAATATATTCAGAAATAGCAGCTGTGGTTTCTTATAGGCTAGGTAATCATTGTGTTGTATGAAAGTACTGCAGTCATTCTGTGGGTTTTTTGAGAGCATTATTGGATAGGTCTACATCAGACAGTTGATATATACAGCAGTGTTATCCTTGAGGGTAATGTGAGTGATACACATTTTGCAGATCCTTAGGACTTGTGTTCTACCTGGGAACTGCTTATCCTTCTTCATCCAAGCATGTGTGAGATCCTAGTCAAATAAGAGCAGTCAGATATTGGGACTGCATGTATATTTTTAGCCTTGGTTTGATACTGTTGCATTTTCTTAAAATCTTTGTTTCTTTATGCAGTGCAGTATGGGTAGAGAAAAATGTTATATCCATGTTTATCACTGTATTTGAATATTGTTAAGGACATTTATGCTTTAGTATATTGATCTTCCCCCAAGAGATTTTTCTACCCTTTTGTTTTTTCATGTTTTTCTTCTAACTCTCCACTTGCTTCTGTCAAGTCTCAGAACCTTAGGTGCCATCAGTTTTAGCCTGGATTACTCATGCTTCTTCTGAAAGGCATAAATCTGAATAAAATAACCCAGTGGATGTGTAGTCAATAAAAATGATGGAGGAAATCCATTTCTGTATTCACAAAGAACTCAATGTTTTTTCAGATATGAAGCACAAAGCTAAAAGCTGTGTGACTGCAGTTACATGACAGTCCATCTTCTGTACCTTATTTCTCTGTAATTTTGCTACTTTGGCTTAATACATATTCTAGGTAAACAAAGAATTTTGAGAGATGAGTTTGTTGTTGTGATCAGGATTTTACGGTGGTGTTCAAAGGCTGATGGCTGTTACAGGACGATGTAGGCAAAGCATAATACCTTTGTGTTTTGCTTTTTTTTTTTTTGTCTGTATCATTTTCTGACTGAAATTCTGTCCGTAAGTTTATTTTAGTTCTGCTACACCATCTGTTGTTTGTGAAGTAAACGTTTCTGTGTCCAAGTCTTAGTTTAGCAGGTAGCATGGGGAGGTGGACGCATTCAACCATGGGTTAGAAAAACAACACAGGCTACATGGGCTGAGTATTGTAAAATACGGAAGGTTTGTACTGGTGTTTATAAACATGCATTAAGAGAATAGATGTCAAAGGGAATAGTTTGTGGTAAACACTGGCATACAGTGCCCTTTAAAATATCAACTACCTTCCTAATCCTTAATCCCTGTGTGACATTTCTAATGACAGCTTCGTAACTGCATTTCAAAATAGTTCTAATGCAAGATTGACAGAGATCTGTTTCTTGTTTTCTAAATGAGATCATTGTCCCTCCTCAAAAAGAATACACATTCTTAATTTAAAAGAACATTTTTGATAATAAAGAACAATGAGTTTTATTCCAGCACTAACCAAATGCTGAATCTCATGAATAAATTAATCTAATTTACTTTGTTTTTGATGAAGTCTCACAGGAATGTGAGACCATAGAATGCTTGAATTAAATTTGCCTTGTAACACGAGCCTGAACATTTGTTTTAGACTATTTTTGTGCTTTTACATCTTCTTTTCATCATCTTTTCATCTTGCCTGGGGCATTTCTTGCTGCTGTTTAGGCATAAACTAGTATTAATGTATTTTATGATTGAAGCACTAAAATATTAACAGCTAAGGTTTATGCTGGTTTATTGGTCCTTCCCTGTTGCTCAACACAGCTTCTATTGAAACATCTGTAAATTTATGTTGGATGATAGCATGAAAAGGAAAGAAGAATAAAAGTGAACCTTATTTGCTTCTACACACCTTGTCATTCTCTTCCTATTACCTGGACTTGTCACATGCCAAACGGCAAAGAGCTCTTGCTTTTTCTGAGCCTGTTGTCTGTTCTCGTTCTTGCCTGAAGGAGAATTTGCCCAGGTCCCATTGCCTCCAACGCAGCTGCAGAGTGCTGGGCAATCCCAGCCCTGTCTGCTGTACATACACAGAGCTGTGTCACAACATGTGTTTGACAGATCTATGAGCTGATAGCTGGCAAGAGAGTGTAAGCCATATGTGCACTTCACCTTATCTGTGCAGTAGATCTGATACATCCCAAACATGTGGGACTAGGTGAACTTTGTGACAGAGGTCCGTATGTCTTAGAGGCTTACTCCTTTCTGGAAGATCTTGGACGTGAATATGAGAGGCAGAAACTTCCACTGAGCTGGCTTCATGGGGCTGTTGCATGAAAAAGGCATATACTATGTAGTGATACATTTAGGGATTTTTCCAAACAGCAGCAACTTAGGAGTTAAACCCAAGCCATCACACAGATTCAGGGGGAAGGAGGGAAGCTAATGTTTGTGAGAGTTTGGGAGACACTTTGGAGAACCATGTTGTCTTCCGTTCTTAAAATATGAGCAGGTATTTTTTGTGTCTCCTCTATTATTATTTTAATAGGAGTCATTAGGTTGAAAGGGAGGATGTTTTCATGATCTAGTAGTTAGCTGACAAAAGTAGAAAAGCCAGGTGTGGTTTGGAACACCAAAACAGTCACCTCTCAGTTTGTTATTTGGCTTTTTTCAAGTACTGGGTGGGTGTCTTGTACATTTGGATTATAAACTCCTCAAGGAAGGGAGCTAGCACAAAATGGTGCCAGAGCAACACGCCTTTCAGTATATGAGAGGAGGGACATTGTCAAATAAAAATGGAAAGATAATGCACTTTGTATCTCTGGTTGCCTTCCACTTATGCAGAAATAAGTAAATAGATGAAAACCAGTTAATTTAAGATGGACGTTGCATAGATTGAAGTATTTCTTAGGAAGGAGAATGCTCAGAAGTAGATAGCTGATACCTCAGATTCCTTTCTCATGCAGGACACTTGCCATAAAAGACTTCAAATTTTGCTGGATTTTTTTCCAGTCCAGCTTCTAGTACACAGCATCTAGTATATTGAGTTACAGATTAGATCGTGTGTTGTGCCAGAACTAGATTGTCCCAGCTGGAGTACAAGTCCTTGGTGGGTAGCGGCTGCATTTCTGAGAAGTGTCATGGAATATTTGATTAAGAGATAAAGAAAATAAATTGTTTCAGATAATATTTATTCACCTTAGCACTGAAATGGTTCATGTCTCACTGCAGCTTAAAGAGCCATTTTGCTGTGGGGTAAAACTCAGCAGAAGAGAATGCATCTTCTATCATGTAGATAAAGATACGGTGCATTTGAAAGTGGAAGTGGTACATGTTTTTGAGACTTTCAGATTTGAAATAATTTGAAGAACTACTTTAAGAGCATTTGTTGTTTCTGAGACAGCAGAGATGAAAAATAGAGTTATGCCCTGTCAAGGCAAGGACCAAAGTTAGAATAAACTGTCAGAGAAGAAGGAGCTTATTTCAGCAACACAGTGAAAAGCTGTTTCTTAATAGCTGAAATGATTAGTCACGAGGGAAGCTGAGTTTTTTATTTCAATTTTAATTTGATTTTTCTTTTAATTTTATTTCTTTATTATATTTTATTTGTTTGAGGATGTGAATGGTAAGAAGAGTGTCACAGAACCTGGAAAAGATGAAAATCAGTAGTATTTTATGGCATATATTTCTTAGGAGAATTAGATACCATAAAAAAGCATTTACTGTTAGTCAGCTAAAACCTCCAGGTCAGCTCCATAGCCAGCTCTGAAGGGAGATAGCATTTACATTGTGAGAACTTAGAAACTCATAATATTTGAATAAAATTAGATCAAAAATAAGAAGTTGGTTTGAATTATGGCTTTTTTACAGTGCTAGAAGCTGCTAGTGATGGTGTGTCTATGTGAATTCTGTTACTACTTTTTTCTCCCCCCACTGGCCCCCCTCCCCAGCCTATATGTAACTTTAATTCCAGACTGAGATATTAAATTTAATTTTTGGTCAGGTAAATGGCATTGTTGACAGCTTTGTGGTGCTTGACTGGTGTGGTTGTTTTAGCTGCTTATGATACAATCTGCAAATCTAAGTCTATTTTGTGAAACTTTGGCTAGCTAGAGTTTCAAATTTGTATTCTAATACTCTTTCTAAATTAGGCTGTTATATCATTTTATAGGCATATAGTGTTGATTGGAGCCAAACAAGAGGAGAGCAGCTAGTGGTGTCCGGTTCATGGGATCAAACAGCTAAGCTGGTATGTTGCTTTCTGCAGAAGGTGAAAAATGTGATTTGTTTTGGGTCTGATAGTTCTTTGTGTTAAGAAACAACTTATGTTAAGAAACAGCATTGATTCACTTTTCCTCTTTATTTTTGCACCGAGGATGAAATTCTGTTTTAACCAAGATACTGCTTTATCCCTTAGTTGCTAGCAGTTTAAGTATACAAATGCTTTTCATGATACATGGTAAAAAGAACTTTATTTAGTCTTTTCAAAACATTTTTATGTATGAAACCCTTTCCTTTCTTACTGCACGTGTACCTCACCAGTTTTCTTTTGATTTTCTTCAGTGGGATCCAGCTGTGGGGAAGTCATTATGCACTTTTCAAGGCCACGAAGGGGTCATTTACAGCACTATATGGTCTCCACACATCCCAGGCTGTTTTGCATCTGCCTCAGGTAAACACGGTCAAGGGGTTTTTGCAACAAGAAAACCCTTGTATGTTACTGGATTAGTGCAGCACTTTGTCCAGCAGATGGTAGTGTGTGTCATACATAAAAATGAAAGAAGGAAAGATAAACATATTGCTGCAGCTGGATTTGTAGGGTCTCTTAAAATCTGTAAATCATCCTCTTGACCATTTAAACAGGGTTCAACAGTTTTCTAGCAGTTACTTCAGTGACCTTGTGGCTTTTTTTTTTTTTTTCATTATTTTATGTATCTCTCTTCCATTCACCTCATTCATGTTACTGACCACTAAATCACGGTATGCTTTATTTTGTGTTCTGGCTTACATTTTTGTTCAAATTACCTAAAGTGTCAGCAGACTGTTAGCTCTGTGAGAAACATAGTTCCCATGGAACTGTTTTTAATCACTACTGGAAATCTCTGTGCCTTGTTCTTTGGGAAAGGTAATTATCAATTTTAGTTTTCTGCTTTGGCCTGTGCTATGAATCTTACTGATCAATATAATCATAACTGAGTTGGATGTACTTGAAGGCAAAGAGATTGTATTTTGAAATTACTGTGTTTTCAAAACACTGCTTCTGCTTCAAAGGCAGAAGGAAAGCTCTGGAGTGAGACCTGGAGGCTGGGTGATGGGTGCTGTGAGCCATGGAGTTTGCTTGGGAAGTAGAGGGGCAGTAAAAAAATGCCTTATTACAAATATTGGTAGGTTAACTCCAGTGGCTTAAATTTCTCTGATTTCAAGTCTGTTTGAATTCTGTACTGATGTAAATAGAAAATGTTTAGCTCTGGTATCAAGAGGGTAAGCAAGTAAAATAAGTATGTTTCTTGTTACTGAAGTCAGAGAGACAGTGAGTGCACATAGATAGTCTTCCCTATTCAGTGGGAGGTTTGGTGAAGAAGTGCACATGGCTTTCATAAGCTTTCAGTCTAGCTATTTCCATCTGATTCTGCTTGCAGAGTTGAACTAGAATGGCTAACAAGTTACACGTATTTGTTCTAACCTGGTAGTGCTTGGAGGCCAGATGCTGGTGTACAGGTATTTCCAACTTACATGAAGATTCATTGAGGTAACACCTAGTGAAGGGTACCCCATCTAACAGAAGGTGCAGAAGGACTGAGGATTGAGCCCTGTGCGCTGTATGAACAGTTCTGATGAAATGCAGCTATGAACTACAAAATAGTAGCTAAGTGTCATTTGGTCAAACATAAGTGGAACAAAACCAGTGCTTAGTGTTTCTTAGAAATTCTAGGGGATGTTACTATCTCTTTAAAGTTTTGCTCAGAAGCCTCCCTTCCATGGTAGTCTTAGTCGTACAAAATTTCTGACATTCTAGATGAACAAAAAGGCTTTACTGGTCCAGCTAGTTATTTCAAATTAGATTCTCTAGGCTGTGAAACCAAACTCTCTTCTGATACATTGCCACTTGAACTGTTTTGTGAAACATTGAGTGTTAGGATGCTACATAAAATTGATCTATTTTTTGAGTGCCTCGGTGGGTGCAGATTTTGGAATTTTTGACTAAAGCACTAGAGTTCCTATTATTTTGTGAATTTTACTTCCACTCTTCCAAGTGCCTAACATACACCATTGGAGCCTGAAGATAATTGCAGTCAATTTTTACCAATTGATGACTCTGTTCTATTTCTTAGGAAAAACAACATGCACAAAAGACACAATGTTTTTCTTCTGTAAGTACTACTCAGGTGTGAAATGAAAACCTTATAGTGTAATGCTAGGTGTAAAATCATTGGGCAAGAGAAAGTTAAGTCTTCAAAATTATGCTGAACTTTCTTACAGTTTCAAAAATAAAACATCTGGTTTGCTTCTAAATGAAATAACTTTGAACAAAAGATTTTTCATAGAAATCATGATGTACTGATGTGGAAAATGTTTCTTTGTTTGCTTTTGGTTTTGGTTTACATTGGAATTTTCCTGTGGTTTGATTAGATTACTTCACTAAGGAAAATACACATTAGGAGTTTTGTCTTTGGTCAGCTGGACTGTGTGTAGTGGAAATAATTATGACCCTCTAGCTCTGGGTATAAATGCCATTTTCTTATTGTAAGAAAGGCATATCAGACAGTTTGTGTTCAGAGTCTACTTCATTGTTTAGTGTTTAATGGCATTCTGCTCTGTCAGTTAAGATACGTGATGAAACTCAAGTGGAACTGTGCAGGAGGCTGGAACTTCTGATTTGCAACTTGCTATGATCCACATACTTTATGACAGAAAATTATGGGACAGAAAGCTTAATTTCACTGATGACTGATCTTCTGTTGAGTTAGAGTTGGAGCTGGAGAAAAGCTGCAATCTCTACATGATATTACTGTCTGGGATTTGCAGGTGTTCCCTTCTTTGATGTACTGGCTGGAAGGGTTGACCTGCAGTTTTGTGGTGTCTTGTAACTGTGTTGTCTTGAAAATTAGTGACTGAAAATGTGTCTGGACAGAACCTTTTTGTACTTCCTTTCATCTCGTTGTTTGTTTTTTAACTTTTTAAAATAATAGCTTTTTGAAGGGTGTTATTGAAGAGTATTGAGACACTACCTTTTTTGAAAGAGGCTGCACTGCTTTGGGATTGTGTGTGTGTGTTATTTCTCTCTTGCCCCTCTTGTTCCCTTTCTCTTGTCCCATCTCACACATACGTACTCACACTCACATACTTACTCATATCTTAATAGTATAAAGTAGCACTTTAGGCCAGAAATTAACTGTTTCATGTTGCAGCATTTTCAGTTTTGCATATGTTAGTAAAATAAGTTCAGTATGTTGTTAACCATAGATTGGAAAAAAAAGTCAGTCTTGAAATATTCCAATTTAATGAAATTTAAGTAAAGAAATGCACTTTTTTTTTTTTTTTTTGTTTTGTTTTGTTTTGTTTAAATTTTAAAGAAAATAATCAAGAGGGAAGGAGGGTTAGGAACCTTTTACCTCACTCTTGCCCTTTTTTTTTTCTTTTGTTTGAATCCACATAGATGCCAGCAAAAGTTCAATTTCTACTTAACTAATCAGTTTGTGAACAACTGAACAGAAAAAAACAAACACAACTGCAAGTAAAATAGCTGCTCAAAGGACCATTATGTGCCTAGACAACTTTTGTCTGAAGTTAATAAGCTTAAATCTTTGCTTTTGGAATATGACTTTTTCTCGAACTGTTATGAGACTGGAAAAGGAGTACAAGGAAAGAAAATGAGAAACCCAAGACTGCAATGTAAAGCAGTTAAAAAAGAATTTGATAATAAGTGTGTTTATTTTGCTTCATTAGGTCTCCAATCTGAGTACATACAGGAAAACTAAGTTTGTCTGCAGTGGACAATAAAATGCAATTGAGTTACAGAAGATAAATATGTCTGATGCTTAATTTAAATTAGTTTTTATTCAGCATCTAATACCCTTCAATTTACCATTTACAGGGATGCGTGAGGTGCTTTATAATGCTGTTGTCCTCATGTACAATCATTCGTACTCTCAGAGTCAAGTCAATGGCTTATCTTTTTTTTTCTGTTTGAAATTGGGAGGTAATAGTAACAGAACAAACTGTTAATTCTCTGTATGTAAATAACTGCTGTTGTGATGTCAGTAACAATTTCTCAACTGATAAGATAAGCAGGATGTTCAGGTGTACGTGCGGCACCAAACCAGAGCCCTGGTAAATGTCTGCCTTACACTGAAAAAACAGTGATGTGGAAAATGTCGTTGAAAAAGTGACATAAATATTTACCAGCAACTTCATAGCTAAAAGGGTTTAATGAATCACTGTGTCATTTACCCAGAAGGTCTCTCTTTCTTTTTTTTTTTTTTTTTACTCTATTTTATTCTTTTTATTTTATTATACTTTTAATGTTATTTTTATTTTATTGTACCCAGAGAGCAAACTGGTGAGAAGCACATAAAGCAAGTGCCAAATGCACACAACATTAATGTATAGTCAAACATAAATCTGTTCTACTAAATGTTTCTCTACATAACTGCAGAGAAACAGACCTTGCTCGGCCCTGTGGTTTATGAAGAAAGCATCCTTTATATTATCAACTGTTTTTAATACCCTTTAAATTTAACAGTGGACAGTAATGAATGAGTACTGTATTACCCTTATCTGCATAACTGTAGTTTTGTTTGATACAGATAGGATATTGGCAAATGAAAATATGAACGCTTTGAATTTGACAAAGCCCAGATATAGAATGACTGGTGGTTTTTATCTTGGCTATTGTGACCTCAGTTTTAATGCTGCATTCATTTTTAAATCATTACTGTGCTCCAGTTTGCTCTTCAGGGCAGATGCACAGTTTTCATAAAATCTTAAACCATGAATAAGGGAAAGAAGTGTTTTTTAAATGTGCAAGATAATGTCTGTATTCATCAGTATTTAGATAATTAATTGTGGTCCTTGCTCCAAGACTTATTTTTCAGACTAAAGCCCAGGGGGGAAAAAAAATTCTCACACCACAACAATTTATGGTAATTTCTGAGAAATTTTTATTATGTTGACAGAAGTGTTGGGGAACTGTAGCTTTGCTAGTTTACAAATGGACTTGTAAATCCAGCTTCTGCTCTTTGTAAGCCCTTGCATCCAGGGCTAGACTTCAAGGTTAAAATAAAATAATAAAAATAGTTGTTTATCTCGTATTCTGTTTTATTGCCACCCTGACAGAGAGAGTTGCCTTTAGAAAAGTTTGTCTTCTTGCCTACTCATCTTTTAGTGACAAATTACTGTAGTTAAGGGAATTGTCAAGCTGTAGTTTCGTAAATCAGGCTGGCATGTAGTCTTGGCATGCCTTTCTGTGTTTGGGATCCAAACTGTGAAAGAAAACTAAAAACTAAAAATGAACAAATTATTTTGCTTGAAATAAAGAGCTGGGGAAGGTGTACATCTACTAAGAGGATGGTTACTGAATTAGTTGGAACGGAATAGCCTTGAGTGCAGCTCCTCAGTAAAGAGGTGTTTTCCATGTGCAGTTTTTTGAACCAAATTTGAGGTTGTCAGGTCTCTGACTTCAGCTTTCTGAAGCTTCATCTTACATTCCTGCTGCAGAAGTAGCACAGGGCAAAACAAGGAGCTGCTGGGAAGTGGGGCATGCAGATGAGTAAGTCCAAATATGTTTGTATTTGTTCAGGTTCCTAAAAAAATAAAGGAAATAATATTTTGTTATGACAGTGATTTATCATGATTTCTAAAACACTTTACTGGAAGTTTATATTCCATTAGTTTGTGTGTGGTGCGGGTCCACAATTTGCTCTTTATGAGGTTTTTTTTTTCTTTTTCTTTTTTTTTTTCTTTTTTATTTTTCTTTTTTTTCTCCTTTCTTCTGTTGAATATGCTAGAAAAAGTGCACCATGAACAAGGTTTAAGGCTTTGCAAAACTTGGTCATTTTTGGAATCCAGCCCCCAAGGGATGAAAGAATAAGAGGCTTCAGTTTACTCCATGTCACTTGTACAAATCAAGCATCTAGAGAGCAAACTGTCTGCGGAGTTACTGTATTTTGTTGCAGTTTAGCTACACTGCTGTTAATGCTAGAAGCTATTAAAATATAACTTACTTGCTTACTTTGCTATGTCAAATCTATGTAATTAAGCGAGGTGGGTGTTTTCATTTGCTGTCTGTTGCTGCAAGACACACCAGCAGTGTTGGATTTATCTGAATCTGATGTTAGCTTTACTAAATCAACCTCCTGTGTGCGTGCTGAAGTATTTCTTGAGAAAGGAGTTTGTCCCTCAATACATACAATGTCCTAACCTTAGTAGAATATTGTACACAGCACATGCTAGAATATAAAGCACTTTCAGGGTATAATATTTTATGTTAGAATCTCCTATTGTAAAATAACGGTTTAGTGTTGAGAAGAAAAATGAAGTAACAGTTTTTTACAGTGAATTAATATGTTTTGGGTCATTTGGGTTAGAATAAGGTATCTAGCCAATATTGCCATTTGCTGAAGAATGGTTTAATAATAATAATAATAATGTCATAAGTTCCGTCCATTTTGAAATTTCAAATTCCTAGTCAAATTTCCAGGATTTGTGCTTAATTATCTTGGAAAACATTAAAATAGAAGTTCTCACTGATATGTTTAATTAAAAAAAATAACAATAAATTCCTATTTTCAGAAAAAGACCATGTTGAGGTCTTCTCTGAAATAACTTAAAAGCTTTTTGGATTTTTAGCTTTACAGCGGTTTGTATCAGACTGAAAAATTACCAGTTGGAATGTAAGTTTCCACTGGTCATTATGATGGTTACTTGATATCTAGGTTGTACTACATGGAAATAGAATTTATCTATTCAGTAGAGTCTTGTTGGAAGATTACAGTAAAGCTGCTCTTTGTGTCACTATATCGTGGCTCTTTGTGTGGAATCGCATGAGTTTGCTTAATCCTGTTCTAGGTTCACTTATACTATCTGTGATAGAAATGAAGAGCATGACCATTTTAACGTGCCTTAAAAGACTGGTCTTGAGAGGCATGAGATGTGGGTCCTGCCTTTTTTTTCTCACACAGATTTTCCTTTTAATTCTGGCTAAATAATTTAATCTGGTTTAGTATTAAAAAAGACATAGAAGTAAGCAAGAAATAGAAATGTTAACTTGTAATCATTAAATGTCACTGTAGAAGTACTGTAATGAAGATTTATTTGATGTTTCATCATATATGCCAATACTTGTGTCTTCTATGCTGAATTCTTTTCCTACAGTAAATTAAAGATGTTAGGTTTTTGGTTGTTTTGTTTTTTTCATTTAATGAGGGGACAGTGTCAGAAGAACAGATTCTTGCTTCAGAAGTTTAAAAAACATAAGTGTATATATATATATGGGGGAGGGGTGTGTTGTTTGGTTTGTTTGGTTGGTTTTTTGTTGTGGGTTTTTTTTTTTTTTTTCCTAAGTAAAATTTTAGGTTAATAATATTCTGGTTTGGAATGATGTTGTATCTGTCCTGGTTAGAATGCTTTTTGCCTTCAGATGGTGTTTAAGGTTTCTTGGGTTTTTATTAATCTCCCAAATATCTACCTATTATTCATAGTTAATGTTGTTCCTCTGCACTGTCGAGTAGTGGTTGCTTAGCTGGCTGTTGTCACAGGATTTAGGAGATTATGACTTATAGTTTTGGGTAAAATATATCTGTGAGTAAAAAAGGCAGTATAAAACCTACATGAAATTTAAATGTTGAACAAACTGTATCTTTTCACTATCATACATTGTCACTCACATTAGTAGTCTTTATCCCATGTACGGGGATGATGTACTTGTAGATTAGCATCTCTTTCAAAAATTCTGAATAGATGAGTATATATTGTGTAGTTCTATTGATTCGTCCAAGATTTCACAAATATTCATTAAAATGAAAGAAAGCAACAAATCTGGATTCGTAATTACCTAACAGACCAGCAAAAATCTGTTGCCATAGAGAAATTGCTTCTTACAGAAATAGAAGTATTTTGTGGGGGAAATGTTGGCCACTTTTGCGGTTGCTTACTTTGGGATGCCAACTGGAAGTGGCTGTTAGTGAATGTGATTGCACTAGGTGTGCTTTGCTTGTACTTTCTATTATAATTATCCTAATTGTGCTTTATCATATGCAAGAAATGCATCCTTTGTAATGCAGATTTGAAAGAATCGGGGGAATGTGGAAATTCCAAAAGTATTAACAGGAATTTTTGTTGAAATTAAAAGTAAAATATGTATATCTATATAGTAAGGTCATGGAAAGATGTTTGAGGGTAAGAAAAAAAAAAAGTTTGTTAAATTGTGTAATGTGTCAGCATTACACTGTTCATCAGCTTGTTTTTTCAATTAATCTGATTCTTCCACTTAAAAGGAAAAACTGGATTTGCTTTTGGCTTTAATTCAGTCAGTTCTATTCAAATAAAGGTTCACTTGCATGCTGTGTTACTCTATTACAAACATTTCACAAATAGTGCCAGACAGAATTAATAACAGCTAAGTCTAGCATTTTTCAAAGAAATTAAAAAAAAAAAGAAGGGGAAAATAACTTTTTTTTCTTGTGCATCAGCATTTTCTATTAAAAAAGAAATAATTTGGGCAATTTATATTTAGTGTCAAAATTGTTATTGGCTGAGTAACTTAGTTTTCCAAATGTTTTTGGCCATCGTAATGCTACTGTGGGCCATCACTGTAGTAGTTTATTCTAGTTCACCTGGGTTTATATATTTATTGGGTTAGGAAAAATGATCCTGTCTGCTGTGAAATACGCGTTTCCTCTTCAACTCTATGTTATCTGATGAAATTAAAAGAAAAGCTTTTTAAGAAGTCCATTATAATATCTCAGAAAGACTTAAGACTCAAACTGAGATCTGTCCTCTGCAGGCAGGCAGATTAACAAGACTAATGGTGGGTGGATGAGCATACTACTACCTTTTCTTTTTTTTTGGTTTTTGCTGGGTTTTTTTTGGGTTTGTTTTTTTTTTTTTTGCCAAGACCCTGCTGGTCATGTTTCTTTCCCTCCATATGTTGCCCTGTTTTTATAAGCACTGTAGGGGTGTGTGGGGCTCCAGCTGACTGCAGGGTGTCATGTCAGGACCACTATACACATAGTGAGCAGCAGCATTGTGAGCATACTCTTGACTGTTAAATAGGCAAGGAGAGTCAAAACTGTGAGAAATCCCGTCTTGTTCCCACCTTACAGGTAGGGAGTTTATCCACCAAGAGTACAGTATCTCTCACAACCGTGGAGGCTGAGGAAAAGCCAACCAACAATCTGAGCAAAGCTTTACATGATGTGTGTAGAATCACAGGCATAAGGCCAGTCTTGAGTCGTGCAGTGGAAGCAAGCACTCTGTGGCTTCGTTTTTGTATGAAGAGATCCCACACGTTCTATGTCTTTTGCAACATCTACAGGGCCTGGTAGTTCGTGCAGTAGGAATATTGTTGTTGTTGCTCTAGAGATGGTTTTGTTTGAACTTTAGCTGGTTTCTTGAAAAGAGCTATGATTTTGTTTGCCCAGCTGTATATTTTAAGGCCAGTGGCCAACTGGGCTCTAAAACCATCAAAATGCTTGTATCTAAGCAGCGTAAAAATTATAATTATTGATGATAACCAATTTGAGGTTTTCCAGAAGTGTTTCTGGGAAAGAAACAGTAGTAGTTTCTTCAGTAGCAAGGTAAAGCAGTGTTTTCTTAAACTAGGTAGTAATGTTAATCCTTTCTGTAGAAAACATGGGGGTTTGGTTACTGCTTCTAGTGATTTCTTTTGTGTCTTGAACGAATACAGGCATAATCATGAATTCTGATTAATTTTCACTGTAAACAAATGAGCTGGAGGATCCATTTTTGCTGATACAAAGCTGAATATTCAGGGTTAATGAGAGACACACAATTAAAAAAAAAAAAGAAAAGCATGCTTATCTTGTCAGCCGATGCCATTTTTCACATCTTTGTTAAGCCACGAGGATCTGAATTTTTAAAAATGGTATGCACAAATGCTAAAGATCTTTAGGAGTAGAACACAGTTTATGGCTGGAGGTAGAGAGGGAGGCTGAGGTGATTCACAATTCGTAAATTAAGCTGGACTCCCTTCACTGCTCTCTGCAGACCTCTGTGTGTGTGCACATGTGCAGGTGTGTGGTTGTGCTCCGAGGTTACAGCAGAGGTTGCCTTAATATGTGTAACAGTTACAGCAGAATGACTTCGTCTTCTGACATTTCAGTAAATGAGAGCAACTCATTTTGCACATGGTAAGTACAGGTAATGTGCCTTAAACTTTCCTTTCATTGAAAGAATCTGGAGATAAGTTGCATTTTCAATGCTGTTCACTTTACCTCATACCAAAAGTGTGTGTCCAGGCACTTTTTCTCAGCTGGTTTGCAGAGAAAGTTTTTTCACAGTTCTGGTCTTTTTAAGTCCATATTTAAATGGACCTTAAGCTGATACTTTAATTAAAAGTTATAGAAGTATTTTACCTCATCTTCTTTTAATCAAATCATGGTGTAAAAAATAATGAAAGTGTTACTAATAAGATTAATTGTTTTGGGTTTTTGACTGAAAGAACAATAGTAAGTTCTGATTTCTATTGTGCATCAATCTGATCTCTGTGTCTGTAATATGCTTGCTTTATTTGGTGTGTCATCATACAACAGTTCGTGTTTCACATAGCTAAGAAAAAGTTGTCTACTAAGTACTGCTGGAGTAACTCTATCCCATAACTGATTCAACAATATTAAATCAACTTCTTTTTGTTTTAGGTGACCAGACGTTAAGAATTTGGGATATAAAAGCCCCAGGAGTCAAACTTGTGATACCAGCCCACCAGGCTGAGATCTTGAGCTGTGACTGGTGCAAATATGATGAGGTATAAACCTGTTTGTCCAATTGTTTTCTGAATTGAACTGCTCTCGTTAAATTGCAGGGGGGTTTTACTGCAACATTGATGCATTTTCTCTTTATAAAAATATGTCTAATTGCTTTGTTGCTCTCATTTGCTACTACATCTTCAGAAGAGCATTATTCCAACAGACAGCCCAACTAGATCAGAGGTTTTGCTTATTCTTTTACATAGAGCATGGAATAGTATGTAGTGGAGAAACCGTTTGTATGTCTCTGTTCTTTTACACACTGGAGACCTCATTTAAGATTTATTCATCTGCACTGTTTGATTTATCTAACTTTTGCAGACAACATGCACATTGCTGCAATTTAATAATTAAATTGTCCTGATAGATCTGTGTTTTATCAAATCATCAGAACTTGCTGGTAACTGGCGCAGTTGACTGTAGCTTGAAAGGCTGGGATTTGCGGAACATCCGTCAACCAGTGTTCGTCTTGCTTGGTCATACCTATGCTATCAGAAGAGTAAAAGTAAGTTGTCTTTTATTCTCCATTGACCACCACGTGTTGTTACACAGATTTTTCTAGAAAGCAGTAATGTTTTCTATTCTCTAATAACTAGGAAAAAAACCCAATGAGTGTTGAAATGCTACAGCAATTGTTCTTGGAAAACTTCGCTTTAGCACAGTAAAACATTTTGATGTTTAGCAGATTGCTGGAATTTCAAATTAAATGACATCTTCACAGTCAGTATATTTCCATGAGGAGTGTTCAAGAGCTTGAGAGATGGTTCGGAGGTTTACTTCAGCTAAGTTGTATAGGAAATACGAGATAGAGAAAATACCTTCCCTTATTCATTTTTTAAATAGTGCTGTACCTTTTTGTTTCCATACAAAAAGTCAGTATTCACATAAGGCAGCATATAGAACTCATGAATATGTAATTTTTGTGTATACAAAGAAAACATTAATATATTAAAAGAGATTTTGAAACTTTATGCATGGAAGTCTACAGATGACTATACTGTATCCATGTACTAATAGATCACCCACAGACAGGAATTTGTTCTAGATGCATGTTGATGCTTTTTCATATTAGTCAGTGCTTTTTTTTTTTTTTTATATTAGTCATATAATACCTGATCCTTTTAAAGCCTTTCAGGAACAGGTATGTTTATTAATATTTGCTAGAAAGTCTGAACTGGTAGAAAAAAAAATTATCCTGGGTCAGTATCTTGCTTCACATGCCTTTGATATTTTCAGTGTGTTTCTAACAACTTAGAAGTTACTTCGCTTATGTTGTAATTTTGACAGAAAAAAGTGTGACTCGAGTGGTTCCATATCACAAATCCTGTTTGTGGCCAGACAACCTAAGAAACTACCTGTTCCTCCTTATCCCAGCTACCCTTGCTGCCATCCCCACTGGTAGTGGCTGTCCCATTTGTTTTTTCTAATTTAAGTCCTGCATGACCATGCTCTAATCTGTCTCTGTGAAATGTTTTCATATGTTTTCATAGCAGAAGAACATTTATTAGTGGTGTTCAAGTTTAGGTTTTCTTATTTTTAAAACAAGATAATTTTGCAACTCCAATTTGACAGCCATTAAGACAAATGAATCAATGCAGTATCAAACAATACAGACAGTCATATTCCGACTCTGAGAACTAGTGAGATCTTCTAAAACCAGCTCTGCCACTAAGGGCATACTGTCTTTCTTATAGAATGGAGAAAGTGTAAGCAGAATTGTTGTTCATCATAACTTGTGACAATAGAACTAAAGAATCCTTGATGAAACAATAGGAGAAGGGTTTACAAACAGATGAAATACTACTTTTACACATCAGATAGTAGACTTCTTGAATTACCTCTCTGCACAAGAGGTTGTTGCACAGGCGGTTAGTCTCATCAGGTTTATGGTCAGTAAACAGATACTAGAGGAGTTATACTGGGATAACACCTGTAATTTCTCTACTCTGTATCATCCTGGGCTGGATTAGCAGGACTGTTGGCAGCAGGTTAAAGGACGTCATCCTTTCCTGCTACTCACCACACCAGTGAGACCACAGGTGAAGCGCTGTGTCCAGTTCTGGGCTTCCTAATACAAAGAGATAAAACCATGCTGGAGTAAATCCAGCAAAGGGCCACGGAGAAGGTTAAGAGACTGGAGCCTGTGTCCTACCAGGAAAGTCTGATAGAGCTGGGATTTGTTTAATGTGGAGAAGAGAAGGCTTAGGGAAGAATGATGTATGAATGATTAGGGGAAATGGAGAAAACAAAGCCTGACTCTTCTCAGTGATATCTAGTGAGAGGACCAGAGATGATTGGTACAAGCTAAAATACAGAAATGCCATGTAAATGTAGAGTTCTGGGCTCAAAAACTGTTAGCCTGACCTGAGCAGGTAGGGTATCTCTTATATTCTTACACCATCTCATTTGAGTTTCTGTTTTATGGTCCATCATCCTTCCTGTTTTCTTAAAATGCCTTGAAATGATTACTAGGAGTTGGCCAGCAGTAGAACTGTGTTTGCACCAACCTCTGAGATCAGTTCACTAAATGGCTTTAAGGAGGTGGTGAGGAGGTTGTATATGTATGTATATGCATATATATATGCAAAGAAGAGGTGTGTGAGAGTGGGTGACTTCTGTTCCATCGTAGCAGACTTTTATAACTTCCATTTCATGATAGACATGGTCTCTGTGGAGAAAAGATGTGAGAATGTGGGCCAGCACTTGGAGATGGTGCAGCAGCATATCTACACTTCTGTGCTGCAACTCACCCCTCACACTAAATGGAGAGAGAGACCAGGATGCTTAAACAGGGGCATCTGTCCACGTCAATGTCCATTCCTTACATTGTGCTGACACTAACAATTACAAAGCTGTGCAGTAAGCTGGCTCAGCCAATTGCTGTGGCTGAAAATCCTGCCCCTAAAAGTGACTAGTTTCTGTCTGGATCACTAAAGCTGTCTCAGTTGCTCAGCTGCACAATTGCAAGCTCTGACACAAAGGAGGGGGGCAGAAGCACACGGCCTGAAGTGGAAAGGGAAGGCCACAAGTCTTGGCAGCAGCGAGTTCTTAAATTAGCTTAACCCAACCATGAAATTGCACTCTTCAGTTGTCTGTCTTTTGTATTCTGTTCACTTGTTCAGGGTTGTGTTGATTGTCAGATCCGAGGCTGGCAAGGAATTCTACCCAACATGATACTGTCGGGATTCCTGCATGTTTCTTGTGATCTTTCACTGCAGTACAAGGCATTATGAGTGCACTGAGGTCATCTGGAGCCCTTTTCAGGAGATTTTGACCTTGGTACATTTGGCTATCTCATATTCTTAGCCTCCCTCAATCTCTTATGCTGAAATGTAGTTATGGTTTTTGAGTTTACCTAAAAAGATACTTGGATGAATGATCTGTGAAATATTTGAGGTCAGGCTGGGTGATATGTTGGTCTCTTCTGTCTATATACAACTGTTCAGGTGATAAAATAGTAGTATCTTACAGTTAAGTGGAGCAGAATTTTGAAATATTCTGTCTTTATAGCAGAAAGATGATATGCAAATTCTCTCAGCTTACATGCGTCGCACTCTGCGAACTATTTCAATAGAATTTGCTTAGGTAATTAAGGTTGATGACAAAACTTTTCAGCTTTGACAAGATGATTTTGCTTCATCTGAAACTATGTAGGCAAAGATGCAAAGGGGGAATGTGGGAAATGTGCCATTGATTTTTTTTTTTCTGCCCATCAGACTTGTTCCCCTTTATTATTCATATTCCTGAGGTGCAGATGAAGAAGGTATTTTTTTGCAGTTTTTCTTTTTCTCCAGAAAAATTCTAGGAAAACTGGGAAGGTTAAAGTTCAAGCATGCATATCCTTCAATTCTGCTATGGTAAGGAGACTTCAGCAGGCAACAACGTACTCTGCTCTCTTGGCAACTTGGCCAGTTGTGAAAATATCCCAGGCTTAACTTTGACTTTGTAGTAGCTGTGAATAATATTGGAAGTCTTGTGGGAAGAATCTTAAGAATGGACCATAATGTGGGGACCTGCATTTCAAACTGAAATTATGTGTATTCCCTGGTGAGAAATACAGAACTTAAAAATAGTTGGAAACTGAGGGCTGCCAGAAAGTTATAGCTGAGGTGAAAAATTTCTGCCTAGCTACATCCTCATAGTTGCAGTTCATAGGCCTGTCTGCAAGAGTCCGTAGAAGAGTGCCTCCCATAAAGTGCCCTGCAGGAGAGGGGGAAATTATGAAGTGACATTATACTGCCTTCAGTTTCTCAACTTATCTCCCAATTATCCCATTTCTGTAAATAATTTCAAAATTTTAGAACATGGAATTGATGACAGTAATATATCTTACCTTCTCTGCAATATGGTACAAATTTTCTCTCTCTGAATGTATTAAACTGGTCACATAGCATTTCTGAAACTCGCTTTATATAATGAGATGGCTTGTCAGCCAAAAGCAAAATTTAATGTCCTAAAACTTCTTACCTTTACAGCAGGGTTGTTTGGCACTGCTGTAACGAAAGCAAACCACATCAGGATGCCATAAATCATTCCTAGTAATTAGAAGGATGACAAAGAAATTTGTTGATGTAGTTTGTTTTGTTGCAGCATGGTGTAGTACCTTCAAAGACAGTTTAAAAAGTTAAACTTCGGTAACTTTCTACTTATAGTAAGTCTGTATATGTTCACAATGTTTTTACTTTAGAAGTTGTTCTGTTTTGTTTTCTTGCAGTTTTCACCATTCCATGCAACCTTATTGGCCTCTTGCTCCTATGATTTTACTGTGAGGTACAGTATTTTTTTTAATTGGATAAAAATAGAAAGATAATCTATTTTAATATGGCTTGCAACACAAAAAACTTCCAGAGTGAACATACTGAAATGCAGATAATGTTGCTATCAGATGTTTTCTCTCTTCATAAGCTATGTTGAAAATGCATGGGTTCTTCACTTAAAGGCTAGTTCAGTCAGTCTTCTGAATTCTTGGTCCTGTTCTGGCAGGGGGATTGGACTAGATGATCTTTCAAGGTCCCTTCCAACCCTTAACATTCTGTGATTCTGTGAATTGTATCTGCTCTGACAGGTGCTTTCTTGTAATGCTTTTTGTATCATTCTGCTGAACTTTGTTGTGTATGGCTGTGATAGTATCTGATAAGAAGGTAACCTCTTAAATAAATGTAGGGGGTGGCTTCATATGTTTATGTGACATAGTTTTATTTAAGCTTTTTATAAACAAAGTTTCTGTTCTACCAGTATTTGAGGAAGCTTTGATATTGTTCCACAGTGTGTATGCTGAAGTTCTTTAGACTACTTCTTCAGGTTTCCCTGGCTGCCCAGTTTATCTGATACTGCTGAGGATTTTGTATAGTACAGCAGTTTAAAAGCTGATTTAAAAGCCCTAAAGAAGTTTGAATTCATATTAGGACTTCTCGAAGATACAGTGTCATAAGTCTGTACACTATGAAGTATGTTCCTGAGTATTTCTATCACATTCTTTGACCTATATTTTAATTTTAGAACATGGACTGAATATAGAATGTAGTACCTTTATAAATGGGAGAAGCCCTCTTGCCTCCACAAGTGACTGCAAAGTCATGCCACTCACCCAAATCATCCCAATTAATGTCACTTCTGCTTGTGTTCTAAGTGGTCTGACACGAGATACGAAAAGGTTCTGTTCCCAAAGGGAGGCCTTGCTAACTCAGTGTCTGTACGTGTTTCTAAATTATAAATCTGTATACTCTTGTGCTATAACATCATATAAAGTTATATCAAGTTAGTGTGTCAAGTGTTGTAGGAACTATATATATTTTCAAAAATCTTACTGGAAGAGCAATGTAGCTGAAATACTGCTTTCATCCAAGCTCTTGGTTGCAGCTCCCAGAAGGCAGCTAACAGAAACATGCAGGGGTACAGAGGGGCTCCAAAGCTTTCCTTGAGATGTCGTGAGACTGCTTGAGACTGTACAGTAACAATGGTGACATTCCACAGGGAGACAGTTGCTGGAGCAGTTGTTCTTGACATGTGTGAGTGCTCAACCTCAATAACACGAAATAGGATGCTGCCTTCCAGGTCTCCTGGTGCCTCTTCCTGGGGATGACGATGGCATCACCTGTGGAAGATATATTCTCTTTGAGGTACTGAGGTGAAGGAGCTGCAGGAGGAGATGAGCAGACTGCATACCATCCAGGACAGCGAACACACGCATAGCTTTGTCCCTTACAACCACAGGGTCCTCTTAAGCAATTAGGTACTGCGAGGCAGGCATAAGATCCATTTGACAAAGTAGGGCAAGAGACACTTTTCCAGCAGTCTGGCTAACCCAGTGAGGGGTGTGACCATAACCTGAAGACAAATGAAAGCATGAGGATCACAGAAGAGTGTGGGGAATAGAATAATGGAAGAGGCTTTTGCACTTTCCCTGTGAAAGCATCCTGATATCTCTATACAGCAGAGGAAACAAACGGGGAATTAGAAGTCCATGTGCAGAGGCAGAGCTGTGGCTTCTTGAGGTTTATTAGATGGTGGTACCACTCACAAGACTGGAGTGCTGCAGTGGATAAAGACTTCTCAGGAAAGAGGCTAGGAAGGCAAGGTGCTGATAAGGGTAAATCTATGAGTTTAGGAGTCCGGTCACTCTCTTCAATTTTCAGTCCCTACTTTGGCTTGTTCCTTTCAAAATTACGCCTTTCTCTTGTAGATTAGAACTGGATGATGAGCTTACATAACAATCCTGTTCCCCATAGCCATGTCATTATTTCAGTAAAGAACTTAAGTGCTTGAGAACCTTTCCTAAGTTTATGTTAATTATGACTCTTATGCTTACTATAATAAGGGGTAGTGCTCTGCCAGTGAATATCCACTGTCATGTGGTTGGTGCCAGGAGCCCGACAGTGTAGGTTCTATGATGTCCATATGTATGTAACTTTCTAGACTGCTGTCTGTCTTACATAAAGTACTTCATTTTACTTATGTTTAAAATGCACTTCTCATAAAGTACTGCATAGTGGTCCCTGAAAGGTTATTTATGGGATCTTACTTAACACCCTTTACTGATGCAATGCCAGCTGGTTTACAGCATTTCCTTTCTCAAAATGCTTCTAGGTTTAAAATAAAAAGTGGCAACTGATTCCTTTCAGTGGTCTTTTCTGTGCAGTAAGACTGATAATCAGCATGCTGGTGCATTGAAGCGACTTGACTGTGTTGTCACGGTCTTCCCATTTTTGTCACATTGTTCGGGTGTGGCACTAATGTACTTCATGCAGTATCGAAATCTAGAGCAGTTTTAGGTCTGACATTTCCATATGTGGAAACTGTCAGTAAAGATCAGGAGAGGTCCCAGCTCACATCAGGGTATCTGTAAATGCAGAGCCTGGGGACCTTTTCACAAGATGCTGCTCTAGGCATTATTTTTGCGTCCAAACAATTACTTTTGACTAGGGACAGAGGGCAGGACTGAAAAGATGAAAAGCAGATTTTTAGCAGTTTTCTAAAACTGTTGTTTTCTGGGTTTGGTACAAGTGAACGAACAACAGAGGAGGCCAGGTGAAAGTCTTTGGAAAAGACATCACGAGCAAAATACTCTGACTAACAGAGGAAACTTGCTACAACACTTTGGGAATGTCTGTTGTAAAGAATGTAGCGACGTGTGTTGTACATCTAGCACACATCCTGTACTGTCACTTACAGGAAGGAATATACCTCACAGTAAGAAGCAGAGTTCACTTGGAAATGTTCAGAGTTTGAGTGAACGCCACACACACTCCACATGCCCATACGTACACCCATACTGTCATGTGTGCACGTGCACACACGTACGTGTGGACGTGACTAGGTACACGCATATGCATACATTTCAGTTTAAGAATAAAAATATTTCATAAATATTTAAAAGGTGGAAGAGAAGCAATGATTCTAGTACATGGTATTAATTTTGAATTTAGTTGAATCTACTTAAAGCCTCTGACTTTTAGGCCACATTTGATAGTAAATCATAGAACAGTATGGTAGCAGTCCTTTAAAACCAGATTGATACAAGCAGTGTTATTTTAATAGCAGCTTAGTTATGATATTGTTCTTTTGTTTTCTTTAACCTTTCCATTTAGAAGCTCAGAATTGTAAGCATTAACATATAGTTGATAACTGGATACAGCATAGGTTATGGTTTAAACTCTGTAATCTTAAATATTACTGAAGCCAAACAAACCAGACAAATGTAAGTCTTAGATAAGATTACCTAACTGCCTCGTAAGAGACTGAGTTATTGTTTGTTTCATGTGAAAAAACTAGTTTAGCACATAATCACAACCGGCTATCTGAAAACAAAAATTGTAGGTTGAAGGCAAAGTTAATAACGCTCAACTTCATCCTTTGCAAGCAGTGTAATGACTTCATGTGTGCACTATAGACACGCTACTGAAAACTGGTTCACGTGCCAGCTTCATACTGGGGGCTAAGAATAAGGCAGTGTAGATTTAAAATTGAGTTTTTACATGGCAGGGGTTAAATCCAAATCATTATATCCAAGTTAGTAAATGCTTCATTGATACAATTTTTTTTTCTATACCATTTCCTTTCTCTTTGAAAGAGTTTGTGAAAAATGTAAGTTAAATAAAGAGTAGCTTTAATAAAAATGAATCATTAAAATGCCAGGAAATGCACTAAGTACTGAAACATTTCCAGGACTTACTTAGATCTGCATGCATGTTCTTAAACCTTATCTCTGTCAAAATTTAGTTTGAAAGAACACCAGCGTCATCTCTTACTGGAATCACTGTCTTATATTTTCGGACTCTCTTCAGCACAAAAAAAAAAAAAAAAAAAATCTGCTCATTAGGCACAGACAGCGCTCACCAAAATCTAAACAGAAGATCTGATGAATTATAGAACATCATTAAGCTGGTATCAGCCAGATCCTGAAATATATTGACAGAAGCTTGCCTCTGAGGCAAAAAGGTGACTTTTTTTTGTTGTTGAAAGCTGTACTATACTGGACCTCATCTTTGCAAGACACTTGAAGGTAAACCACTATCTCCAGCTCTGCATCACTGTGTACAAGTGACTTGGATCATGAAGCAATCTGGAGAACATCTGGAATAACACTGCTCATAAACTATTTTTTCACCTCAGTTTATTACCCACATTGTCTCTTTTTTTGTCTGTGTTTTTTTTTTTTTTTTTATTTGTTTGTTTTATTTTTCTTCAAGGTGAAAAGTTGGGTTTGTGCTCATTGGTTCTCTTTTTTTCTTTTTTTTTTTTTCTTTCCCCAAATGGAAGATGTTTCCTGTTGATCAAAATGCTTCTCGCTGGTGGTTTCCAGCATGAAATGGAAAACTGTGGTAGAAGAACCTATTAAGTTGAATGTTGCTGCCGATAGCTCCTGCATCATTATAAAGTCTCCTTTATAGGAGAGTTAGTTGTTAGTGATAGTCAGAGCTACATCTGATCAAACTAACAGAATTCAAAACTGATTGTAATTTTTAAGGTCTGCATACTTGTTTTTAGAAGTTAATCTCTTGTATTGTGGCAGAAGAATTGAAACAAGCAACTTGCAGTCTGCCGTTTTGCCATCTTGCCATTTCCATCTGCTATCACTGGATGTGTTCAGGACCTCATTGGATGGGGCTTTGAGCAACCTGGTCTGGTGGGAGGTGTCCCTGCCCATGGCAGGGGAGCTAGAACTAGATGAATCTTTAAGATCCCATCCAAAGCAAACTATTCTATGCTTCTATGATTTTTACCTTGTTGAAAAATGTGTGTATGGGTTTTCATTGTCAGGACATCAGCTCAGATATGTACTATGAAAAACAGTGGTGCATCTGCAGTTCATTAGAGTAGGGTCATAAGTGTGTAAGTGATAGGCTTTGTTTACCCATACAGCGCACAGGAAGTAAGCTAAGAAGTTAGTATTTCAGCAAGAGTTACTTTGAAATAAAGAATGTAATTTGGGTCCTTAGTGAACAACTGGAGCAAACTCAAAAGTGAAACCTGTTTCAAAATTAGTTTCTGCATCCTCTTCATTTGATTTAGTTCTCAAGCAATTCTCTCTTTTTTTTTTTTTTTAATGCATATGGAAGATAATACATTGAATAAAGGCTTTCTTCTATACCTGAGCTGCTCATAATGTTGATACTTCACTGGAACAGTAATTAAATAATCTCTTAAGGATATTATTGCGGAAATAGTTAGATGTCCCCATTTAATGCCTGAAGCAACAATGTTGTCCTGATTGGTCTGTATCCAAAAGTAGCTTGATACTAAGTTCTGCTCAGACAAAAGTTTTTCTAGTTTGCAGAAAACTTTTAGAAGTAGCTATCTTGGCACAGGAATTAGAGAGTAGGAGCAGGAGGTTGAATTGTGTCCTGCACATATAGTAAACTAGCACTAAGTTCTGGGTTGCTGCTGAAAATGTCTTGCTTATATACATCCAAATGCAACTGTGACTTCTGCCTGATGTGCTTGCACGTGAATGGTGGCAATAGTCACTGAGTGGACTTTTATGGACACCAGCCTCTAAATAGCCAATTCACACCCACCTGAAAATATACTGTATGAAGACATTGTCTGTTTGAAACCTAAGAGCAACAGTAAAGCTTTCATGCATAAATACTCATCAGGACCTTTTTTTTTTTTTTTTTCCATTCCCCAGAAGGAAATGGACTTAAGAGTTGTGCTTTGTATTACCATATGTGCATTTTCCCTGAATAATTTCCTCAAGTAGCTGTTGAACCTTTTGAAAAATTAGTTAGATTTGACAGGAGAGTTGTAGTCTAAATTTACTAAGCTTGTACAAATTTAATGGAAACTCTTGACCATACAAGAGAGGACAATCCAAAGTGTTACTTTAAGGAAGGCAAAAGACATATAGCATGAATTCACTATCTGTCTAACCTGCTTGCTGATCTGCCAGCTCCTCAGCGTACAGGAACAGGCTGTCTGCCACAACACAGTCACTGTACTATCTTGTACAGACACCACAACCTGAAGTGATATTTGCTGCTTTTTATTTTTTTATTACCCCAGCCAGTGGTGAAGGCTCAGGGCCAGGAGGTAAGGGTAGAGTGAGGAGGAGGACATGGTAGGAGAACCTATATTGGGGGTTGGTAAGAGCGTTTTGGCAAGGGAGCAGAGGAGATGTCTGTAGCATGATAGATGTCTGTGATAGTGCTATGTGTGGTCCCAAGTACAAAATCTATAGGATGACAGGCTTTTTCCCTTCGCATAATGGCTTATTTAGAAGCAGTAGTCCACTTGCAATGTACGTGCAGCTCATGAACTGCATGTTAAATGTAATACAAATAAACTATCAAGACATGAGAGCAAATACTTACTTTCAACAGTTCCAGTGAAAAAAAAGTTTAAGAAAATGCACCCATATATGTTTCAGGGTGTCTATGGCCAGTGCAGAAGGGACTGCAGTTGTGTGTGCTGGTTTTAATGTACATAATGTGGGTAACAATGGCAGTTCCATTGCACTGCATTCCCATCTTCAGAATGTGATGGAAGTTCACTCAGAGGAAAATGATGTTGTCACCGTGCTGGTTCTGGAAGCTGGGCTATAGTGTTTTTTACTTTGGACTGCAAAGTTGTTATGGGAGCCATCATTAGTTTGTCATCAATGGTTCTCAATTCTCAGACTGTACATTTTTTTTAGACTTTCACTAGTCATTATTTTTATATCAAAAGAACGAAGGTCCAAGACAGTCTATGGAACTTGAACTAAGTTGCAGTATTCTTAAACTCTGTACTGCTTCTGACTTTTTGCACACTTGACTCCACACAACAAACACCAAATTGTTCTGCTATTTTTAAAATTGATCAGCAAGTCTTTTCTAAGGGTTTGTTCACGTAGATCCAAAGTTTTCTCTTTTAATCTTAATTTTCAGTTATGATCATCTGTCTTTCAGGAGTTAGCAGAGAGCTAACGTGGTAAGGAAGGGCCCTGCTATTACTTAGAAACAACAAGATTTATTTCCTTACCTTCTTGGGAACAAATGTGGGAGGATGAAAATGCTGAGAGGGTCTTTTACTCCTCTCTCCTGCAAAATAGGTTGTTTATCTTTAGATCTCAGGTGCTGGGGAAAAGTTAAGAGGGTTGTTGCTATGGCATAGCCATTGTGCTGATACTACTCTGCTCATTTATGAAGGAAATAACACCTACATGTTGAACAAACTGACCCTCCTGGCCTCAGTGTTTGCTATTTTACCTGAATTGGTTTGAACATACAGTGCTTTCAGTGTAGTTGCTCTGTTAAAGAACTGTTCTTATTAAGTATTGTCACTGTTCCTAATAGGAGCAAGGCAGAGACACCTCTGTGGTTGTTACAGAAGTAGTATGGTATATGATTGTCATGGTATATATGATGGTATATAAAAATTTAAGCTGTAGAAAATTTGATTACGGCTACCAGCCTACAAAATACGCTGCACTTTGCAGCCTGTGGACTTTTCTAAGCAGTACATACAATGCAAAAAAAAAGAGAACATCTTTCCTTTTTGCCATCATAGAATATCTATTCCTGAATTCTTTTTTTGTGACTGAGATTTCTTGCACCTATGCTTTCATCCCATCTTCTGTTATATCTCTCTTATCTTTGCTGTTAAGTCATTGATGTTAACTGATTGCATCTAACGGGGCAGTAGCTGGGAGAAGTAGAGCACTTCAGAAATTGTTTTTTCTAAGCATTTATATCAACAAAGGCTGGAAAGAAAAATTGCTTTTTGAAATATGAATTAGTGGAATTAACTGTATAATGCAACTGATCCTTGTAGTACAAATTTATCATTAAATTATAATACTAAACTGTGTTTTACAGGAACACAATCCCAAATTTGAGACTGGGAATGACCAGTATCTCTAAATGAATGTGTAATTTTCATTAAAGACCTCATAGTGAAGAATACCAAAACATGAGAAAAATCATAAATTGTGCTAATGTCTTCCAGGGATAAAATTCCCCAGCCATCAAAAAGTATAACAAGAGTATTCTAGCTTATATTTTATTCTGTTTAATAATGTCCCAATGGCTGCTCTTTGGTGCCAACTTTGATCTCAGTTTCTGCAACAGGAGACAAAGACAGTTGCCCAGTGGAGTTTAATTTATGCAAATCAGCAGATGGCTTTGCAGGAATATGGTTTGTTATGTTTCCTAAGTGGATGAGTTGGCTTTTTGAATACCCTGGCAGCAACAGATTTGTCAATATCTTGCATTGTATTTTTGAAATGGCCTTTCAATTACTTTAATTGTGGTTTGTTTGATTTTATTTTTATTTTTATTTTTTTAAACACACCCCCCCACCCCCTCCTTCCCTTTCTCTCTCTATAGATTCTGGGATTTTTCCAAGCCTAATCCTTTGCTGGAAACAGTGGAGCATCATACTGAATTTACATGTGGACTGGATTTAAGTCTTCACAACCGTGGTCAGGTGAGAGCTGGGATGAATTTACCTTTCACTTGGTTATTATAGATGCTGTGGTCATGGCTCGACTACAGGACTCAGATCCTGAATAAGAGCCACGAGATAGCAGCAAGCTTCTGGAAGTGAGCCTGGCTGAATGCTTATCAAATAAAACCTCACTTCAGATCCATTTTTATTTATAAAACAGTTACTTGCATTGGGTAGGAGAGAAGGGCAAGACAGATGAAATTGCTGAATCAGATAGCTGAAAGCCATGGAAGCTCAGGGAAAATGCAGTTTAGTTTCAGAAGGAAGAGTAATAGAGAAGGGCCTAGAAAGCCAAGCTCAGATACAGAGCTTTCTTCCATATACTTAGAATGTCAAGTTGAACACTGGTAGTGTCATACATGATACCGAGACCTGATTGTCATAATATTTGGAGTACCAGAAGAGGCTTAATATGTAGTTAGAATTCTAAACATCTCAGTTATTGACATGAATGTGTGGAAACCATTTTATCTGGGCCTGGTTGTGGTAGGATTCTCTGCTGCTTCTCTTGCTGCAGTTGTTCCTGTTCTGTACACAGACAATTCTGCCGTTTTTCAGGCAAGAAAGGCAGAAAAAGTTAATTATTTGCTTTAAAACGAAAAAGCCCATAGTTTTCACACAGAAATTACTGCCACTGAGGTAACTGTAACCAATGCACTATTTAATGTGCCACAGATAAAATTTGCATCTAGATTCTTTTCTGATTTACAGTGAAATTGATTGTTTTTTTTACCCCAGATAAAAATCATTTGTAACATCTCCATTGAAATTCTGATTAAACAAAGAAAAAACCAAAAAGCAAAAACAAAACAAACAAACAAACAAAAAAAACCCCAACCAAACAAAAAAAAAACCAAAAACCCACTGTTGCCATTTCTGCTACTCATAATAGGACAGGAAGGTGTAAGTTTGACAAAATTCTTAGCTTAATGGATGTGGAACCATTCTAGCCAAATGCTAGCTTGAAGAGTTTCTTGCCTGGTTGCTTGTTCCCTTAATTCTGTTGGATCAGAGGTGCTGCAGTGACTGTTGACAAGGCCATGCTCTGACCTGTAGGGGAATTTGTAAGGCTGAAAAAAAATTGTCAAGTTTCAGATTAGTTTTCATTGGGGCAGAGCAAGAATAGCTTAAAGGACAGTTGCTGGAAATGAAATCCCAAGTGAGTGCATAGGTACGATTCTGACTGAATTGAGTCCAGAGGGAGCAGCAAGCATAGAGCAGTACATTAGGGTTCTACACCCCTGTGTGCTCTGAGCCCAGTTAAGCTTTCCATGAAGCTGCTGTGGGTTTTGCCACGGATCTAAATGAGATGAGAAGAATTTTCTTCATTTTCCATTGAGGATGTGATTACATCTTGATTATAAGCCTGTTTCAAAGAGCCCTGTGTGTTACAAAATGAGTCTCAGTAGGTAGTGTTTCTGATTGTCTGGATAGATAGGACTACTTTTTGTATTATTTATCTGTCAGACTTAGGAGTTGCCGCTATGTGGATATTCCTTCTTTTGTAACTGCAGTGCATGGAATGGCCTTCTTGGAACAAGGTCAAGTGAATGGTCATTGATGATAGATAATGAATTGAAAGCAAACAGATGCACATGCACTTGTATGATGGAAAAAGGAAAATGATGGTGTGCATCCCCATCTACAGTAGGGCTTTCATGCATCCAGGCTTTTTTTTCCCCACACAAATTCTGCAAGTCCAGTGTTAGACTTAATGCACAAAGTCTGTGAATCTGCAGTCCATGTCCATATACACTGCATGCCAGTGGACCTTCCAGACAGAAGTTTGGCATCTGCAACAGCTTTAATATTCTTCTGGGTTTTTTTTCTATCGAGTTGATTTAATGTCTTGTGATATCAGAGCAATGCAAAAATTTAAATGTTCTGCTTTAAAGAAGCTTAAAAACCTGTGACAGAATTAAATTGTAACTGCAAGGTAAAGATTGAACACTTATTGTCTAGTTGCTTCCAGTATGAGCAGCTGCAGCTTTTCACTGATTTCTGCATCAATCCAGTGAAGCTTATTTGTTTAAATCTTATGCTGCTATTCCAAAAACATAGGTTGCCTTCATGTCTGCTCTCTATGAAGACCTCATCATGAGCTCCATTCATTGTTCTTAATGCATTAGGATGATTTGTGATTTTCATTGTGTGCTTTATAAGGAGTTACAGCTTGGGATTTGAACTGCTTCTCTCCTCCATGCATGCAGGGTATTTATTCATAATGGACAAGCTATTAATTTACAGTCAAATTAAGTACCATTCTGGTCGTTTACTTTCATTCTTAATGGTATTTTTGTTGTCTGGCCAGATGATACTTTCTTTGGCTTTGCTCAATGATCTTCAGCATTTTTCAAGTACCTTTTACACGTCAAGGAAAAACCAGTCTGTACTTCTGAAAAAGTGTCCAAAATAGACCCTGTGATTATTTGATCTAGAAATTACAAGGGATTCCTGTGGAACTGATTGATCTTTGAACAGAATCCACAGGCAGAAAGTAGGTTCTTGCACAGGCAAGCTGGTTCTTGTGCAGTATTCTGCTAAGATGAGGTGACACATGGGAGTGAGGTCTGGTCATAAGGAATGGGTCCCAGGTTGAGAGGGTAAGTATTAGCTAGATGAAACAGAGAACTCCTTTGTGCATAATTAAGATTCTGATATCTGTTTGGGGGGATCTGCCTCTACATAAAGTAAATGTTTGTGTAAAGTTTTGCATTTTAATAAAATCAACTGTTGTTTGGTTTGGGTTGGTTTTTGGGTTGGTTTTTTTTTTCCACCATAATGTTGGTGTCATGTTTATAGCAATATCAGACAAATAACAAACAAACTTTCAGGTGCATAGAAAATGGTGCGTTTTACAATGATGCAAAGCATTAACAGAAATGATCTGCAAGTGCTGATGTGAGAGATTGCAAGGCAGGTTGTCTAGGAGAAAGTAGTTCCAACCCCAGGTTTCAGCCAAAGTAGCTTTGACATGCACAAGAACAGTGAAAAGACCCTGAGCACCAAAAATCTTTCAAATTTGTAATTGTGTACAGTATTAAGAACTGAACCAATCCATTTACCTTGTCAGCATTAGGGAGAGTAAGCAGATTTTTATACCAGACATGCTAATTCTTTCCAAGATTTGGGTATAAGAAAAACTATTAAAGCTTTCTTCTTTCTGTATACACTAGATAGGCATGGGATGTATGTAGAGAATACAGAAATGGTAACCAGCTATCTACTGTTCCTTGCTAGGGGCTGATAATGCTAGACCATATATTGGAGTTGTACTCATCAGGTTTTTTATTTCTCTCCCTATACTTACCTTCCCTGTATGGGATCTCTGAATGTTCTGGTGAATTAAAATGCGATACTCCTTTAAGTGTAGCTCTTACTGGGATTTTGCTGTGCTTACTTGCAGCATGGGAGCATGAACATAACTTCTTTTGGTATTATTTGTGCAGCTTTTTGTAAAAAGCAGCCACTTTCCTATGTTGTAGGTTGAATGTGATATGGCAGTCATGAATTAATTTTAAATGTCTTTTAGGCAATTCATCAATGACACATAAAAAGTATAGATATTGTAAGCATTCACTTCTTGTCTTGATTTTGAAATGTTGTCAATGAGTACATAAAGAATAGAAAATACTTCTGTACCATGAATTTCTTTAAATCTTGTACAAAAAAATATCCAGCCCTTTCTGCTGTAGTTGTAAAGCTGTATTTTGCTTAACACAAATGTAAGAAAAAATTAAGCTCTGAATTTTGTCTGAAAACTTTTCTCAGCCTACACCTTGTGTCTGTTCTGAACTCTGTAAAGCAGCCAGTGGAAAGTTTAAATTAATGCTTTCCATTGAGCCAGGCTTTCTGTCTTGCTGCTGAGAACAGGATTAAGTATCTAACTGGAACAGGAGAGGAATCTTTCCATTTCTCTGTATTTTAACACCATGAACAATGGCATTCCTAAAATACAGAGTAAGTGATTTTCAGCGAAAGCGATGGCAAGTAGTGGCTTAGAACATTTGATACATGAAGAGCACATTAGACATCTGTGACACAGCAAATCAGAACAGGACGTTAGTGCTGCCATGCTCCCTTTGGAAATTAAAGTTGGTTCATCCTCATTTGATACAGAACAAATGGGAGTTCACTAGTCCAAAATCACCTTTTACCTGAATGCATATTAAAGGCTAGATTTTAGAATAACTTGCATACAACACAAATAGCAATCTTATGATTTCCTTTTACTGTGGTCACGAGTGTTTGGATGATAATTACACACAAATTAGAGCTTGCTGTCTAAGTAGCTGTTTGTGTCAACATAGTTTGAGAAGCAAACTTGTTTTCTCTAGCCCTCTGAGTGGCTGCACCTTCTTGTTTAAATATTTCCCAGAATAGATTAGTTTGCAAAAAAAATGGTTTCCTTTATTTCTTCAAATCACCTGGAGCTTTGGGATGTAGCGGTGGAAGAAAGGGCCTGTCCACAATTCTCCTGTATTGCATTTGTATATGGTGAGGGGTGATATGGCAGTACACACATGATAACAAATACTATGGCAACAGTGATAATACCAGTGCAGTACTCGTGAAACTAGTCTTGTGTGCTCTGTTGCACTGTTCTTGTGATCCAGTTTCCTTAAACCTCCACTTTTTTCTCCCTAAAGCTGCAGGGCATCACCAGCATGTTGTGCCATAGCACAGTCTGTACCGAGAGCTGTCTCGTGGAGAGGGACCTGGGGGTTCTAATTGACAAGTGAACGAATATGAGCCAGCAGTGTGCCCAGGTGGCCAAGAAGGCCAACGGCATCCTGGCCTGGATTAGAAATAGTGTGAGCATTAGAAGTAGGGAGGTGATTGTCCTCCTGCACTCAGCACTGGTGAGGCCTCACCTCGAGTACTGTGTCCAGTTTTGGGCACCTCAGTACAAGAGAGATACCGAGGTGCTGGAGCGGGTGCAGAGGAGGGCAATGAAGCTGGTCAAGGGACTGGAGAAGAGAACATATGAGGACCATTTGAAGAAGCTGGGTCTGTTTAGTTTGAGGAAGAGGAGGCTGAGGGGAGACCTCATCACTCTCTACAACTACCTGAAAGGACATTGTAGAGAGGCTGGTGCTGGTCTCTTCTCTCATGTAGTTAGTGACAGAACCAGAGGGAAACAAGGTAGGTTTAGACTGGACACTAGGAAAAGTTTCTTCACAGAAAGAGTGGTGCGATATTGGAATAGGCTGCCCAGGGAGGTGGTTGAGTTGCCATCCCTGGATGTGTTTAAGCATCGCTTAGATGTGCTGTTGGGGGATATGGTCTAGGGGTAAACTTACAGAGTAGGGCTAATGGTTGGATATGAGGGTAAGGGTTGTACATAAGGGTCTTTTCCAACCTGAGTGGTTCTGTGATTGTGTGATTCCTTCTACCCGGCCAGAGGCAGTTAGAACTGAGCAGAGGTGCCTGCTTTGTAGCATCAGTCTGTTGAACCCATGAAACATTGCTGTGCTGATGGTATCACAACCTTTCTTATCACTAAAATTTTAAAAGCTTTATTTTGTTACTAGTTAGAGAAAGGTCGTAGCCAAACTGTATACGGTTGAGCTGCAACCCCTGAAAGTAACTGAAATCTAGTTCTAAACTTTTCCAGCTTTAGGAAGAAATTTTTGACCATCTATCAAGTTTTTGTATACAGGTTTGTTCTGCTACCTGTTTTCCCCATGCAGTTTGTGCAGTGTGTCATGTTAGCTATGCCAACGCAGCAAGCAGGAAAACGGACAGGAAAGGGGCTGCTGAAGTTAATGTAACTGGTACAGCAAAATGTAAATGTCTTCAGTGAGGCTGGTTTTCTGTGTATCTTGCTGTTCATTTAAATTAGTTGTGCACCCTCAACAAGCCTGGAATGGTTGACTGTTTCATATAAAAGTGGAGATGCATCTTGTGGAAATGTGCAGAAAAACAGAGACTTTCTCTGTTTTTTTTCTTCTGATGGCTCACTCTTATGTTTTACACTTAATTGCCAAGGAACTGATAGCTTCCACCCAGCTGTTGTGGCTATCACACTGTTATAATTATATCACTATCTGTACTTCATTTTAATCTCTCCTTATGGTCCTTATCCAGCATGCTACTAAAGTTATGCAGTTAGTGATCCTTTGAGATAAAAAGACCCTACAGCATCTGTTTTTTACTTAATTTCAGAGTGGATTTTTGCGTGGAAAAAACCAAATTTAACTGCAAATGTTAAACCAATTTGAACTCCTTTACAGTGTTGGATGAAAGTAACAATTTTTACTGGTGTTTTCTGTCTGTCTTTCCCAAATTGATAGAATTCAACGTTGACATCAGCCGTTCATGAGCAATGGCTCATTCAACGTGCCATTATCAGCAAAAACCTCATCCTAAAGTGTTTGGAAAGGTTGCTGTCAGGCATCACAGTTCTGTAAAAGCTGCAAGTGTACAGAGAGGAAAACACACTTTAATTTTGATTCTGAAGTACTGGGAGGAGGTGGGAGGCAGCAATTTCTTAATAAATGCATTGCTTGTGCATTATATTTGATTCAATGGCTTACAAATACTTACTACTTCTGTGAGCCTCAGCTTCTAGTCAATGTAGTGGCTGTCGTTTCTTTTCTTCATGATCAGTAAATCTGTTTGAGAAGTCCCAGTGAATTGCACTAGTGAAATTCAATGGAGAACAAATGGGTTTTGCAGCTGTTACTGAAAACATTGCTTGGCTTATGATTATCTGAGATTATATCCCAAAAGCAGGGAATTTAGCTTAACTCTGAGCTGAAAGATGAGTTTGAAGGTTGGATGGGGTCATTAGAGAACATAGTTTCATGGCATGTAAGTTGACTGCATTTTGGGGGTTACCAAGGTTAGTATCAGCACAGGAAGGCATTTTGCAGTTCCATTGTATCTTTGACATTTTAGGATTGACTTTACCAATTAAAACCAGTTCTTGAAAGACTGGGAAGATGCCTTTCTCCTTATCTGCAGAGTACAGAAGAATTGCTACAAATTCCATGGAAATTTCAAGGATTTCTCTCCAACCTGCAACTCGCATCTCAATTTCCTGTACTTCTTACTGATGAAATGCACACTCAGAAGACTTGCATTTGGAAATGTATAGCTCAACTACTAAGTCATCTTCCTGTTGCTGGCGTTAGAGCAACAACAAAAATGTTGAGACAGCTCCCTGTTTTTTAGATCAGTACTTTGTGATGTATCTTTGCATCTGAAAAATAATGCCCCTCAAAGCTTTTATCTTTTCTCTCCTTAAAGAAATAGATTTCTTAAGCAGTATTTGGAACATCTATTTCTGATAACTATAGTCTGAACCTAGATCTTTATAAAACTTTTGGTCCAGCATTTGTTTTACTGTGTCTTTACTGGAAATAATATTTAAATCAATGTGTGTTTTCGAAAGTGAATTAAAAAATTGGTGCTACTTGCACATTGAAAATAAGAGGTTTTGATTTACAAATTCCTACCACATTCACTGTTGTGTAAAGGTAAGCATTAGGTACAGTCCACCCTGGCAACTGTTGACCAAACAAAAGGCCACACTAGGAGTTTGGAATTTCTAGTATAAATTAGGTATTGAATGCCTTTAAACTCCTGTATGATCCTTTATGCACTCAACCAACTGGTTTTCATGATCGCCTGTGAAAGTAATTTGATGTGTAGCAAACCTAATAGCTTGGTTTATCTCCACTTAATCTCCGTCCCACGTGCTTACAGAGGATGCTCAGGACCCCTCAAAAATACACAAGAATGAAATAAGTAGACCATTAAATTCTATATGAAAACAGAGAATAAGACGGTAAAAGAGGAATATAAACACATCATAATGGAAGCGAAGGACTGAAAAAAAGACAGTTTGTATTTGTTTTATTTGAAAATGGGATGGGATAAAGAAAATCTGAGAAGAGAAATGGGTCAGTCTCGGACACGTTTGTGTACCATCCTGTGATTTATTATGAACACTCTGGAAGCTGAATGGCACCAAGGTACTTCCAGAAATGCTAATCTAGAGAGAGCAGTACTTCCTTCTGGTTCAACCATTTCATAAAGGAGTTACTGAACTCAAAACTTTTTAGTTGTTCTTTTGAATGTATTTAATCTTGGTTAGGACTTGGGAGTTTATTACACCTTGAAATACTGCAAAAGTTATCTACTAACTTAGGAGATTTCTTTCGTTTTCTTGCTGCTTCTAAGGCAGAATGTCATGCAGGTAATTGCACTAGACTGACTGGATTGTCCTGGGGTGCTGGAAAAGGTCTTAAGCCTATTGCAAAACAAGATGATTGTGATGAATAGGAAACATGGGAGTAAATCAGTTAGTGAGTCAATGGAAATGGCTTTGATAAATGAGTGGATGCCAATATTAAATCAGTTGGTGGGAAACGTTGTTACACTCTGGGACAAGGATAAACACTTCAATAAAATACAGGATAACTGATATCATTTGAGTTAAACTATGATTTTCTAGTCAAGGAATCAGCTTCCTGTGAGGACTGCAGTTTTTCGTTTGTTTGCTTGCTTTTTGGCTTTACTTGAAGGGAAATACAATGATCCCTTATTTTATGTGCTTCAAATAGACTTGCTTAAATCTCTACTGGCAGATAACTTGGCACGATGTTTATTCTGCAGTACTAACAGTACCCTTAGCATATATACTAGTACTGATACTTAGCTGCTGAAATAAAAGCATTAGAGACAAGCAGTAAATGTTATCTTGTTAGCCTACTTTGGTCCCATATAGATTTAGTTATAATTAAAATTGCCAGGTTTAGAATGCCTTTCCTATATTCATTATTTTTTGATGTAATTTACCAGTCTGTGTAAGGTAAATTATTCTTGGTTTAAAATTAAGGTCCAGTTATTGTCCTTTTCCCTGCCATTTCTGATAATTAAAAGTTGCTATAGTAGAATTATTCTACAGTTACAAGGTCAATTTAGTATTCATAAATGATAATGACCATTACATTGCATACAGGTGTCCAGAATATTCAATAGCATAAGGATGTCATAATTTATACAGTTCTTTTCAACTGACATAAACTGTTTTCTATTCTGTTTGCATGTCAACTAAAAAAAAAAAAAAAAAAGGTAAATCATGCACCCTATAAATACTGAAATCAGTGAGATTTGTTTTAGCCTGAGAGTAAAATTTGTCCCCAAGACCGAGTACATTTTCACAGAAAGAGAAACCTCCATACCTTTTTGTTCCTAAAGCCAAGGCTTTTATCATGTGTGAGTCTATTTTCAGTTTTCCTTTCTCCTTCATCCTACCACAGGAGGATTTTCTTCACCTGTTAGTAACATCATCTCAATGATCAAAATATAAATTCTAGAAATTTATGGGTTTTTTTAATACCATATTTATTTACTGTGGTTCGCTGGATCAGCCCTCATCCCAGTGGAATTCCTGCTGCTATTTTAGTGTTTAAATTAGGTAGCACTTAGTTTATCAAAAATAAAATAAAATTGTTGAAGTGCTGTAAAGTGTATATTAAAAATGTTTGTATGTCACACAAGACCTGCCATTTCTAAATACTTTTAAAGCACTCATATTCAATACCCTTTGTTCCCCTCTTTTGGGGAAAGGCATACAATGGTCATGAGACTATAAGACAGAACATAAGAAAAAAGGACAAAATGACAGAAGACATTTTGTAAACTTCTCTTTATTCCAGGGATCATTTTAGTCATTTGTATCTGAGGCAATGATAATCTCTGAGATACTGCAAAGGGGCAGGTAGCAGCTGTCCGTCAGTTAATGCCAGCTGCTGTGCTGTTAGCTTACATTTGTCTCCTTTCTGTTACACTCTTGGCTTTATTTTGGAGAAAGTATTATGGAAAAATGGAAATATGATTGCATTGTGTAATGCTGTTCCATGCTGTACTGTCCCGCTTTCTCATACATATCTGTCTGATGTGTATTTTCATCGAGGCTTCTGGTATCAGTGTTCCATTATAGACTTTCTACTGCACAGGAGAACTTGATACAGTTATTTGCTGGAGCTTTTACTTGCCTTTTGTTTTCTCGTTACGTTTTCATCTTTCATATGCTATCATTAAGTCAATGAGTTGGGCAAATTACCTCAAGTGATTCTTTTCAAACTCCCATTTGATATCCACTGTTTATTTTTAGTGTTGCTAGATTAAATGGTTCTGTAACTATTTGTTCAGAGGCTACTTCAAGGATGGTAATTACATTGATAACAGGTGGGAATTCCCATGGGATTTTTTCCAAATGTTATCTCTGTTTCTTCTTTCTTTATGAAAAGTAGAAAGTGTTGCCTACAGAAATACAGATATCGATCCAGAGCTGTGGAGAATGTTAAAAGCTCTGTGTTTTATGTGACTGCCAGTTTTTACATAGCATTTAGTGGAGAACTCAAATTTTCTTTTTGGTGTGATTTGGGGGACTGCAATGCAGCAGAACATTATTACACAAAGCTCTATTATGTCGTATGAATAGACAGACACGTTGTCAAGAGATTTTTTTTTGATCCATTTAGATGTATATGGAAAGCACTTCAAATAACTAAGTAGAACCAGCTAAGGAAGCAATAAAAATGAATAATAGTGCAGTATAGTAAACACAAAATGGGCTAATTATAGTCTGAAATCAAATATTGAAGTTGGATTTCCAAATTTTTAGCATGCAGCTGTTCATTCTGGCTCTAGAAGAGAACAGGAATTGCAGTCTGCAGCAGAAGGAAGCTTGTACAGAGGATCCAGTACTGTATCCTTTGTGATCCCAACTGGAAAGGACATTGTAAAGATAATGCAGGATGGGTTCAGCCAGATTTACTGGCATATATTTGTGGGGCTCATCAACTTTTCAGTTCTGCTCTTTCCTCTTCCCTTTGTCTTAGTTCTTATCTCTATTTCTTTCTATAAGATAGCTCAGATTTGATCATGAAGTGTTAAGATAGCGTGGCAAAGGGTCTTAAGATCTTGTAAAGAGAAGAAACACCTCAACTTTTCTGTCATTTGTGTGTGTCCTTCCTTCATTTCATTCTCTGTTACATTCTTTAGACTACTTGGGACGATCAGTTGCAAGCCAAAGGTTTCCCCACTTTCCTCATGGGGAGTATGAAAGATAGGAGATTGTTAGTTTTCAGGCATCTCAATGAAGTTAAAGTTTTAAAAAACAAACCCAATTGCATTATTAAATAATTTTGAAGCATTGTAAATCAGAGTACCAACTAGTATTAACTACACAGTATGTTACTAATTTCCTGTCATTTCCTTCTGGGGTTTGGTTTTTTTTTTTGGTTTGGTGTTTTTTTGGTTTGTGTTTTGTCTTGTTTGGTTTGGGTTTGGGGTTTTTTTGTGCCTGTTTGTGTTTTTTTGTTTAGTGGTTTTTGTTGTTGTTTTTTGGGGCAGTTGTTTGTTTGTTTGGGGTTTTCGTTTTTTTTCTGGGTTTGTTGTTTTGTGTTTGGTTGGTTGGTTTTAAATGACACTTATTCAGGATCTAAACAGATGTTGTTTGCTTTGTAGGTGGTGGACTGTGCTTGGGATGAACTAATCAAGATCTATACTCCATCATGTCTGGCAGCTCCTGTCTAGAGAAAAAGTGAAGATATGGCACACCAGGAACCTTTCTCTCTTCCCCCACAACCAGCCTTGTGCTGAAGTGTCAACTTTGTCACTAATCTTAGTGTCTCTTTTTAAGTAAAACTCTTCTAGAACAGAGTGTTGTGCACTTAAGCAAGTGGATGTTTTAGGGCTTGATTTACTCTACAAGTAGTACTTGAGCCAGCAAAACATTCACCAGCTAGTGAATGGCCAAAGAGTGGCCACAGCAGATATGAACTGGTGTCTAATTTAGAGTAGAATCACCAACATAATTTTGTGATCTGTCTGGCTAATGATGAGAGCAGAGGCCTGAATCTTCTTGATCCTTATGAAGAGTGAAAGCATCTGTCAGTGTATTTTGAGATGTCACAGCACAAAGTAAAAAAAAAAAATAAAAAGCAACTTTTCACTGTAAGGTACTGTAATGTCAACTGGGGTTGGTATCACTCAGATGCATTTATATTTATATGCTTTGCTGTGACTCACATTGCTTTATTTTTTTGTGCAGTATGACAAATACTCTCTATAGACAGTAAATGTCATAGTTTATAGCCAGCTGATTTGGTTGACCTTTTTGATTGCCGCTTCACAAAGATTGTAAAGATTATTTTCATACATTTTTTTTTCTATCGTATCTCCTTGAGTAAGACAGTTGATGAAGTCATGTAGAAAGATATTCTGGTGGTACACTTAGGAAAAAAAACACTTAGGAAAAAATGAAATATATACAACACTAATTGGATTCCAGTCCTCAAGATTTAGAGATAGCACAACCATCTTTTCTATTAGACTAGTCTCCTTCTTTAACTTAGAAAGTTTTTTCAAGAGATAGAAGAGGAACGTGGCCATATATTCAGTGTTTCTGGACCTCTGACAGCCTGGACAAAGTGAGAGCTGATGTCCAGACCAGTTGAACCTACACAGATGCACATTAACTTCATGACATAAAAAGCAAAGCAGATCCATTGAGGCCAAGCTATTATATTTACAAGAATATGACCAAAATGTTATAAGTATGTTGAGTACTTTGCACACCCACTTTGAATTCTCAGCCTACGTTTCATCTGAATTTTTCTGGGACAAGTGGAAGTGTTAAGTTTTTATGCTTTTTCAGTCTCCTCTGAATACTCTTTCAAGATCCAGCTGTGATACTCCAGCAGTTCTCACTGGTATATGTTAGACTTCTCACCTGGTTTCCTGATAGCATTTTTTTTTTCTTTTTAACCTTCTTAAAGCTGTCTCCCTTTTGCTGTTACCCCGTATCAACAGTCTTTGCCATCAAAAGACTCTTTGCAGGTCAGGCTTTTGCAGATCTTTGGTCAGGTTTTCAGAGTCTCTTGTTAGCGAATGCTATATGCTTCTCAGTTGCACCACTCGTATATCAAGCAACAGTAGACAATGCCAGATCTGCCGAATGCTTTGAAGAAATGAAAGAAACAATTCAGCAGAGCTAAGACTTACAAGTTTCAAGGAAAGAATGGTTGTGCTATCTTAGAGAAAGAGCCAGGGAACTAGCATGTAGCCACAGGGAGATATGTATGTATTGTTTGAGGTTAGGGCAAGACAGAAAGAAACCCTCTTCTACAACATGAGAATTTAGATCCTCATAGGATCTTACATTTTTCTGGGTCATTGAAAACTGACCCCAGAATGCCATCTTCTTGAGTTGAATTCATAACAAAATGTAGATTTTCGTTTTTTGTGACAGTGTTGCACCAAATTCCAAGTATTTACTGCACTTCAATTCTGTGTGCTGAGGAATGATACAACAAAAAAGCTGTGCTGCATACAGCTTTCAGCAGTACCATGGACCATAAAGTCTAATTTTAGGCATTAAAATTGATTATTTCAACCTTAATAGTTATTCCACCTTTCTGTTTCATTTCCCTTTTCTGCTTAGACTAAAAGTTACTTGTTACTTGAACACGCACATTCAAAACATGGATTAAAACTTTTCTTGACTGCTTTCTCTCCCTCAATATCCTGGTTAGCGTCAGTGCTGAGAGTTGCTGTGTACGGATTTCATTCTCTTGAAAAATTAGCACATCCAGAAGATGCACATCCTAAATGAAAACTGTGGCCTTCAGTATGCCTGCATGATCTTGGAATGGAGAGAATGTGCTGTAAAATTTATGCACTGTAACAGAAAAAACAATCTGGCAATAGCGGTTGCTGATTCTTAATTCTCAGGGAATGTTTGAGATAGTTGTTTTAAAGAAATACTTTTTGTTTTATGACCATAATAGTAGCTTTTGATCTTTTTACTTTCATTTCCTGAAACAACAATCTTAAAGATGTAATGTCTTCTACTTTTAACCTTGCTTCTGTGGAAGATTTTGTTTTATTGGAGCCCATAGGTTTCTGCTTGGTTCAAGAAATGTATTAATCTTGTTCTAAAGGAGTGGATTTGCTGTTCTACAATGCTATTAAATTAATTGCACACAGTATCTTTGGCTACATTCCTTCCCCGATTAAAAAAACGTTGATCAAAAAGCAAACACAGTGAAAGATACTGAGAGTATCTTGTAAGTAAAGAGTATCATAATCATGGTTTATGTCTTGTACCACGTACTGGGTGACAGCCGCGTTTTTCCTCTGTACTTTCAGAGACTGTACCTTACGCAGCTTTGCCTAGTTGTATGTCCCCTCAGGCCTGCATTTTGATAAAGGAAAGCTATTTTAAATGATTCTTTGTATCTGCTTGTGCAGACTATATGTCAGTGATGAAATGACCTCTTTTTTCTAGCCAAGTACAGTGCTGGCCTCAAATGTTGCTGCATAGGCATGGATGTACTAAGCCTTTCAGTAGTACCTCCTGGGTTTTGAATGTCCTCAGGGACATGTCATGAGAAATGGATACAACTCTGCACAATGCTTCCCCTATATACTTCATGGTTGCATTAAACTCTAATTAAATAAACTGTCCATTAAACATTCTATATAGATATTTATGGTTTTCAACCAAGTAACCATTTAAAAAAAATTATGCCCTTAGGAATCTGAAAACACTTTCTTTTTTTCCCCTCTCACTTACATTGTTGTCCCTAGGTGAAATGCAAATCTGAGCATAATTTGTATGGAAGGATTAGAGTTAAGGCATCATAATCATCTCATTACTGTCAGGAACCACAGAGATATTCATTACTATGATCTGTGCCCCCACGACTAGGTAGAAATTTTGGAACAGTGTCCACTTACGAAGTGAGCACCCACTGCTGTCTCTGGACACAAGAGCAGCTTGTGTGAGGTAACTCTTCATGGCAGTGTTACCTCAAATGATGTCTGTTGCTTTATCCAGTTCCTTCCCAGTGAATTGTAGGGGAATTTGTCTTGTTCTGAGGGTGGAGAGATGGAGAAACAGCGGGAGACTAGTACTGGGCCTGGCCTCAATCCACTTTGAGAAAAGAGTGGTTTGTCAAGGGACACCACCTTCCATCCACCCCCCCCTTGCTGTGCGTAGACAAGACTAAAATTAACAGTACCATGAGAGATGTAAGAGAAGCTGGCCTTGCAACACAAGTGACTTCCAAGAAATAGGGGTACTTGGGACACGCCCGCTTCACCTAGTTTGGAGAGAAGGAGGCTGACGAGTGACCTCGTTGCTCTCTACAGCTTCCTGAGGAGGGGACTGTGAGAAGGAGGTTCTGATCTCTTCTCCCTGGGATCCAGTGATAGGATGCACGGGAATGTTTCAAAGCTGCACCAGGGGACGTTCAAACTGAACATCAGAAGCATGTGTTTACTGAGAGGGTGGTCAAACACTGGAACAGGCTTCCTAGAGAAGTGGTTGATGTCCTGAGCCTCTCAGTATCTTAGAGGCACTTGGACAATGCCCTTAACACTATGCTTTAACTTTTGGTCAGCCCTGAAGTGGTCAGGAACTTGGAGTAGGTGGTTGTTGTAGATCCTTTCCAACTGAACTAGTCTGGTCTAGGCTATTCAAATTTTTATCCTTCTGATAGGCTTTTCTGTTTCAATTGGGGAAGTATTTAACCCCCAATGCAGACTTGCAGCCTAATCCTCTGCAGTGTCAGAGACTCACTTCTCTAGTGAGAATTTCACTGGTGAGGGGACAAAATTCTTTCTTCCAGAGGTTATACTTAGGTGGAGTCCCAGTTACTACAGTATTTCCAGAAAGCACAATTAGATTTTTTTTCTGTACTTATTTGCCAGAAGGAGCATTTTTTTCTCCCATGTGCAAACACTGTCACTGATCCATGCATTCCTTTAAATTGTGCTGTGTGAGCTTGGGGTGAGTCCAAATGGAAACTGGTGTAAATGCATTGGCACAGCTCTTCAGTCGGTTTTGAAGCCAGCCTTGGTCTCCAGCAAGTTTAAATGAGAGTTTCAACCTTCATGTGCCTTGATATTTCAGGCCACTTAACTGTGAGCTTACGTTTTGTGCTGCAGTGCAGTTGCTGAAGTGCATGAAGGTCCCTGAGGTGGAGCTCCCCATGATACCAGAGGTGACCACAACTGACATGTCATTTTGCCTAAAATCTTCTAAGTTTCAGTACATGCTTTCCACCCTGATTTAGCAAAGATTAAACTTCCAAGCATCCTGATTGCATCCAGGGCTTTTGTGACCGAAGGGAACCTGAGAAATTCAGATACTCTCACCTTTTAAACAGAGGCACACACAAAGTCCTGAGGTATTTTTCAGTATTTTAATATTTCAACTAGTAGAGTTTTTAATCTATAGAAATACAAGTACTGAGATGTTACTAAAACTAAAGATTTGCATGTAAAAAAAAAAAAAAAAGATGAAAATAAAAGTGCCTCAGTATGAACCAGAGGGAGAGCAAAATGGAAAATAAACCATCAAGGAAAACAGTTAGGTACAATTAGGTTACTTAAAGTCAAAATTGGAAAAGCCAATTAAAAATGTTCAATAGCAGGAGAATCCTCGCAAAGATTCTGTAAAGATGAAGAAGAGGTGAAGGAGGAATAGAGAAGCTGCAGTTTTAAGTCAGGTGAGTATTACAGTGGTCCTCACAAAGTCAGTCTTGTTCTCGCATTACTGTCAGGCTCTGTAGGGGGAATGGGGAAAGGAAGGAAGATGAGAAAATGCCAGGCAAGAAAGACTGAGAACAGTAGCTTGGTAAAAAAAAAAAGAATAAATTGAAAAATAAAAGCCAGGCAAGCTGGAGATAGGCTGTAGTGAGAAACAATGTTTATCCAGGAACACAAATCAGGAAGTAGAAGGAAGCACTGCTATGTCTGCATCAGTCACGGGCAGAGCCAGCAGTGACTGCTGGCCTCCTGCACAAGCACAACTGATGGCATTGAAGTGCAAGGGGGACTTGCCCTCAGCTCCCGGCTTCTGGAAGCAGACTGCAGGTTAGATATCCAAACATTGCTTCTGTCTCTACCCACACTTACCCCAAAGGCTGAAAAAAATTAGTTCCGTTCGTTTTTGCTTAGAGAATATTATTTCTCTTATGGCTTATCTCTGCTGATTAATGATAGACATGGTTTCCTTTTCCTCATTACCAATTTTGGTTTTCATCCTTATGTGTACCTCCGTTTCACTTTACAAACCTTGCCCTGCCTCCTTTCCCTGCGTGTACCAGCTCCACTGCTAACTGTAATGTATGTAACACATCGTCTGGTGCGACCGATCTCTGTGACCACTGAGACCCCCTTGCTGCACGCAGCAACAATCCTGGGCACACACAGCCACTCTCACTTCTGCTGAAGATCTGCAGGTCCAGTGTGTTTTTCCTGCCACTCCTTCATACTAGTGTGGTCATTTTGTGAACACCTGCTTGCCTGGCAGTCCTAATGCCTGCCCTGCTCTTGTTGAAAGCTGTTGGCATCAGCACTCCCTTCCTGCAATTGCTACAGGTCTCACCCGAACACTGAGCTGTACAAGAGTTTCCAGTGTAATAGTTGGGAAGTAGAGCTGGCTTTGGAAGATGGTATGTCTGGTGAGGTCTCTGAACTGAACTAAGACTGAAACTTAACATTTTTTATGCATAAATCTCACAGAAAAGAGTTGTGCCTTTTTTTTATGGTGCTGAAACGCATGTTGTGCTAAATTCTGTACAAACCCTTGTCAGGATCCGGTCTGCTCTTTTTATGTCTTCCAAAAGCTTATTTAAAATCTTTTTAAGTCTTCCAAAAATCAGCTTTGGGTGTCAGGTGTGTCATTTCCCCCCAGTCTGGTTCTTTCTAACACTGTTCCTGTGGAGAGGGGAGAGGCTGGTTTCATTTAAATGGAGTAATTTTGCTAATCTCATATTGATGGGTGAAAGTCAGTCTTACCGCTAATGAAAGAGACCTATCATGAATTGATATTAAGGCTTGAGATTGTAAGGCAGCTCCAAATAAAAGCAGGTTTTTGTTCCTATATGTCGCCTGGCACTGCTTGAGGCTGCTGGAGGCCCGGCTGTCCGAGAGAAGCTGCTTTTGCCTTCCTTAGAGTCGAGGCGATCTATCGCAGCCTCCTGTTAAAACCTTCATCTGGCAAGGCGAGAGAAGGGGTTAGTTCATTTAAACTTTACCACGCGTAAAACACCACTTTCGAAGACTCTCTGTGGTTACCAGTTTTAAGCAACCTTTCAAGGAAAAGTCCCCCTGCTCGAAACAGCTTCTCCACGCTTGCTTAGCAGCGGTTCCCGGCTCTCCACCGTTCCCTGCCGGAGCAGCGACTCCCTTGGGCGAGCCAGGAGGCGGTCGGGGGAGGCCGGGACCCCAACGCGAGGAAGCGGGGGGAGCTGCAGGAAGGATGCTGCCGGGAAGCTCGATGGATGCTTTTTCCTGGGAGACCGTTCGCTTTTGGGGAAAGCGGTACTGTCTAGCTTGTGCACGCGGAGGGAGGGGGAAAGTGGGGGAGCGGTGGTGGTGGGGTTGCACTGACCTCCCAGCTCCGGGAAACGTGGAGTTCCCTACGGGTCTCCCGCGGATCTCCCGCATTAATGTCGGGCCGGTCGCGCTCCGTCGCGATGCTGCGGGCTCCCCGCGTTTATCCGCCGCGCTGAAAGCACGACGGTGCGCGCTGCCACCGCCCGCACCTCCTCCGCCCGGGCGGGTTTGAGAGGGCTTGCGGGCGGCGGGAAGTACCGGTGAGCGAGGCTGGGGGGGATACCGGAGGCGGCGGGATGGGAGAGACCCATTGGGTCCGGCGGGGACACACACCGGGGACGGCAGCGGGGAGGTGACAGGAGGGGCAGAGGCGCGAGGAGGAGGGGGTACACGCCGGGGGCGGGGCGGGGGGGGGGGGGACACACGTCGGGGGCGGCTGCCGCCCTGCCGGGAGCGCGTCCCGCTTCCGCCCGCCCCCCGCCTCCGCCCGTCCCCGCGTCCGCCCCCGCCGCCGCCGCGGCGGGTGGCCGGGCGGGCG
>JANVCC010000018.1:61713153-61825450 GCA_025345505.1 Todiramphus chloris collaris
GCGGGTGGCCGGGCGGGCGGCAGTGCCGCGGGCCCCGGCGGCGGGGCCGTGCGCGGGGAGGATGGGCCGGTGGCGGGGCCGGGCGCGGGGCGTCGCGGTGGCGGTGGCGCACGGGCTGTGCTCGGGCTCGCTGAACATCCTGCTGAAGTTCCTGCTGGCCCGCTACCACTTCGCCTTCCTGACGCTGCTGCAGTGCCTCAGCAGCGCGGCGGCGGCGCTGGGACTGGAAGCGCTGCGGCGGCGGGGGCTGGCCGCTCTGCCGCCCTTCGGGCCCCGCCTGGCGCGCCCCTTCGCCGCCGTGGCCGCCCTGGCCACCCTGCAGTCCACCCTCACCCTCTGGTCGCTGCGCGGCCTCAGCCTCCCCATGTACGTCGTCTTCAAGCGCTGCCTGCCCCTCGTCACCCTCCTCACCGGCGCCCTGGTGCTCCGCGACGGCATGCCTTCGCCCGGCGTCCTCGTCGCCGTCCTCATCACCACCTGCGGCGCTGCCCTGGCCGGTGAGTGCCACCGCACCGGAGGGACGGGACGGGCCGGGACGGGACGGACGGGACGGGACGGGACGGGACGGGCGGCCACGCCGCGGGGCGCCCCGACGGCGGCGCCGCCTTTGCACCGGCAGCCCCCCGGCGCTCGGGCTGGGCTTCGGGGCGAGACGGGGCGGGCAGCGGCAGCCCGGGGGAAAAGGTGTGAGGATGCGGGGAGTGTGCAACCCTGGGGGGGGGGGGGGCAGCAGCAACCCCGCTGTGGCCAGCTTAAGCTTACGGGGACAGGTGTGACCTTGCGGGGGTGGATGCAGCCCCGCTGTCACAGGTAGAAACTTACAGGGCTCAGTGCTACCTTACGGAGACACGTGCATCCTTAGGGGGGTCAGTGCTGCCTGTAGGGGTTGGTGCAAACCTATGGGCATAGGTGTAGCCTTATGGATATAGGTGCAACCTTACTGCAACTCTGCTAGGGAAGGTGCAACCCTGTAGAGAGAAGTGTGGTCTTATGGGATCCGGGTGCAACCTTGCAGGGGTAGATGGAATCATGTGGGTGCAACCGCAACCCTATGGGGTCAATTGCAGCCCTGCTGGGGTAAGTGCAGTCTTACAGGAATAGATGTAACCTTTGGGATCAGCTGCATCCCTCTGGGGCCAGGGACCATACCTTTGTTGATTTTCAGCTGAGGAACAGAGTGGATGGGAGCCAAAGCTGGCTCTGTGTGGCCCAGCAACACTTCTGGGTTGGGGGCTGCCCCAGGGAACAGAGTACGTACGGTGAGCAGCTTAATCTGCAGAGAAGCCTGACAGGGGGATGGTTTAGCAGGGAAGCTCTTGCTGTGGGGAACCCTACATGGCTTGGCCTTCCTGGGGGGAGTAGGAAGGCAGAAGGAGGGCCAGGGAGCTGGAGGGCAGGCAGCCTGGCCAGCTGGAGCTGACGTGTGCCTGCTCTGGCAAGAGGGTGCCCGGGTTGCTGTGTGTATGTGCAAATCTCTCATAGTATCTTCACAAAAGGGATAATGCAATCTGGTTTTTGGCTGCGGGATTTAGGGACAGAGTGAAAGACATTCAATAGCTTTGCAGCATGCAAAAACCGCCGAGGTCTCTCTGTTGGGAGGTAAGCATGTCCTACCTCGGGACAAGCATGACAAATCCCAGGAGTTATGGAAAGTGCACTGATGCCTATTTCCTAAAAATCCCCGCAGTCTGAAACAGTGCTCTCGTTCTCTCTCACATGCAAAATCCATGCTTGTTTCTTTCTGTGACTCTTCGGACAGGAGCGGGCGACCTGACCGGGGATGCTATGGGCTATGTGACAGGCGTGCTGGCTGTGCTGATACACGCTGCCTACCTGGTGCTCATTCAGAAGACCAGTGTAGACAGTGAATATGGACCCCTGACAGCTCAGTATGCCATCGCTGTTTCAGCCACCCCTTTTCTCATCATCTGCTCCTTTGCCAGCATGGATTCCATCAACGTTTGGTCCTTCCCAGGGTGGAAGGACCCTGCCATGGTATGCATCTTTATCGCTTGTGTCCTGATTAGCTGTGCCATGAACTTTACCACCCTTCACTGCACTTACATTAACTCAGCTGTGACCACAAGCTTTGTAGGTGTTGTGAAGAGCATAGCAACCATCACGGTGGGCATGGTGGCATTCAATGATGTGGAGCCCACAAAGTTATTTATAGCAGGTGTTGTGGTCAACACTCTGGGGTCTGTCATTTACTGCGTGGCCAAGTACATTGAGACCAGACGGCAGAGCAGTTACGAGGACCTGGAGGAAGAAGCCAGAGAAGAGGAAGGGAAAAGGCAGGCTGGGGACCAAGCACTGTTTGCGATGGAGGCAATTTCCCAGGAGAAGGGGGCTGAGGAAGCAGCAGTGGAAGGATCACCCACACGGGACAGCCAGAGCAGAGAGGAGGAGAAGGATGTCACTGAGAAACCTGCCAAGGGACTGGTGGTCCAGGGAACAGCCGCCAGCACACAAGAAGTGAACAGGAGCTCCCTGAAGGATGCCTATCTTGGAGTATGGAGGTTGGTGAGGGGTGCTAATTATATAAAGAAGGATTATTTGGTAGAAAATGAAGAGCTACCAAACCCTTAAAAAGCAGGTTTGAAAACCTATCGCTTGAGAACAGACACCTGGTTCTCTGTACAGGGGGAAAGGCAGAGCATACATTTCCACATCAACGCTGACAAATCCAAATCACGTAGGATGACTTTACCTCATTGTCAAAAAGCAAAAGGTCAGAGTTTGCTCATGCTTTGGGCTTGCTTTCAGCTGCTTTCAGTACATCAATTTAGATCCACCACAGCTAAAGGTGCCTGTTCCTCTGCTGTGGACACAGAGAGAGTTGGGTATTGGGAAGTCATGGGGTGCTTGCCCAGCAGCATGGGCTATGAGTGACATCAGTACCACTGAGTTAGTTGGCAGTGCCAGTGACACAGCAGCGGCCTCTGTCTTAGCCTGTGTCTGGAGCCTTGTGATCCGGAGGCTCTGTCGATGTGCTTCCGTATCTGTATCCATCCAGTTATAGGTACTCTATATAAACATATCCCTACAGTATATAAGCTCCTGTTAACTGTACTTTTATGTGCTCCTCTGTGTCAATACAATAGCAATAGAGCTAGAGGTTGTGCCACTTCAATTATATTGGTGTAAAATCACCCTCTTCACTGAAGAATTGAAACTCTCCCTGGTTCTGTGGCCAGGCTGGGCCTTGCACCTGGTTTGTGTCTTCAGCAGAAATACTTATTTCCTGTGATGCTGAACATGAGAGCAGAACCAGATCTGAACTTTTGAGAAGGTTTTGTTAGCAAAAAAAGGATGTTTTTTCCATGAGCTTTAACTATATGTAGCAGTGGGAATGTTAGCTTGACGCAAATAAAAGAATCTGGAAATGTTGCCATGTATTGATTTAATTTGAGAGGGCCTATAAAACAATTAAGGAGAAAGTGTGTGCCTTGTGCTGTCCCCATCTTGTACCCTAAGGTCAGGTGAATCAGAGCCTGGTCTGGAACCTAGGCATCCTCTCCGTCTCCCTCTCTCAGAAGTACAGGATGATAGAACTGGAGACACCATCTCTCCAGGGTTCCCAGAATGCTTTTGCAGGGCAGTTTTGCTATATCCTGGCCACATGCTGGGACATGGCTTTGTGCGCATCTGCCCTTACTGTCCTCCTGCTCTGGTGTGCAGCAGAAGAAAGTGAAGGCAGGCAGGGAGCTGCAGAGTGCTCCAGCAGATCCCACAGCCAAGCACTTGAGGACCAGGATGCTTGGTGCACTTAACACTGAGCTGTCTGTGGCTTTGGTGCAAACTGCTCCCCTGTGCCCAGCCCATCCCCGTGGGCAGTGAGGGGCAGAGCTGCTTTCTCCACCCTGGCCGCTCCAGTGCTCCTGTAGGAAGCAGGAAGCGGGTGCTCCAGTAGGGCCTCTACTGAATATGCTGATATTTTGTACCACATATATTTAACAGGAAGGTCTGGGCAAACAGAGTAATTTTTTGAGTGTTTCTTAGCTTGGGGATACCCTTTTGGTCCATGGCCATCCTTGGGTCAAACCTTTACTCAGAAAGAGATTAAACTCTGAGTCTTCCTCATCCCAAAAGGGTGCCCCAACCATCAGGTCATCTTGACCACAGGCTGAAACAAGTAGCTATCATCTCCCAAAATCATGAACCAAGTTGTTTATTGTTGTTGCTGTTGTTATTATTGTTATTAGTTATTAAGCAACTGAACTGAAAATCAATCATTCTCACAGCCCTCATTAAGCAGTGCCTAGCCCATTGCCTGCTCAAGCTAAGCAGGCAGCATTAGCCTCACAGAGCGTTCAGCACTGAAATCCAAAAATGAGCCATTTACCCAGCAGGGAATATTTGCAAAACTGATCTCTGGGGGAGCTTTAGATTCTTGTCAATAAATGCAGGCAGAGGCATCAGCTGTGACCATATGTTTTTTGAGTGAGTGCAGAAGTTAAGTGACCTGGCATCACTCATGAATTTTGAAAGAGATGGCTATAAAGACATCGAGGCTAAATGCCTGTAGCTAGCTGCTGATCTGGGGGATGGGTCATGGAGATCTATACATCACACGTTATCTATAGCTTGTGTTTAAGAGTCGAGAGATACTGGCCGTGTGCCAAAATACATTTACTTTCTGTTCAAGCTCCATATGATGTCTTTTTCAATAAAAGCACTATTGTTTATAGGCTAATGTAATAGGGGTTTTGTTAGCTTTTCAATTGCATCCTAGACAAAAGAACTTTGTGCCTATGACTTAGTTGATGTATTACTGAACTCAATACGATATTGAACTGCATTGTAATCATACAGATGGCTGAAGAGAACCCCATGTTTCTGATCTGTACTCACTCTGCTCAGTGTTTTCTGTCCATAAGAAACATGAGTCTTTTTACCACTTGGACTCCGGTCTTAGATCCTGTAGTGGACGCTCTGTGTTTGGCACATGCTGTCAAAAGCTTTCCCCCTGGACTTTTGTTGCAGGACTTTTTCCTGGGAGCGTTCAGTGTTTTGCCGCTTACTGTTGTTGAAGTATTAGTAGAAACTTGCAGAAATTCAAACAGTTTTGACTGTTAAAAAAGCTGCTGTTACAATGTTGTACATTTGCATGTATAGTTGAAATGTGATTATATTGTATTCTATTTATACCTGTAAATCCCCTAAATTAGAACGGGAATTTGGCAAATGCAATCCACTTTTTCAGTAAAGGACACTGTCGCACAATAAAATAAAAATACTGCCTCGTGCTGAGGTATTTTAATAGCATCAGCAGAAGATGGCAGAATCAGATGTGGGAATAAAATGCGCTGCTTTCCAAAAGCCTTCTGGTTTTCTTATTGTTGCTGCTCCGGGGTGCTCATTTTTGGTTCGTTTATAGCTATTTTTGTGCCTTTATAACATTCAAGTTTTCTCAGCATGTGACCGCACACTATAAATACTGTCATGGACAGAGGGACTGAGCATGAAGGAACACGAGAATCCGAAGACCTCTCTACAGCTTGAAGTGTCTGTGGTTCTCAGCAGTGATTTCTTTGGTTACGTATTTAAGACGATTTAGTGTCACTAGTGTAACTGCTGTAACTTTAGAATACATAAAAATAAAATGATGCTCATTATTAATGTTATAAACTTCTTGTTAAAGGACTTAATACTGATTTTATTTGACAATGTTAAGGATTTGTATTATCAGCTGTGTCATGTGACAGCCCTAGGAGATGACTTAGGCATTAATTTTTACCTGTTTGCTTCAGATGAAAAGTATTTAACACGCCTGTGGCTGAAACTGGATTATGCCAGACGCTGGGGCTGGTTATTATTACAGAATTCATCTTGGTGCTCCACACAAACGTACCTGCAGGACAGTTTAGAGAAAGAAACTGTCCTTGTTCCAGGATAATGAATGAACCTGATGCATAATGACTGCTTTGAGAATAAGCATTAATTTTAGTGTTAACGTATCATCGAGTAACACCTGCTCTAGCACTACTATATTGCATGAACGTGCACACAAATACACATGCAACAGGAAAATGAAAGCCAGACTAGCTATCTTTTCTAAAACATACTATTTTTTCAAATTTAAGAGAGGCCAGAGTATTTGGAGACAGGGACACTTAAAACTTGTAAAGATAAGTAAAAAATTTGCATACATCATTAGCAAACCGATCCTGCACTTACTATCACTTCCAGAAGGAAAATGTATGGCGACCTACAAAAAACCCAAACAGGTGAGAGTGAAAGAAATCTTACAGTTTATTAAGCAGTGATCTGCATATATGCAGGGATAGTTTATTGACAGTGCTTAACAGTCTTCTGTAATTTGATTACATCTGTTTGCTGCAGGCAAAGGCTTCAGTAGGCAGAAAGGTGCAAGCTCTTCATCTCTGGTCTCTAAATTAACATCTGAACATTTTGCTGCTTGTCATCGTTAAGGCTTAACACCACAGATTCCTGTCTCCTTGCCCTCTATGCCTGTCCCCTGCATAGTTTTGCATCTCGCTTTGAGGCTTCTTCTGTGTTTATTTTAACCTGAACCCTCTAAGTGCAGTACAGGCAATCAACTCTGCCTCTCAATTAGCTGTTATATTCATGCTTCAGTAGCTTGTTGGAGGTCATCAGGAAGCTTTTCACTTCAACTTTGCACCTGCCGAAAATTGATGAGCGTGCATATGCCCTCCTTTCTTTTCCCTTGTTCCCTCTGTATTTCCTGTCTTCTTTCCAGTGTCCAGCCTGAAAACCCCTGCCAGTGGCAGAGGACTTGCCACAGAGGCTTCTGCCTTATTTTATTTTCTTATTATTTTTTCTAGAAGTCTAGGGAGGGGATGGACCAGCAGGATCTTGTATGTCCAGATTGCTTCTTGTTCCCTTTGTGCGTGTTTCTGCACACCAGCTCCCTGCTTACCAGCTCCTTGTAGAGCTGAGCCGTGGCTGCGTACCAGCTTCTTGTGGAGCTGGGCCAGGGCTGTGTACCAGTATCCTGCAGAGCTGGGCTGTGTGCAGGATGGACGCAGGAGTGCAGGTCCTCGCTGCCAGCCATCCAGTGCTGAAATCTCCCGGTTGTGCACTCCGGTGTGGATATTTATTATGCATGTAAAACCAGGAGATTTTTTTCACAGTAAGAGCATTTTGAGTAATAAACCTATAAACTTAAAAAGAGCTTGCCACCATTATTGCTGCTGAGCAATTGGAGGTGGAGGCAAGCCAGTCACACTTTAAGGCTGGACGCTGTGTTTAAATCAGAATGCCTGGGTAGGGAGCAGGAAAACGCTGCTCGGATTGGTCCGTGAGATTCAGATCGGGATGGATGGGCAAAATGTGAGTCTGCAGAAAAGCAAAATGTTTCTATTTGTATCCCTGTCCTACACCTATGCCCCTCAGGAGCTCAAAGCCTCTGCCAAATTTTTAGCTTGTCACTGATCTTACGAGGAAAGAAATAGTGACAGCATCAGAAACCCAGGGACAAACAGCGCAGTGAAATTGCAACGAATGCACTTGAGTTTGGGGCCTGTAAGAATAATACACATAAGGAGAAGAGTCAGAGTGAATGACATGGTTTTGGGGGAGCTGGATGGATCTGCTATTTGTGATCCAGTGATTTTTTTCTTACTGGACACGTGTAAAAAATTCTGCTCTGGGCATGTTAATTTTGTTGATAAATATGTCCTTTATCAAATCAAAGCACTGGCAGTTCTGTTCTCAAAATTACACCCTTTTTGGTGGGTTTTTTTTGGTTTTTTTTGTTTTTTTCCCCCCATTAGGTGTTATCGATTTTGTTCTTGACAAAAAAAAAAAAAAAGACAGATTTCAACAATTCTTTAACAGAATTCAGGATTTCACTGAAAAACATCAGTAGCTGGAAGGTCACAGACTGTTTTTTACCTGACACAGGAGGAGGTCAAATAAGAGGTCAAGAAAGAGCTGGTTATGATAGTAAACCAGTCAAGTTTACTGGCTGCTGTAAATACCGAGTATCATCAATAAATAAAAACACCTACAGGCTGCTGTGTATATCACCATTAACTCCTTGTGTCTTGAACTGACTTATTTCTCTTAAGTGAATTTTCAGTCTTCAGAGTATCTCTACAATCTGTCCTTGCGGTCTGTCCAATTCCAACCCATGTATGCTTAGTTAAAAGACAAAATACTGATTTTCTCTTCTGAATACCACACCATGTGCTTACTCAGGCTCTGAAGGGGTGAGAGGTTTCCTGTGTCAATACACACTCTTGGGTGAGTTCAGAAAATGTCCAACAACATATGTTATGACAAGCACACAAATATCAGCTAAATATGTCCTTAAAACAATTTTGCAGTAGAAAAAACCCAAAACATTTCCTCAAGCATAGTGTCTGACAGGCCACTGAGTCTTTGTTGAATACTAGAAGTCTGATGCACACAATACAGCCAACAGTGCACAGTCACATGATTTTGGCCCTGGGAGTTACAGCATTTTCTAAACCAAAAGAAACCAGGATACATTTGCACGGCATCATGGAAGAAATTGCTGAACGTAGGACAGTTGGGGGGCAGGTCTCTGTGAAGAGCTCCTCTCCAAAGAGGCATCACTGCTAAGTCAGCAGCACATTTCAAGGATTCCTGAGACAGGGCTGGACTTTTAAAATGGATTAATTGTTTTAGTTGGTTTGTTTTTGTTTATTTTTTATTAATAACAGTTAAGCATTAGCAGAATGATCTGGAATATCTGTTCATGTCCTGGAGTGCCTTCTGGCTGCTGAACTCTTCTAAAATCACTTAAATGTTGCAGTGGCTTGATTAAACCAGGCATAACCAAGATGCATCCAGCTCTGTCTTCCAGCACAACCAGTGCTGTTTCTTCTTCCATTTGAAAGATCTGCTTAACCATGATTAAGTATACTTGTATACTCATAAAGGTCTCTAACAGAATCAGTTGCTTCAAGTATTCCATGCTACAGTTCAAGAGAGATATTAAGCAATAGATAGCTGCTCATGTGTAGTTGTGGTTTCATGTTGTATGTATCACATTAAATTTATTCCCTCTAGTTTATCATGTTTTCCTTTAAGAAATGGAAGATGACAATGACAGCTAGAACTGGCTTTTCGACAGAGGATTTTGCAGGAGTTTTGTTTATTTGTTATACAAGCTTTAGACTTTCCCCGGTTTTATCTACTTGAGTGCCTTTCCTCAAAACTTGCAAATTTTGCTCTTGACTGAGCCTTGGTGTCGATTTGGCACCATTCTTTTTTTTTTATTCTCTTTTTGCAAACTTCACCTCTGCCTGTCCACTACTGGTCGCCGATCAGATAGGACACAACATGATCCTGAATCTAGCACACACCTTTTGAGTTCTCTTTGGGGAAAAGAAAGCTGCAGCCAGCAGACAGAAAGCATCAGATCCCATGCTCCAAATCCCCTACTGATTTGTATTCATCATGAGCAAACACAGTGAGTATGATCTTTGGAGTCAAGAAGGCTTCATTGCGTCCCTACATTTAAAGCATGGGCTGAAAGCGGAGATTATTTCTTAGTGTAGCTCCTCTTAGTGCACTGCATAGATGGCATGGAAACAGGTGAACTTCGGACTCGGGATGCTGTGTGAACACAGGTTCCTAGGTGGCAATATAGAGCACTCACTGCAACACCTTCTTGGTTGTCATCACAGATGCTCTCATGCAGCAGTCCTTGCTTTTGTACCAAAACATTTAAGAATAGGTTTATTTTGTGCCTTGACTGAGCCTTCATTCAGTAAGACATGAACCTAAATGAAAACTTTTTGCTCCATTAGTATGCTGGTAGTGAGACGTCCCCAGTACGAGAAAAGGGTTAGAGGTGGGTTTTGGGGTTACTGAGGGCTGTGCTGGAGGAGATGATGCTCACAATTCTAGCAAAGCAATGTCAGGGAAAAGCCCCAAAAATATATTTAGTCTCATTCTTGTGGAAGAACAACTGATGGTAAAAGCATGTGCTACAGGACAAAGGACCTTTTGCTGGCTCAGCATGTGCCGTTGGGTTGGGTGGCACAGCCATGCCACCAGGGAAGGACCAGCAGCTGCTGGGGCTGTGCTGACACCCACAAACAAGCACAGCTATAACTGCAGAGGCTTCAGAGAGCAGCCCTTGCCACTAATGCTGCATGTGTGAGTGTTCTCCCACAGGGTCAGGGGCTTGCCCTTCCCCAAAGCACCTCAGAGGGAGCTGGCACACCACAGCTCACTCGGCCTCCTCCCTGAGCAGGGTAACAGGTCAGCTCAGGCATTCAATTGCATCATAGCATGCTAGAGGAATGGTACAATTTTTACCTGTGCAATCCAGACAGGCAGAATGGTTCCTTTATTACTTTTTTTTTCCCCCCAATCACAGTTCCCTCTATATTTTTGAAAGGAAAAACGCAAACCTGCTAATAGGTTTTTTAGAAGAAAAGATTTATTTCAGAACCAAGTTCCTGCAGGCAATAAAGAACAGGCTGAGCTTGCAGAAAAAATTTATGTGTGGAATGGATTAGTTTGGTGTCTGCCTTTTTTCCATTGCCTTCAAAGTAGCTGGGAAAAGGAAGATGTAAAGGTAAGGGCTGTGGTAATGATTGAGCTCTGTGAAGTGGCTTTGCTACAGCAAACCTTCAGTCGTGTTTGAGAACGTCAGGGATTTAGCATTATTCTCGACTTGATTTGACAAACAAATCTGGCATCTTAAGGGTTGAGCCTTAGAATAAAAAAATGACATAAATTCAATCTCCGGCAAGATAAGGAGTATCCAGCTGATTCCCAGGGTGCAGGCAGCACCAATGTGCCCCTTCTATCTGTGCGCTCTGCTGCGATGGGATGTCTAATTTAGGTAAGTGCATTTCCAGCATTAGGGCACATGAAGTCTGGTTTCAGGTGGCTGCCAGTAGAGACACAGAAGATCAATTTTGCAGATTCACACAGAAAACTGCTCTCATTTTAACTAAAATGCTAAGCTTGTGTAATTATGTAAGAGTATTATAAGCTATCAAGAAAGAAGGAAAGCCAAGAAAAGCAAAAAAATTAGAGCCCCATGGACAAATTTCCAAAGATTTACAGTGCTGTTGCTCTGCATTTTTCAGTCAGAATAATCAATAAACACTTGAGCACTAACAAGATGGACAAGGATAATTTGAATTATTTTAAATCCAGCTTCACTATCTAATCTACCTGTAGGTACAGGGAGCCTGTGTGGTGCTTCAGGAGGAGCTAGCTTGGTTTGAGCCATGGGTATCCCAGTGAACCACATCCCTTTTAGTATCCTACAGCTGGCTGGAACAGCCCCCATCCATGGCACATAGGGACCTTGGAAGCTGGAAATATATACATCTTCTGCCTCTGTCTGTGGACGCCTTTGTGCATCCAGCCAAAATTTAAAGTTTCTCAACCATTTCAGGTCGATGATCCTGTTTTCTGCCCTCTTTCTTTCAGGGCAAATCTCTCCCCACCTACTTTTTTTTTTTTTTTTTTTTTTTTTTTTTTTTTTTTTTTTGGTGACAATGCCTAAATTGGCACTCACATTGCAGTATCGCTGGCAAAGAAACTGTTGGCTTTTTTTTGGACCACAGCCTTCAGGCTAATTTAGTCATATCTGTTTCTGCTAACTTGTTTTCTTAAAGACTGGTGAGGGTTTGGGTGAACTGCTCTATTCCCTCTTGGTCTGTCTGATATGTAAGATAAAGATTAGGTGAACCACCAAAGTTGGCATTTTTGTTACACCCCTTGTGACAGGAGTTGCTGTTTTCCAGGGCTGATGTATATATTTAAATGAAGTCCATTAGACTTGGACTATAGCCAGGTTTTTCATTGCTGGGCTCTCTTCAACTGTAAACATAATTGCACTCCCTCTGAAATGAGTATTTGGGGGTTTCATCTATTGATCTGTACTATGGGTTAATTCTGTAGATTTGGTGAGATCAATGTGCTTCAAAAAAAGTAAAGAGCCTGTTCTCTTCTGCTATGCTGGCATGGTCCCATAATGCCAATAAAATTGATTGGGAAGAAGTTGGTTCAGGACAAATAGGTCCCTCATGAGCTGTAAGCATCTCTCCTGGTCAGGAAATGACGGACATAAAACTGCAGAGTTCTCTGCTGTGGCAGCATAGGGGAGCATATAAAAGCTTCTGTGAGGGGAGTTTGATTTGATATACCTGTCACAGAGTCTGATGTTGCTTAGGATTTTTGTCTTGTTAAAATTTCCCATGTGGTAGATCAGTTTCCTGCTGGAATCACTGTCCACTTGCATTTAGGGATGTTGAGTGGAGACCTTTTTACTGACTTGCTTCTCTAGCCCTACACAGTTTGCTGTCATTTTGTCATTACTTAACATATTCACCCTACTCCCTGAGTGCAGCCACAAACTCTGTTCTAGGAGATATCTGTCCCTTGAGTTTGGATGTGCCTTGTCAAAATTCAGGGAGAGGAATGTCTGGTGCAGGACAGGGGGAAAAAGTGAATTCAGTGGTGGGTAAGAACTTCCTCCATAAATGGCAGGTCCATTTGAGGAGATAACTGTCCTTCCCCTCCTTCCATCTGCCCATTGGCAGGCTCCCCATCTCAGTCACAGGTTTCTTCCCTTTTTCTTGTAGCAGATCTTGAATAAACAGAGTATGGGGATGGGGGACAGAAAGACTGTGACTTAATTTTTTTTTTTCACAATTTATTTTATTAATTTTTTTCATAAAATAATTACTAAAATGAGAAATTGCTTACATAGCAAAATTAGCTTCCCTATTTGCATTGCAGCTATGTCTAGACACCCCAATATCTCTCCACTGTGATAGAGGATGTATATATGTATATTCTGTGTATTCCTGGACAGTGTTAGACACTGGTAGAAGCAATGTGAGCATTAGACTCCGAGCTGCAACCAGCCCTGAACTGCTCAGCTTTCTGCATTATCTGATGCACCACATAGCTACACATTTACTTGTTCTGTTACCACTTGTGGTGATCAACACCAAATAAAACACTTATGGGTAAACAGATGCAGAACGAAGCCATCCTGCATTATCAGGAGGAAGATGATGATCACGTTTCTGTAATTCTAGAAATTTGTGTTTACAGAAACTACAGAAATCCATGACTCCTGTTAGATCTGTAAAGCTGTTCTGCACTAACAACTAGCAAACTCAGCAGACCATGGGTAGCAGCATGGGTTTGTACAATCATGTTTGTTCCAGTAATCCAAATGGTCCTTTGAGTGACTGCATGTAGCTGTCAACTCCGCCTGAAACAGCAAGGGGCTAAAACACTAAGTAATGCAATCCATGGGATGACTTTAAGGGCTTCTTTTACTTGTCTGATCTCTGCTAAGAAAGTCCATTGGTACAAAACTGTCCATTAGTTGAATTAATTTTGACTTGATGGTTTGGTACCTTCAAAGTGAAAAACAGGACATGGGAAAGCTAACAGACTAAAGGCAGAGCATTAATATTGTCATTAAACAGAATTATCTGGGTCTTGTGGCCCTCAGGTATAATTATCATTTTCATTGTGGCTTTTTTTCAAGTAGAATTAGCTGATACAATGTGCAGACTGTGCTGTAGCTCTGGGTTCAAAATAAACAGAAATGTCCTTCACATAGGAGGCAGCAGAATGGTGTCACTGGCTGCCAAAGGATGTAGTGGAAGGTAAAAGTTTACTTTACAGTATAGGTAGACAAAAAGAACTCCACAGAAGGTTAATAAATTTATAAAACTACACAGATATCAGGAAGTCCTTTGACATGTAGGGAAGGAAATACCTTGAGTCTAGGAGAGCATTCAAAGCATGTACCATGCACAGCCTCCTATTCTCATCCCTGTGCCTAATTATGTTGCTGCTGAGGATAGGATACCAGGGAAGATGGACATTTGGCTTGATCCGGTATGGTCATTTATATGTTTTCTCTAGTGATTTCTCTAGGAAGAAAACCTGTAAAGGTTTCCTCAAGATATCCTCCATCTTCAAAGGTCTTAGAAAACCTGTCCTTCAGCAATTTACTTATTCCCTTCTGCCCCCAGTCCTTATTTTAATAACTGTGCCTACACAACGTTAATTTGTTGCATTCTCTGGCTTGTTTTTTATCCTTTGCTCTGCCAAAATAATGACTCAGCATGGTTAGAAGTAAAGAAAGATCCTTGCAAAGGCCATTGAATTCTGGTGGAAAAGTTCACCAGCACTGACTGATTTTGAATGTATACCCTTCTGGAATCCCCCACTTCCTCAGGTATTAAATACCACAGTAATCACAAACAGACATATAACATTTATAGCTATGATGACCAGTTCCCACTTACACCGTGTTCCTAGAAGAATACCTTCTAAGTGAATGAGGTACCTGCTCTAACTCCCTCAAGAAGCTACTAGACAGTCCCCACTTTACAAGGACAACATGGAGCTGTGTCAATAGATAGTTATAAACCCCTCCATTTTATTACTCCCACCCATCATGTCTATAAAACACTTAACTGGAGTAGGGCTGGTGACGCACTGTTCAACACTGAGCAGCGACTTGCAGCTGCAAGAAGTAATGGTCTTATATGCTTCTGCTGTGCTGCATCCACCATTTGTTTTTTGCTCCCCCATCCTTGGTAGACACCAGCTCTTTGCGTCACAGGATGGAAGAGATGCACTAGGATTTCAGAGTGATTTTTGGCATGAAGAATACTTAAAAGTTGCTCAAAATCATGATCTGGGTGATGGATCTAGCTGGATTATACGTGTGGCATCAGGGGACAGCAAACAGAAAAATCCTATAGCAAATTTTACATACATGAGCTTTTAATAACAGCACGGCCCGAAGCCAGACACCTCTAATACTCTGTAAGTCTGATGCCCAGACTTTCAAAGGCCTAAAGTCAACAGAGAAGAACTTCTATCTAGCTTGAGGCAGTGCTAAATCAAACTTCCTTCATTGTACTTCTGCTCCAGTTTTCTCTAGTGATGAGCCTACACTTGATGACTCAAGGATGATTTGGTTTCCAGTAAGGCAGACACTGCCCAGTACCAATCTACAGGTACTTTCTTTTCAGAAATTTGCCAGGTGGTGAGGCCTCTTTGATGCCCCAGTAGCAGAAAACATGTACATGCCATGGACTGCAGGGGAAAGTTAAGGATTCAAATTTATGCTGTGTGTGGTTAGCCCAGGAGTATATCATTCAGATGAGAATGGTCATGTGTGCGTGTGCAGAAGGTACGTGGATTGTTTCTATATTGAAAGTTACTCCTGGTCTCTGCAGTCAACCATGGCCGACTGAAATCTGTAACTGCATTTCTAAAGTAAGCCCAAGAGCACAATAGCAAAATGCTTCCATTGATTTTTATATTTAACATTTTAATTTAAAGACTAACACTTGATCTGATTTGGAATTACTGGATTCAATGACAATTTGATTCATATGGTTGGAAGATCTGTTAAAGCACTAAAAGCTGAACACATGCAGGACTGAACTTTCCAAAAGCACAAAACAAACAGTGGTACAAAGACATGTGGCCACGGATGGCAAAACCTGATTTTAATTCTCTTCCCACTGTGGAGCTCTCCACTTCTACATTAAGGTGACCCCCTTCTACTCCGCCTACATATAGGTGCAGTAGATAAGATGTAGTCTTTCCTGAGCTATGTGTAGCCAACAGGGCTACAAAAAGCAGGATGGGAGCAGCCTTGATCGCAGGAACTGAACCCTGCACCCTCTGGCTTCACCATCCAGCTCAGAGCTCAACAGTTGGCTCCTGTGCCTCAAGAAGAGCTGCAACACTCACATTCACCGTGGTATATTTTCTAACTGCTGAAGAAAGGAGACCAGAGCCCACCCAAGAACATGCCAACGCATGCTGCTTTGGTGCAGGATTGTAGGTATTTTGAGCAGCTGAGTAGGTACCTGTTTCCACTGGGACTCTTTATTCTGGTCCCTCTCCTGGGGCCAAGGATCTCAGTTGATTCAACTCCTTTCCATGTCTGCCCAAATTAGGTATGCTGCTACAATGCTTATCAAAGAGCAAGGTGTTGGGGGAACTTGGTCTTGGTCTTACCAACAGTGGTTGGATGTAGGGATGGAAACTGGTAGTAGGACTGAAGTACTGTAGGTGGTTGGTGATTTGACTGAAGTGGTTTTGTGTTTGGCCAGTGGCAGAAGATTTAGTGACTATAGACTTCAAAGATAGGCAGCAGCTGAGGGGTATTCTTGTAAACACCTGGACATGTTTGTGTGTGTGTTTCTCCTTGAGCATGTAGCTTTTATTTATTACTTGTGCTTTTGCAGTTAATGCACAAAGGTTTAATTTTATAAAGCAATTGACAAAACACCAAGTGGATTATACCAATTTTATGCACTGGAAGGACTCAGGAATAATTCAGTCTTGTGGACTGGTAGTATTTAGAATCTGCATCCCAGCAATACCTGGAGGACACAGACAAAATCAGCTCCCTGTTGTGTTAGGCTCTGCTTATACAAGAGATGGTCTCTGCCCAAAGACTTTGCAATCAAAATGTTGAGTGATCCTCTGCAATTGTATGTGCTACTAGAAGATAAGGCTGCACCAAACGCATAATGAAGTTTCTCACAGTTCACAAACCTGTCAGGACAGATAGATAACATTGCCTCATGTAGTATGGGTTTCCATCTGTGGGTAACCTCTTATTAGTAGCATAGATTATGCAATATTCCTTAACAATTCATAACAGCGTGTATCTGAAGAGAGGAAGGTGAAGTAATGAAGAGAGCACACAGGTGTAAAAGTGAGATAAAGAAAGTGCAGTGAGTCCTCCTGTAAAGCAGCTGCCCGGACGCTCTTTTACTCTTTACAGAAAAGTCTTCTGAGCCCACGGTGTATTGTTTGCAGTGAAAGGCTCAGCTGAGCTGTCACTGGGGATTGTTCTGTCTGGCGTTCTGTAGCAGTGAGCTGAGCGCATATATCACAGATGGAAAATGTTGCTGCTACCTCTGACAATGCTTTTCACTTCTTGGTAGAAGGAAAAAGAAATCTGCCTTTGATTGTAAACCCAAGTAAGATAGAATAAAGTGTGGAGTTTTTTAAAAATACTGTTTCTTGCTTCATAGAAATACTCCTGCATGCTGAGTTACGGATCCCATAGACTTGGGCATGTATGAGCATCATTTATGTTAGAAGACAAAGGGACTGTGAGTGGTAAACAGCTTTTCCTGTGTGCTTTGTGTTTCATTAATGGGAGTTTCACAGACCAATACAGACCAATAATGAGTGATCATCTGAAAAAATCCTGCTGAATTTTGTACTGTGATAAAAGGCATTTAATGCATTTCACTAGTAAATTATCAGTCCATGCTATACATCCATACTATGAATCTCTTGTGTTTTTAAGGTTCTCTACTAACTACGTTTTGAAGATGGTATTTCTATGGTAACATTAGAAAGAAAGAGAAATTATGGTATGTAGAGAACACAGGTAGATCCTCATTAGGTATGCAAAAATTTACAAATGGCAAACTTCAAGCTTTAGACAAATTACCATGGGCACCAAGTGAACAGGAGAGCTCAGATGCCCTGCCGTGTTTAGCATTTCCTAAGTTAGCAGGTCCTGGTTGGCAACGTGAGTCTCCACCTCCCACACTTTGGCACCCATGCCTGACTTGAGCCATCTCCAGGCCTGCATCCATCCTCAGGGACAGAGAACTCCACCTGGCAACAGGGAGCCTTGAAACCAGGCACTGCAGTTCCCAAAGCCTTCTGTGGGGCTTCAAAATTCTTGTTCCTCCTTTGTAAAATGGGTTGTGACGCTCCTGGGTTGGTCCGCTCTGGGGATTAGTGTTTGAATTTTTCTCAATAACTCCTTATTGTTCTTGGGAAGATTATCTAAGGTATGGATTGCCTCAAGTGCAAAGACATCTGAGGTAGTTCTGTGTGACAGCATGAGATTACTTTGACTGATTTACATGGGTGTAGTACCATGTGAACAGAGCCGCACTGCTCCTGAGCTGCCCAGCTCACACACGTGCCTGGCCCCAAAAGCCCTGGTGAGGCAGCTTTCTGTGCTTCCATAATGTTTTACTTTGTCTTGCTTGTTTGTTTTGTTGTTTGTTTTTTTCTTAACGAGACCATTTGCTATTTCTATACAGAGAATGTTATGGGACCTATAGAAGTAGCTACACATCTGTGACAGTGTACCTGATATCCTTCTCACAGACAACAGCTTCTACACGGGGAACAATGTAACCTCTAGAAGAAAGTGAAAATAAATGTGAGCACCATATGCTGTAAATGGAGAGTTTTTGGGTAGTGACCATCAGAAAGCTGCAAATGAATGGGAAAACCAAATTTGTCTTCCCCAGAGATTCCCTATGTGATCCTCGGTCTGGGGCTGTCCATGAGAGGGGGAAAAATTCTCAGTGGAGTCAGGCTTCAGGAAATTATTTCCCTGTCCTTAGAGCTGGGGGGGGGTTGGAAATTTGAAGCTTGGGTCTGGAGCCCTCATAGGAGTGCTTGCATTTTGTGAGAGGCAGCAGATGGTTGCCCTGTGCCTGGGAAAGCAGCAGCATTGCTCTGTCACAGCTGAGCATCGCAAATTCTTCTCTTTGGATCACGCTGTCAGTGCCATGTTGTGCATCAAATGCAGCTCCCAGCTCCCTCTATCCCCTCCCAAAGTAACAAGCATGCAAAGGCTTCAAATATGTTGAACAGCAAGCAGCTCTTCTGCTTAATCTGATTTTTGCTGTAACATATTGCTTCGCATTACGGTTCTGTGCTCCAGCCTCAGGTTTCCTACAGCCTCTACATCTCTTCCAGTCTCCAGTCCTTCCTGACTGTTTATGTGAAGCCACTTTTGATGTCTCAAACAATGTGTCTTTGCAAAAGAATAGTCTCCAACAATTCAAAAAAAGTTCTTCACTCTAAAAATAAAATGAAATTTTAAAAGGGCTATAAAATATGAGTCATTGACTGACTCTGGATGATCCACATGAAAGAGAGAACAATATTCAATTTGTCTAAAATCCCAGATTCTTCTCAAAAGGCACTATAGAAAACCATTCAGAGGCATAATGTAAATTAGAAAGTCACCAACACAGTTCATACTTGAATGAAACTAATTCACAATGGATGCAGCAAATATGGCATAACTACAGCACCACTGTATTTTTTTATATGACCAAAGCCTTTCTTTCCTTTGAAGATGGGTAATTGTAAGTAATACAGTAATTTTGACTTCCTGTATAAAATTATTCTCCCTAGTTTCTCTATGTTGCACAGTGTATTAGCTACAAATGATTAAAGCTGGCCTACTGCTCCTTTGGTTGTTTTTCTGAGACTATCAGTGTCTCTGGTGGGCTGAAGTTACGTAGACGGAGATTCTGCATATGAACATAAAAGCAAGCTATTGATCTTCAAAGAGAAAACAATCGAGAAGTCTTGACAGATCTCTTGATTACTTGAGTTCCGCTGAAAAAGGGATTGCTTTTATTTAAATACATTTTAAAAATAAAGTAAACCCAAAGCACAATGCAAATTACTGGTAATATTGTCTCTGCAGGATGGCTACCAGGTCCACACCCTCATTCTACCTATGGTGTTCATACCTTCTGCAAATTTGTGGATCTTGAGCCATTGATTCAAAGTAAATCAGGTTGTTTGCAGCGATCTGAAAGTGTTCTGGGGAGCTTGGGCAGTATCAGCTTTATCTTCCAGGGCACTTGCCCTTCAAGGAACAGAACCCCCGTTTCTAGCAGCTCCATGAGGAAAAACATGGAAGCATCATAATTCACTTTTCTTGATGCACAAGCACATAAACTAGGAGGACTGTACTGTGGCTACATGCTGGAGGGCTAGAGCAAGGTGAAACACTGTTTCCAGGCCGCAAATGGACTTTTGTGGCATTGCTCTGGCAGAAGGGTGAGGAACTGATAGGGGAGGCATCCTCCACCTCTCTGTATGTGAGGCATTACTGCTTCCTTGGCTTCACAACCTCATGGGCTGGTACTATTGGTCTTCTCATTGTAAGAGTGGCAGAACATGGAGAATTGCTGTCAGCATCCATTTTTTAGTACATTGGTAACAAAATGTTCCCACTTATTTTGGGGACTCATGCCTGAATGTGGGCAGGCAGAAAATAAGGAGATGGTCCAGAATTTGCATGAAACTTATTAATTATAGACCACAGCCAAGAATGGGAACTTCACCCACACGTAATGTAAAATTTGAAGAACTGGAAGCAAAATTTGGCTTTGTCTGCACTATTATTTGATCTGGCTGAAATTTTATTCTGTTCTAACAGTATTTTTGATCCAACAGAATGGTGATTGTGATTTGACTCTCAAGGCCTTTATTGAGTCTCTGTTCCCTGGTTTATAAACATGAATCTATAACTGCTAAGGATATCTAGGGTCATTTTGTTCCATTCTTTAATATAATCCCCTCCACTAATTTATGAAGCTCTTAAAAATGCTGCTATTGAAAGGCCTTTCCAGAGCTTTATCTCTCCAATAATGAGAAACTTTGCTCTAATTTCTAGCCTATTTTTCTTCCCGTGATTACATGCTTCATTTACAAATCATGGATAACAATTTGCAGTTTAGCATATCCATCCCTCTGAGCCATTTTGGCTGTGTCCTCCTACTCATCATGTTCTACATCATCTTCACTGGTAAAAGCTGAAGCAAAAGTTTGCTACCATCCTTGGATTATCCCTGAGTTTCTGCCTGGTTGTTCAAGCCCTTCTACTCCCTCAAGCTGTAAAAGTATGGGGTTTTTTTTCTTACACAGTTGTTATGAACACTGCTCTTCCTTGACACAACTTTTGGTGTGGGATATCTCTGTCTCATATGGTTCTTATTCCTTTGTTGAAAGAAAAAAAAAAAACCTTGTTGTAAATATTTCTTTGATGGCTGGAGGTATGGAGTGTGAAGAACTGAGGTATTTAAATGGTGAAAAGATAAACAGGTATAGATTTGGCAACGTCTGAGTGTTGGCAGAAGATATACTTCAATTATGCCTGAGCCTACATGGGATGCAGAATTCAATTTATGCTTTGGGTTTTTTTTTTCCCCTTAAATCTCCCTAAGGGTGTTATCAATTTGTCTATTCTGAGAACATCTAGTAAGTAATAACTAGTAAGTCCGGTCTCTCTACAAATTGTGTGTGAGCTGCTGTGTTCTCCTGCAGGACATCCAGAGAAGTCACCATTCTTTCCACTGTAGGTAGCATTCACATTAATGAATAAAGTAGATAACGAGTACAGAGAGCAGAGACAAGAACAGATGAATTCTCACTGATAACAAGAAATAACACAGTTGCTACCTCTTGTGTTCTTCAAGAGAGTTGGAAAGTTTTCCTCCTGGAATTGCTCAAAAGTTCCTGGTGTGGAAAGTGTGCAAATGGGTATGGATTTGGATCCCTCCTTGGGCTTAAACTCTGTGACCCGCTTCCTGGGTCAAAGATCCAATCTTTCAAATATACTGGTGACACCATTACCACCTCGTGATCCTGCTCCAGAGACGACTGAGCCCTTCTGGCTTTGAATGCCTATTTTCAGAAGGTGTTTCAAGGCTCAGGATCCCAGTCCTGCACTACACCCACGTGCACACACCCGCACGGTGCAGGTGTGTGGCTTTTAACAAATATTAACAATAAAAATTAACGTGTCTTTTGCTAAACATTATAATGCCGAAGTGCTGAAAATACACAAGAAATACACAACTGCGGAGCCGGGGGAAAGGAAGCCTACTGGGTGGTTTTTTTTCTGTTCCCCAGGCTCCCGGGCTGCCCTGCAGAAGGGCAGACATCGGGGGCCGCCGGCACCCCCAGGGCCCGCCAGGTGGCGCCAGGTCCCGCGGCGCGACAGCGGGGGCGTGGCCTCTGACGTAGCCGTGGGCGTGGCAGCGGGCGTGTCCGCCCCGGGAGCACCGCACGCCGGTGAGCGGCCTCTCCGGGGCGCTTCTGCGGAGCGTTCTCCGGGGGCGTTGGATGAAGTCCCTGCTTCTGGGTGGACTGCTCTTGTTTCAAAACCCCTGTGTCTTGAAAAAGAGAAGGAATACGGAGACTTAACTGGTTGAAGGTCCAAGAAAAAGGCTGTCTCCTGGCAAGGAGTTGTCCGTGGCAAACCTTTCAGAGTGGCGTTGGAGGATGTGGCTGTCCCTGCCAGGGCATCCTAAGCAAGCTAAATGTAAATAATTAGGGGTAAATGCTAAAATATCACTGTGACTTTCCAAAATTCGGTCAAGGATAGCGTTCTCCAAATAGGCACTGAGAGTTGGGGTTGTTCAGACTGGAGAAGAGAAGGCTCCGGGGACACCAAACTGCAGCCTTTCAGTACTTATAGGGGGGCCTGTAAGAAAAATGGAGACAATCTTTTTAGCAGGGCCTGTTGTGATGGAAAAAGGGCTAATGGTTTTAAATGAAAAATGGTGGATTTAATCTAGATATAAGGAAGAAATTTTTTATGATGAGGATGGTGAAACACTGGCACAGGTTGCCCAGAGAGGTGGTAGATGCCCCATCCCTGGAAACATTCAAGGCCAGGTTGGATAGGGCTCTGAGCAACCTGATCTAGTTGAAGATGTCCTTGCTTCCTGCAGGGGGGTTGGACTAGATGACTTTTTAAAGGTCCCTTCCAACTCAAAGCATTCATGATTCTTTGGTACTTAAAGCAAGCAAAAAAGACGTTGAAACCTTCTTTTAAAAAAACTACCAAGGAAAATCCTGATCATTTCGCACCCATCTGCAGGAGCTCTGCAAGTACAGTCCTTCAGGAGCCACCCAACAGGCACTTCTGAGTGTCACAGCTAAGGCATGGAGAGGGCAAACGGGCTCCAGGGGCCCAGTGGGTTTCAGTGTGCTAACCCACACACAAAGCACTGCAGTGGAAAAAGCTGTCACCTCAACTATAAGCTTATTAACAGCCTGGCTTGCAAGGGTGTGTATCCCAATGACAGTACTTGGGGCTTTAGACAGGCAAGTCTAGCTGCCAGTTGCGCTGGTTTAAATCCTCCCTTGAATGTGGGGGCGCATGCTACTGACAAGCCTGGAGGCAGCTTGTCACCTAGGGATCAAAAAAGAGCAGGCGGTGGGGGTGTGGAAGTTTGCAAGGAGTTCAGGTATGCCAGATCTTGAAGGTGTTGGAGTCCAGGTGTGTATTAGACATGCGGTGTTCTGAGGTTTTCAGTCTTTCCTATAAAACCACTAATATGGCAGTAATTGATCCCTGAAACTTTCCAGAACCCTTGATCTGCACCTCTCTGTGTGCTGCATCACACACTTAGTAGACTTCCTCATAAAAAGATCTCTTCAAGACCTCCTGGGTGACATGATTTACCTTTATGCCATGGGCAAGGTTTGTGGCTTAGTCTTTACTAGACTGACCAGCAGAATAGGGAAAAGTATAAAAACTTGTGTTCAGGGAAGCCCATCTTTCAGTTCCTTGGTGTTACCAGTTCTGTACCTATAGTGCTGCTAGTTCTGAATTAATAGATACAAAGGAAAAATGCATTTCAGAGGTATGGTACTGAAGACACGACTGTTTGGTGACTAGGACCATTGAAAGTATTGTTGTAGCAAAATGCTGGGCTAGCTAGACTTACAGAAAGGGGGTAGGTAAGGCAGGTGAGCTGTCTGTCCTAGGTCTGCAACTGTGCTTTGAGCTAAGTGGTCTGGTGTTTGTCTCTGGGTGGAGCTGAGCTGCTGGCTGGGGTTAACCCACAACAAGGTCTCATAAGCACAACACCTCAGACAGCACAAAGAAAAAAAATACAAGGAAAAGAGAAAAACACGTAGAAACAAATATATTGAGGAAAATTACACGAGTATGTCTTGCCTTCTCTGCTTTCTGCTTTTGAAATACTGAAACACAGAGCAGTTGAGAAACAAATTTTTCCCTTACCTACATTTTCCCTGAGGTCCAAGACTGCCCTTGCCCTGCATGTAGCAGTGTGACCAAAGACCCCTTGGTCAGTAGTGCAGTCAAACCAGCATGTGCTTGTCTATGTCCCCCCTCCTCCACACCTACCAAAAGATGACTCTCCTTCACAAAAATTTGTGTGTGTCTTCAGTCTCCAGTTTCTGCTGGCCCACTTGCAGATGAATGAACTTCTGGATGAACAGCTGGATGAGAATGCCTGAGCTTTCCCTTGGTTATGCTAATGAGATACTTCCTGTAGAGGAAAATTCCTGGCAGTATTGGATGCCTCATAGATAAAACTCCTGAGCTAGTTGAACCAGCTAAAACTATTTAGCTAAAGACACTAATTTTGATGAATGGAAATCAGGCAAGATGATAAGCAGTCCCTGAGATTATAAGCAAAATCATGAGCTAGCCTTACCAAAGAGGTCTCATTTGGAAATGAATACAAATAGACAGATGAAAGTGAGTCTGAGCAGTGTGTGTCCTTGTCTGTGGTTAGTTACAGAGCCAAGACTGTTCTGGGTTTATGCAGTAGCCTCAGGTATGTATCACACTCCTTCAGAGCAGCCTGTCTGGTTTAGCCTCCTAACATTACTGTATGTTGTAATGTATTAATCTGGGAGACATCCGCTTGATTTACATTTGTAGATATTGAAATGGCATGTGAATTTCATGTACTGCAAGTTTTTAGCCCATTGAATGCTGGAAGGTTCATGCTTCATCTGCTACTCCTAAACTGAGAAAATTCTGCCATCGTTTGTCCTTCTTATATTACTGAAAAAATGCAGAGGAGATGAGATGGTTCTGAACTGTGGTCTGAAGCTCTTACAACCTGGACAAAGAACACAGAAATGAGGTAGCTGAGAAAAAATGGAGTGAGCAATGTGATTCAGCATAAGTCAGTATGACCAAATTCTCAGTCATCTGCTCTCCTTGAAACTGTGACTGATGTCTGTTCCTCTACTTCCTCCTGCACTGCTGGCAACAGGTTTAAAATGTCAAAAAGCTGCAGTGGATTTAGTATATCCATTTAGTCCACCCCTTTTGTGATTTTAACTTCCTATTCTGTTTGTGAAGACATTTTCATTCAACGGACAACCTGCCTGAGTGGGCTTCACAACTCGTGTGAAGGTGCAAACATCCCTAGTTTCTTTAACTTACAAAGGTCCCGGACACCATCCCTCTCTCTGAGAAAGTGAGGCCTTTAGAAAAGTAGTGATATCTCCTCATCTTGGGGTGTTCATGGACATGGACCCAGGCTCTCAGATACTGCTCTGACCTCTCCACTCTGTAGTGTGACACATTTCTGCCAAGCACCTTTTGTGGTTTAGAGAATGAATCAAAGGATTTCCCCTGCAGCTCCCGCTGTTTGTTATAAGGAGTTGCAATGTGTCTTGGCAGTCAAAATGCTCCTGTTTCCTTCAGTTCTGCTCCCGATGAATGAAAACAGCCCCAGGCAGAAACTGAGTCCCTGTGTGTATTGCACTAGGTAGACCAAAGCTGAGGGAGGTTTGATGAGCTTTCCGTATAAAAAGCATGGAGTAATAGAGGCAGAAATAGAAAACGGGAAGAAATAATTTGGTTTGCCTGAAGTTCTAGTGACATGTGTTGCAAGCCTAAGGATTAAATGCAAAATCCCTGTCTTGGATCTGAAAAGTTTTCAATCTGTAACTTAAGCTACTTGTCCATGTTGGTATTTCTACTGTGCTTGTTGCTATGAGATTTCTATTTTTAATAGATAAAATTCAGACTACCTAGTTCAGGTGCTTAGTTTAACTGAATTTCAATCACCTTTGATGTTTCTTCACCACCAGGAGCACTGGAGAGGGCACTAGATCATGGCATAACAAGATTTACCTTGGTGAGACTATTAAAACAAGGTCCTTCCCAGATAATTCAGTGTGGAGGCTCATGTGCTCTTTTGCAGAAGAGACAAAAACAAGCAGTAATCAAATCAGACCAAAAGAAATCTAGCCATCTGCCCTGTGTCATGGTGACCAGAAGTTAGAAGATAAGCAAATTTACAAACCTAGTCTCAGTGAGGATGCCTGTTTTGGTCTTTATATGTATATCCTGGGAACTCTGATGGCCTCTCTGTAGAAGATAGCTTTCTGATAAATGTTAATGAAGTTACAAGGAACAGATCTGCCTTCTTACTAATGAAAAACATCTCAGTAAAAAGCTAGGGAGAACAAGCCACAACTGGTCCATCCACTTAATGGATTTTGATAATTGCCATTTATTGGTGTAGTTGGCTTTGGACCAGTCAGGAGCCTCAAAGATTCATGTTTCATCTCTGTCAGGCATGTAAAATGCCAGTTTTTAAGGGATCAGTAGTAACATGACCTGATCACTGCACAACTACATATGATAGGTTAGATGGTTTTACTTTTGCAGGATGGACTTCAAAATAATCACAAATATTAAGACACTTGGTAATGGGAGATTCTGCATTGCTGAATGCCACAGAAATGTCAGGAAATCGGTGTTAGAGACTGCTTCAGGCATTCAGAACAAAATCTTCTGTTCCCATTTTCTATCTTCATTGCATCTTCCATCAAACATAGGACTGAGACCCCTTTCATGGGAGAAGGGGGGGTTTCTCTTCCAAGTGCTCCAGTCTTTGGCAGAAACATCCAGCACTCAGTGCAATCACTGAGGATCTCGGGTGCTGACCATGCTGCTTTGCAGACTACCCAGACCTGGCAGAAGCAATGGATTTCTCCCTCTCATTTTTCATGTGGTGTTGAGAAGGAAGCTGGCAGTTTGGCAATGGCTTATAACTCTTCTGCTTGCTCAGCTGACCAGGATGCACACTGGATCTTGAGAGAAGTACTTAAAATGTCAAGCTTTTGCTTGAGATTTCCTTTGAGGTTAACTAGGAAAGGAAAACTGGTGTTAACCTTAACAGACTTGAAGAAACATAGCATAGCACAAGCAACGGGTTAAAACATCTATGACTATAATAACATACTACTGCCAGGAGAATGGAAAAAAACAGAGCATATAGTATTCAGACCTCATGCCAGCTGCAACGTAATGTCACACAGCCGTTCTGCTCTAGAGGGAGATCGCGGGTTGGCTGCTCTGCATCACTTAACCTTGGGTTGGCTTATTTTTATTAATGGTATTGATACAATCTTGGAAAACAGGAGTATTTTTTACTTCATAGGCATACTCTGCATTTTGAAAAACAAAAAGTTTTGAGAAGCATCCTTAGATTGAACTTGTGTTGATTATGGAAAGATAATGGTGTAAGGGGGATAGAGCTGGTCCTTCCGGAGAGACATGTTTATGAGAAATTTATTAGCTGGCGTAATGGAAGTAAGAGTCTTTTCTCTCTGCCACACTAATCAATTGTGTTTACTAATTGGGTAAAAGGTGATAGTCTTTCCACACCTCAGTGTGTTGGACTGGAACGTGTTTACAGAGCCCCGTGACTGTTTTGACAAGGGCTGTGAGGTTGGTTAGTTCTGACACTTACATTCTTGATAAACTAGAAGTACAATTGTCCCAAAAGATTGTGAGGAAATATTTGTGATAGCAATGAGAAATTAAGGATGTTGAAAATATAGGAAGGACACAAATGGAAGTAAATTAATGTCTAACTAGTGGTGTTAAGGTACATCAAAGGCATTGTGGACTACCCATCAATAGATGAATACAGCAGATGGTGTGAAGGGTTTTCTAGGTTCATGCTCACATTCATGTTTTAAAAGGCATGGGAACAGCCTGCTGACAAACTTCTGCTTTGTTAGTAGAAGCGGAGCTCATAGACCAGCTCACAGCTGGTTCCAGAGGCTCAGCAGAGCAGGTGACGTTGCTGCAGGTGACAATGGTTCAGGCCCTTTCTCAGCAGATGCAAGTCCCTTAGCAAGCAGAAGACTGAGAGAAAGGAGCAGAAGTCAGATTTTCTTTGCTGTTTGAGTTAATGCAGAATGCTGTAGAGCAGCAATGTAGAGCAGGAAACACTCAGTGACACAAAACAGGAGCAGTTCATTTGATTCTTACCTGGCTCCCTGGCAAGATTGGCTGTATCTAAACCACCCCTGACTGATGCTCCTCTATTTTATTTTAATTCTTAAGAACTGTCTGCTCTTCCCAGGCTATCTACTCCACTGGTCTACTTGGAAAAAAAAAACGGTGCTACAACATAAACAATATACAAACCACATCCAGCAAAAAACCATTAATGTCAGCATTAATGAGGTGGTAGGAGAGAATGGGCTGGCACAGTGGCAAAGGGGAACTCACCTCACTCAGCACAGCAGAGATTAATACCATATTAAGATGGCTGCATGGCATGGCTTGTTATCTTTTCTTCCCTAGAGAGTAGTTTTCCTAGATCATTTTGGCTGACTTTGCCCTAGGGGTCAGATCTGACACACTGCTGGTCTTCTTGTTGGTCATCTCTGGACTCTGCATCTGGTTCACATACTAAATTTTCACCTTAAAATGTCATCATTTTAATTCAAGCCAAACTGTATATATGTATAGCCTTAAACATCCAACAATTTGGAGTAGCCCGTGGTATGGTGACATACTGGTGAGGGGAACTGTGACCTTGGTGGTTAATGCATGGCAGGAGGAAGGGGGCTCTGTGTTTTGCCCGCTTTTGCCCCGCACCCCCACATTTACTCTATGATGATTTTTTCAAACCATTTTATCCTTTCCATGTATCGGTTTCCCTTTCTGTAAAACTGGAATAACAAGCCCTCTTTCTTTGTATTTAATGACTGTAAAATGCTTGGAGGGCCTGAAATATGAACAGAAATAGAAATCAAAGCCAAAATTAAAATACACACATGATGTATTGAAGTGCTGCTTTTCCTAATCCATAACAGTCAAAAATGCTTAAACCTTTTGATTTCTGTGACATTGAAGATGTCTGGGTTCCTTGCTGATTTCAGTAGGGTCCTGCTGAACACTTTCCTCCACTCCCAGCAGCCTGCAATGACACGATCACTGAGGATTTAGAAACCCTATGCAATTTTCTGCCCTGATGCTGGGCCACACTGCTGTCAGCATCCTGACTTACTTTGGATAGCTGGAAGATGTTGTTTCTTAATGCCAGTTAATGGAAGGCAGAGCTGATGATGCACGTTTACGGCACAGGCTGCTGCTGCAGTACCTGGGTCAGTTTTGGGGAAATGAGAATAATTTCTGGCACTACGGGAGTCACTGCAGTGCTTTTGGACGCTAGCAGACAGCATTTGCTGAAGCTGCTGTCAAAGATGATGAGCAGTGCTCACTTTCCACTTGGGTGAATAACTCCTTACTGACAAGGTCATGAATAAGTCAGAGTGAGATTTAGGAGGGTATCCTGCAAGTGATACAAAATCAGGACTGTTCCCTCTCTGCAGGTTTCTCAGCCTCCAGAGACCTTAGCATGTGGTAAAGAGCAGCGGCAAGCAACACACGCTCGGAGCAGGAACAGCGTGATTGGAAATCATTGCTGTAATGCAGGTTATCATTCCTCCAGCAGGAAGGATGCAAAAGCCAAGCACTGAAGAAGCACTACTGGAATGTGCGTCTTCTCTCAACATGAGGGTTTTCATAGCTATGTAGTGCTAATGAGCAAGTCCTCTTCTTAAAACCTAACTTAGCCCAGGAAAATCTGTCTCATCTGTCTCAGTTAAACTGAATCTGGAGGTTTTAGAAAACAGAAGTCTGTACTTTTTTCTCTTTTTGTCCCCCGTCCCGTCCCCTCCCCTTTTCTTTTTTTCTTTTTGTTTGTTCTTCTTTTGGTACAATAAAGGGGAAACACAGTGAGAAATTAAGGAGACTGGCTTAGTCTTACTGCGGGCACACATTACCAAAAATCTTCATAGTTTCTAGGTGACGCTAAACATGAAAATGACTTCCTACACTTACTGCTATGTGATCCTGGGCTGATGAAGCTTGAAACCTATATGCAAAACCAAAGCAGAAAAATCTTGACTTGTTGCGATGTCTTCCTTTTATGGAGAATGTTGGTACTTTGAATGGACAATGGGAGAGAGCTGAACAGGTTTAAATCTTTGATTTTGCAAGAATGAATCATGTCATAGAAACTGCAATTGTTTAAAAATATGTTGCTTGGAATAACTGATTTTTAACTCCACTGTATTGATGAGCCAACATTTCTTATTTAAAGGGCAAACCAGGATTAATCAGTTTTAAGACTTGACAGCATATGAGCATAATTATTCCATTCAGCATATTCCAGGCAAGAAATGTCACATGTTTGTTAACATTATTGTTGAAGAAAGACACACTTGTTTGAAAGACCTACCGACACTGTAGAATTTTCACAGTAAATAGTCATTGTCCTTGTTTTGAAATGTTCAAACCAAGCTGTTCTTTTTTAAGTTTTGCTTGGTTAACATTCCAATCATTTCATCTGCTTAAGCCTGTATTTGCAAGTCAGACCTTAACAGAAGTCATTACTTAACTATCTTCTGTTAAACTGATAGATTTTGTCACTACTAAATACAGGAACTCATTCTTCTTTAGGGAAGTGCTAAAGCAAAAGCTTAACTTAAAATTTATTTTTAAATCAGTAGAACTTGAGGATGTTTCTGTGCAGTCATTTATTAATAATGTAATTTGAAGTATTTCCTCACTCAGGATGTTGTCATATTGTGCATTTTCCAGACCCTGAGAATGTTTTTTGGAGCTCTTGCTGGACCTGCCTTAATATCCGTAGGAAAATCTGTGCTGTCTGATTACCAGTGTTAGCTACTCTCTTCAGAGCCCACCTCTCCTTCTAACCACTCTACTGCCAGTGTATTGCAAATTTCTAGAACATCACAGATGCTAACACACTGCTGGCATCTCCACAGTGCACCTGCTTACCCTCTACACACAGTGGGCCACTCCAAGAAATTTTTCTGATCTCACTTGTACAGAGAATATTCTCATCTCAGCCTTGTCCAGCAACCCATGCACCTTTAGTGGTCCTCTGAGTGTTGATCTGAGAACCCTTGTGAAGTCCAGGCAATTCAGCTGCTGCTATCCAATGGCCATGCGATTTGGTTTTTCCTTCTAACAATTAGACCATTTCCATCTGCTTCATGTTACAAGTTATCCTGCAGAATGTATTGTGCAGTCGTCATGTATTCCTCACCTGTCTAAGAGCACACACTGGGCAGGCAGTCCAGCTGCAGTCTCACACACTGCCAGGCACACCACTCATGCTGGATTTTTGCCTGCCGTTACTTGGACTTCTCCATCTGCTCATTCTCACTGTGCAGTCGTTTCTTTAGGGCTGCTGTACGTCAGACCACAGGTATCCTGCACTCAGCTGCCTCTTTCAGTCTCTCCCTCATGAACCCTGTCACTCTTTCTGAGTTGTAGGCAGCAAAACCACACTTACAAATTATAGTTCCTTTTCCAAAACTCGTGTGCCCACACTTAACTATCAGTTTCATCGTCATTAGATCTCATTGATAGCTAGGCTTCCTGTTTTTCAAGCTCAAAAGAGCATTGCCTTAGCCTTTTATAGTAGTATTTGCCTTCTATATTCATGGTTTACTTTGTAAACTGGATGCCGTTTTTCCAGTAGTGGTCACATCAGCCCTGCAGACACAGGTGAAATTCTATTTTCATTGCCATCATAGTCAAGTAATACACATGCTTTTATCGTCAACATACTCCTATTTTGTTCTATTAATCTCCCACACCATTTTCAAAATCACTGATTTTGAGGCTGCAGGTAGATATGAATATAGTCTCTGCTTCTAGATAGATGACCTTGATTTTGGTTGCATTAAGTCTATTAAATGTGGCTAATCAAAGCCTAGTAAAGTGTAATAAAGACTAGGAACATATCTTACTGCTTGGATCCTTCAGGTAATTAATAGTGGCCTCCTGTCTGAAATCTTGTAGGTAGGATTACAATTTTACACGGAAGCGTACTCCTCCTTGCTGACCGTTTGGCTTGCTGAAGGTGCCATGTCTGATCAGTTTCACTTGTTTAATATAATTAGAAAATTTTAAGGAAAAATACGAGTAACTGTGAGGATATTAAAAAAGCCATTGACAAGCTACTGGTATTATACTGATGGAAACTGGCACCATTTTTTTCTGCCTCATCAATTTCAGAACTTGACTAGCTAACCTGAAAAATTCTTCTGCATGTAACAGAAAGTTCTTAGCTTCATTTACTTTTTTTCCCCTCCAGCTTTCTTTTTGCTTTTCCTTTTTGCTCTATCCTGAGAACACTTTGAAAATGTATCTTACAAATACAAAAAAGGACTATTTGCATAATCTAGTATCAAATCTGAATTTCATGCAAATTCAGATCAAAAGGAAGCAACACTGCAAGTGATGTAAACTTCTATTACAAATATTTTGGTGCAAAAATTAACTACTATTTTAAAGCATAAATTTATCATGAAAATGCATCCGTGATTGCACAAATCTCAGTATTTTGTGCCCTGATCACAAGTAACGTTAACTAGGAAAGCAATGCCTTTTCGAGTACAAGAGAGGAAATAAATGCTATATACCTTAATTGTAACTGTAAAGTAAAAAAAAAAAAAAAAAAAAAGTTAAGATTCAGAGAAAGGAGATATGGCAACCAAATAGCTGCATGAAGTGAGATTCTATGGTTTAGTTACTAATTTTCAAATTTTAATGAGCAATGACTTGCTTACGTTATGTTAGGTGTACTTACATGGAGTAACCATTGGTTTAAGGCTTGTTTATCTAAAAAATTAAAAAAAAAAAGGAGGAGCTGGCAAATAATGCCAGGAGAAATACAAACCAAAAATATGGGATACCTTCGTCTTCAAGGAAGATTGGTTTGCAGCTGCATCAAACTATTTAAGGAGCTAAGAGCATCTTCGTCCTTCCAGATGGAAAATACGGACTAAACACAAGTGATTGGTCTTCAGGCAGTGGTACCTGGGTAAAATGAAATGGACTACAGAGGAAAGTAAATCATTGTTTCCTGTGTATGAGTTAGATTGCCCACATTGCAAAAGCCAAGTAGGAGATTATGCACAAAAAGGTTAGTTAAGAAATTTTTAGAAAATAATTGAGAAAGGTTTTGGATGACTTAAATGAGGCTGGCAGTAGTAGAAATTTTGACTTTTTCCCATCTCCAACTATTTTCTTTTACACTGAGCTATAGCCCTCCTCTGTGAACTTCTAGATGCACAAAGATGTTGATGTAAGTATTAAGGCATTATTGAGGATATTTTTTTACATGAAATATTCTACTGTCACTTCTTGTTTTACAGTCTATGACTACAACTGAAGTATTTCGGAGTATAAATAGTCACAGAAAATGCCAAGGAACAAATGCAACAAAGACATTACCTGAGAGAAGAGATATCGGTAAAGATCTTCCTTCAAAAATACACCTAACTGTGGGTGTGATGTAGTTTGGAGGGTACAAATTTTGCATACCATAGAAGTTTTTTTTTTTATTTTATTTTTTTGCTTCTCCTCTTGAAAACCAAACAATTTCAGTGATTTTTTTTTGTATTCAAAAAAAAGGTCCATTAAGTAGAAAAGTGACAGATAGGCTTTGAAAAGAAAAGTATCACCCAACCTACTAAGTAATTTCTAGAATATCCTGTAATTTTACTATCCTAAATAAATATAGAAACATATAATGGTTTGGGTTGGAAGGGAACTTAAAGATCATCTAGTTACAACCCCTCTGCCATGCCCAGAGACACCTCCCACTAGACCATGTTGCTCAAAGCCCCATCCAACCTGTCAGGGTCCATATCACACGACACAGAGAAAAAGTGAACTTGCATCAGAAGTCCTGGTCAGGACATCAGATAAGAAAAGAAAGCCCACGGGTACACTTTCTGGGTTTGCCACGGCAAGCAGGATGTCTGGAGAAGCAGTGGTATGTCTCGGGCTTCTCCATCTAAGGTAGTCACACGAGCCTGCCATTAAAGTCATTGGAGAGGAACAGACACTTGCAGGAGATGAGTCATAGAGATGCTGTACTGCGAGTGTCTAAGGCTGGGTGGAGACATGGTCCATCCAGTAAGATTACATGCATTTCACTGAATCCTTTTTGCCACATTTCCCCCCAGTTTAAAATATGACTAATGCTCGCTTTCTGCTCCCTTAAGTCTGTACAGCTCGTAGGCACACCTGCTAAGAGAACTGTTGCTGGTTGCATATCTGTTCAGCACAGTATGAAAGGAACCCTGCACCTCAAACAAGTCTTTCAAGAGAAATAAATATGAACTTCACTAAGCAGAAGACTATTTATAAGACCTTACCACTCTCAACAACTACCTGAAAGGATGTTGTAGTGAGGTGGGTGCGGGTCTCTTCTCCCAGGTGACTAGCGATAGGACAAGAGGAAATGGGCTTAAGTTGCACCAGGGGAGGTATAGGTCAGATATTAGGAATTTTTTTTTTTTTTTTACTGAGAGAGTGGTGAGGCATTAGAACAGGTTGCCCAGGGAGGGAGTGGAATCAGCATCCCTGGAGGTGTTTAAAAACCATCTAGATGTGTCACTTCAGGGCACGGTTTAGTGTTCCTGATAATATTTAGCAGACAGTTGGACTTCATGAGCTTGAAGGTTGTTTCCAACCTTAATGATTCTTAAATAAATAAATAAATGATATATATATGAAAAATATGAAATAGCCCAGCAAAATGACATATTGTTGCTTTTTTATTTGCTGAAAATAACTGCTTTCAAATGCTGATAATATGTTTTGGAGGAATTACACTATGCAAATCATACCATCCTGTGTAAAAATACATATTTTTTTAAAAAATAAGATAATCTCATCACCATCATATTTTATGTGAGAGGTTTATGATGGAAGCCAAAATCACATCTGGAAACTGTTATAAATAATTCATCATGGATAAGTTGTTCAACTGTGATGGTTCTGAAACTTCAATACCTTAAGATGTGTTTGCTTCACTGAGTCTATCATTCTCTTCGGCAAAGTAAGTAAGACTTTAGAACATTACACTTGTAGAAAATTACTGCTCAGTCTTCCATTTCTACATGAAGTCCCCATTGTTCCTTGAATTGCAGGAGATACATTTCTTGGTCCTCTGATGATTCACCAGATACCTCTTTCTCATACACTCTAGAAAAAATTCTCTTTTTGCCAGGATCATCACACTTGAACACTCCTTCATACACCTGATTTTCAACACTGGGTGAGATAGGAATATAGAGTCTTCCAGTGTGAGGATCCCAATCTACTAATATGGTCTTTTCACTTTCTTTTTCCATGAGGTCCTGTGCTATTTTTTCCAGCCGAAGACAGGATGTCTCCCCAGACTTTTCAGTATTCAAGTCCACCGAGTTGATATGGGCCTCACATGGCAATTCATCTGCTGAATCAACCATCTTCAAATTAAGTTCCTTTATTTTCTGTCCTAAACAAGGGTTTACTGTCCTCACTTCTAGTTGGGGGCAATACGGCTGTACTGTTTTCATATTAACGAAGTCCCCCAAAGCAATCTGTGGCTCACCTAATAGTCCTGTGGGGGAAGAAGTCTTCTCTTCTAGTTTCTGACTGGGACTGAAGTCTTCAGCCCTTATATCATGTTCATACTCTACAGTCTGTGCTTTTTTCTGTGTCAAAGTGTTCTTTGTTCCGGGCTGTCCATAAGATGGACAGTTCCCAGGTTGGCCTCCTTCCGCTAAAATATCCTCTTTGTGGGGAATCTCTTCATGTGAAATATGAAGTAGCTGTTTTGTTTCTAGCACTTCTTTCGAAGGCAAATCCTTCCTTTCGGTGCCATTGTAAACAGTGTAATAACAGGGACTTTTCCTTTCTGATAGATGACTGGATTCCTGAGATGACTTGTTCACATCCATGTTAACAGTGATAATGTTGACCACTATTTTTTCACGTGGTATGAAAACCATGTCCTTGCATTTGTCAGTGTAGTGCCATACCTGGAAATAAAAAAAAATATTTTGAGTGAACTACAATAAAAATACTATCTTGATGCTTCTTATACTGTCATGTATTGTTAAAATATAAGGCTAGGCTAGACATTATGAGGAAGTTATTTCAATTTAGGGAAGAAGGAAGTTCATCATAAAAACCCCCCCAGGAGTGTTCATATGCTCCACTTTTCTAATTATATCCTAAGTAATAGTATACTAAGTAATATTATGACCTGCTCTAATATCCCTTTTCTTATGTTTCCCATGTCAAAAAGAATGGTTAGAAGAATTCTGTCAAATTCTGTTTTTCTTTCCATCAGCATATACTCCAAGTGACTTTGGAGAAAACATCAGAGTTGTCCTTGGGCCACAGATTACAGACTCTATTCCACTCTTTTTCACCAGTGAAGAGGAAGTGCAGTCAAAACCACATCTCACAAGCACAGAGTCAGGTACCATGTTAATGTACAGCTTGTAGAGAATTAAATACCAGGTTTACTTTCAGAGAGGAAGCTCTACAGCTAAAGTGCAGTTAAACAATAAGAATCTTTCTGAAACAAGTAATATTTCTAACAGCAATAAATACTCTATGAGCAGTCACCAAAGGAAAGTGCAATAGAAAAAAAAAAACAACCAGAAGCTGCACTTCAGTGTTTTCAAGCTTGACTGGAAGACTAAAACCACTAATCAATGTACTACGTAGTCTGAAAGCTCTTCCAGGTCCGAAGCGCTGAACCAAAACAGACTGCTTATTCCACCTCCCTACCTCTAAACTGAAGCGTTCATTCATTACTGTAATTGCATATTTATGGTTGAGCAACTTGTTTATTGCTAGCTGGGCTAGAAAGCTCTGCTGGGTTCATGAGCTGGAAACCAATAACATTTCTTAGAGTTTTTGTTACTTTTTAGAAAGAGCACATACTTTTCAGCTCTCAGAAATTTGCAAACATTTTTAGGTAGAAAGTGTATTTGGGCTAAATAAAAGAATGCATTTCTTCATACATTTCTGGGTGTTAGGAAATGGTGCAGTATTTGAAAGTATTCTTGAAATCCAGGTTAAATTATATGTACGATGTGCACATGCTAAATCCTTCACAATCATAATTAAGTGGAAAAATCTGATAATAACCTGTAACAGTTCAATAAAACATCATGGAGTTTCTGTACTGCTTTATTATCTTCCCTCCTTGTTTCTGAATTCAATCAATTAATAACTTTGGTTCACTGAATCTCACAGTGCTCATAACTAGATAAATATAGCGAGTGCTGACTTCCTAACAGAGCTTGCCTCAGCACACCTCAGACCTTGCTTATGGCAATGACTCTTCCCAAGCGAACAGCTTTGTTCTGAACTTCATTAGCTCTGGTTATCTTTTCAGATCTGGTCATCATTGTAGATGCAGTTGCTAACTTGAATTATTACTCTGTTTTTCTTGCATTCAGTAACCCTTAATGTGATGTTCTTTTCTTGATCTGAGTGGCAACTAGACCTTTTATTTGCAGTTAGCTATGGATTCCTCCCAATTGACACGGAGCCCTGGAAAATGAACAGCTCTGCTGTTAGTACCAAGGTTGGCAGTGACCTCCTGCAACAGAAAACACTTACCAGGTTTGTTGGATGTTTCTGTTTGCTGACGTGAATATACCTGTGCACACAATAGCTTGTCAATGAAATAAAAAGGGCAGCCAGCATGATAGGCAGAACATATCCAAATACAACTGTTATAGTCTCATCTGCTGTTTTATCTGTTAACAAAACAAAAGCTTTCATTGTAATGGACAACTTTTTAATGTATTCAAATAGCAATGTGAGCATTCACCGCATTGCTTTTTGGATATGGGATGCAAACGTTTTAGATAAACAAGGAATTTGCAGGAAATTTAAAAAAAATTACATTTGAGCTACAGGACAAATTTTTATTCTTATCTATGTTATAAATTAAGTTCTAAAAAGTAACAACCTTTTCCTCAGGTTCTGCTGCTGCTAAGTTCAGACTGACTCCACTCTGCCACTCCCAAAAACCATTCAAGGAGAACAAAAATTCTCCATTCACTAAGACTCAAAAAATGCAGATCAATTTCTTCAGGGGTACTGATGTACCTTCCAGTCAGTCCATCCCAGCTATGTTTTACTAAAGGCAAAGATTTTTTTCACCAGTGGAAGTGCACAGAGAGGGGAGAAACAGTGCTAGGTTTCACTCTCAGAATGGATACATAAAAAACCCCCAACAATTTACAAACCAAATCACCATGATTTTTTCTACTTGCATCTTCTTTTTGTAATTTGCCAGCTTACACATACCTTTCAAGGTAGCAATGCAGTATTCTTTGGAGAACCCACTGTACAGAAGTGGTGTGGTCACATGTATCTGTGCGCTGACACAATAAGCTGTTCCAGGTTCTAACCAGGGCACAACCAAGGTGTTGTTGCTGATGGAGAAGAACCACTGGGAGACATGAAAAAAAAAAAAAAAAGTTTTAAAAAATTATTTTCCCCTTTAACTCCTCAGTTACAGAAAGGTAAAGATCCTCAACACAAAATGTGTCACAAACACACACATTTTCTGGAAAGAATAATATTGTAAGAATTGCCAGCCACATCCTTTTTTTTTCCAAATGCAATCACAACTCAAGTTATTTATAAGGTCACATCCTCTCTGAATATTTTATCTTCGGTTCGATCATTCTTCTACCACTACTGAACAATTTCATGCTTTATATGAAGTTGGACCATAGGCCACCACTAGCTCACATTCTCATGCTGATGTTGTAAGAGAGCTAAAGCATCACTCCAGCCCTGTTCTGGCACAAGCCAATAAGTGGCACATGCTGCAGTTCCAGAAAATCTTTCAAATTGGAATGTTCTGGTAAAGATAGAAGCCTTAGAATAATGGGTGTTACATAGACCTTGGAGACCAAAGTAACTACAGTATATCAAGCACTTTTAGGAAAAAAAAAACAAACCCAAACCAAAAGCCTTTTGTCTACCTCCAACTGCTAATCTTTACGTTTTAATATCCCTTTTGACAAAAGGTGACCTTTGTGATGTGAAGTCTCTGTCTCTTTTTAGGAAATTCAGAGATTTGACAGAGATTGCATCTGGAGGACAGGAACAGAAGAATGAATGTTTTTGTAACTGATCACCGAGCTCTTCCTCATCTACTGTGTTTGTGTTGGGAACTACTGATGCTAAAGAAATGTAAATCTGCAGAGACAAATGAAGATGTTCAGATGTGTCGACAAAGGATGCACTTTGTCATGATATATTGTAAGTATTGCCAGTAGACTGATTAGCTGTGGAGCAGCCCTGCTGAAGCGGTCCAGGGACAGGCAGCAAACTGAGTATGAGCCAGCAACATGCCCTCATAGCAAGAGAAGCCAGCAGCACCCTGGGCTGTGTTAGCAGGAGAAGAGGAAGCAGATGGATGGGAGGGATTATCTTCCTTCACTTAGCACTCATCAGACCACACCTAGAATACCGTGATATTTTGTTCCCCCAGTACAGCAAAGGCTGACAAACTGAAGTGGGTTTAGTAGAGGATCACCAATATGGTTGGGGCTGGAGCACTTGCCCTGTGATGGGAATCTGAGGGACTGGCATTTGTTCCACCTAGGGAAGAATGGATGGCTTCAGGAAAACCTCACAGCAGCCCCCAGGATGACCCGGGATGGTCATCAAGAAGACAGAGCCAGGTTCTTCACAGTGCTCAATGGTGGGAACATGAAAGACAATGGGCATATGTTCAAAAAGAGAGGTTCAGATTGAATGTAAAGAAATACTTTTTCCACAGTCAAGCATTGGAACAGGTTGTGCAGTCTCTGTCCTTGGAAGTTTTCAGGATGAAACTGAAAATACCTTGAGCAACATGGTCTGAGCTCACGGCTGATCCTGCTTTGAACAGGACTTTGGACTAGAGACCTCTTGAGCTCCCTTCCAACGTGAATGATCCTATAATTTCTGTAAGGCTATGGATCCTGTTTTGATCCTTGCGGTTACAGACAAAGTGCAGTTCAAGAAGCACAGAGCACACATGTAGTGAGTTCAGTTCTACAGCCTTGTCAAAGCTTACCCGCTTCTTTGTTTTTTTGTTGAGGACAGACACATTATATTGCAGGCCTGGGTACACTTGAAGCAGAGATATGGATTCTCCCTCAGGACTTCCCTTCCACATCTCAGGAGCAGCCAGAATGATTGAAATAGATTTCTCAGTAGAAGATACACTCACCATGGGTGGATCAATTTTAGCTGGAAAAATGAACATGTACAAAAACCAGTCAAATGCAGCAGAGGCAAGCTGATTTGACCATGCAATTTCTTAAAGTGGATGATATTAAATTCTGGTAATGTTTTGGGGAGTCTAAGTAGGACTTAAAACAATTAGTTTATAAACTAAGAGGATCTTTGCAGTGAGAAGCAGAAGGATGACTTGGAATTTTGCCTAGGAATTCCTGTGACTTCGCAGGATGAACAACCTTGAAACTCAATTTGCTACAACAAGCTAAATTACCAGTATATTCTCAGGTTATCTGGCACAGATAAGAGATATTGTGCTCTAGAGTACGATTACTGCTAGGTTTAATAGACTCTTTCCAAACTCAGAGTTCTTTACACTGTAGAAGTGCCACAGCTTTTATTTGTCTTGAGTAAAGCTTTACCATAGCATAAAAGAGCATTCAGTATTTATAAGACCATATATAAAACACACACATATCCAAAATCTAATATCATTAATTACTTCTGCCAAAAGCTTAAATGTGAAACAACTGCATAAAAATCTAACATCATGATAAAATTGAAGTATCATATGCTCTGAACGTAAATGCAGTCTGAGCACACAGTATTAATCAAGGCTATTGAACATCTGGCTGTGTGATTTGCTTTCCTTACTGTCTGTAAGAGGGTTGAATCGTGTGGTCTCCATCCAGTCAGAGCACATCCCATTTAGGAAGGCTTTAACGCTCGCGTAGTATTGTTCTTCATAGTCAGAGGTCTCATTGGAGAGGTCACACCATGTTCTGTTGATATTCCCGCATTCTGGCTTTCTAATCCATTTCCCAACACCGTATCTATATTGAAAGAGAAAGGGGCTGTACAAAAGCTATTGCCATGATATTAGTCATTTGATAATGTAGCACAAAAAAAAAATGGTATTACAGATGATAAAACAGCTTGCTTGTTTTGCAGAAATCTGCAATTTCAAGGAATTCCCAACTTCAGCTGAGATAAAATGCAAGATTTCCACAAGTTCTTGATGAAAAATAAATCAGAGAAGGCCTTATTCAGTAGAGGCCATATGAAACTAACTGGGATGTTACTGATACCAAACTAAGTCCAGATTTTCTTGCACAGACCAGAGTTCTCTCAACTTCAGTCTCTACAGCTTTAGCTTAAACCCTAAACACACCATAAGAGAGTCAGGATAACTATACAGAGAAAGAGTTCTGTCAGAACGGTCAGTGGCTCATCCTGGTGTATGGAGACAGATAATGCTCAGGGTCTCCAAGATGAGTGGACAGGAGACTACTCATCACTGACTGTTACTTTTCCTAGTTTAAAAGCAAGACTCCATTGGAATACAATGAACTTCAAAACCTTTCTAGCTGAAAAAGGAGCATATACCAACGATTCCTCTGTACTGTCCAGCTATTATATAATAGTAGAAGAAATCAAGATTACCTTTGAAAATTCCTTCTTGGATTTGCTCAGCAGCTCCTGTTCCTCAGATTCACATTATTACGAATTCCCCTTTGGCTGCTAATTAGCAAGGGCATGTGGCAGCTTCTACATGACTGCAGGGCAGTACCACTCACCAGTATTTTCCACCTAGCTCAAGGCAAGGTGGTAGGAAGAGGCACATATGGATATTTTTGCTTTCAGTGGGAAAGGTGGCCATACCTATGAATACAGACTCTTCTGTGAACCTGCTGCCCTTGCAAAGTCATTGTAGCTGCTGCTCTCTTGAGCCTTTTACCTTCTACACGGTTACTGTTCATTCCATAATTAGTGACCACTGTCCCCTTTTCTAAGAGGTGTCTGTCCACTGTTAGCACAGAGGACACAATCTGAGCAAAAGAGGTTGCAGTCTCTGACTGTAGAAGCTTTTTTTTAGTAGCTTTGGGTTTTTTTAGTAGGCAGTTCAAGTTACAGGAAAATTATGGAGATCTACATTTGTTTTATTGTCATGAAAACATTACTAGATTAAGGTAAGCGTAAATATTGGATGTAAAGATTGGGAGCATTGCATCATCCATGACAAGAGTGCTACACCTATTTATAAGCTATACTTCCAGACTGTCCCTCAGAATGACCCAGTGCTCTCTTGGTGGGAATAAAGGAAATGGATTCTGGTCCTCAGCTAAATTCCTTGATATCCTGCAGAGATGCAGACCTTGAAAATATGCTAATCACATTGCTTGGTTTTCAACAATATTTGATAATTTCAGTGGATTTTCTCCTAGACTAGAGAGGGTTGTGGGATCAGAATAAATATGTGGGGGCTGAGTCTTTTAGAGAAAACCAACAAAACACTGTGTGCTGTTAATATTCTATTAAATACTACACCTTCAGATGCCTTTAAATGTGTGCAGAAGGCTAACGCATACAGAAAGCTTTCATGTTGCATCCTATAATTCTTTCATAGGAAGAAAGTCTCCTGAGAAATTTAAATGGATCTGAAGTAAGCAGTACCAGAAGTAAAAGTTAAAACCCCTATTTCTTATGTCTAACCCTCATTTTAGTTCTCCTTTCTTTACTTTTGAGCACGCCTATGGTGCATACAATTTTTTAAACTATTATTTAAAATGCTAAAATAAACATTTGTGGGGGATAAAATAAACAATACAACTTACACTGAATACTTCACCTTGTAGAGTACTCCATCCCCTGTGCCTTCTGGTGCTGACCAGTGAAGGACATTCTTCATGTTTACAGATTCAAAACGGACATTCCTAGGGCTGGACAAAGAACAATACAATTCGCCTGAGAAAGAAAATAAGAAAGGAACAGCATACACTAAGAACCTGCGGAGACATATGCTTTCAAGTCAACCAAAAAGATACTTTTTTGAAGTAGGCTATACAATTCTACATACTGCCTTGCTTATCAGTGAAAGCACAAGGTTACTTATCATTTGATCATCCATATTGATTCTCCAGAAAGTCAAAAGTGAACACCTACTGTTAGGTCACTCATCTAAATTGTAGTTCATTGCATGAGCTTTTGAAATGAATAAACAAGCAAGCCTGGCACTCTGAAGGACTCCATTTCGTGTCTTCCTAATACAAGTTCCTCATCTAATAAATTTAATGGAGATGCTCACATTGCTAAATTGCTTGCAAAACAGAGGCCTGTGGGCCCAGGGGGCAGAATCCCAAGCTCCAGTTGTGACTCAATCCCCAGGACCTCCTGCCATGAGAACTGTGCCCACAGGAGCAACCCTGAGAGCAGCCCTGAAGCTGCAGCTACTGGGAAGGAGCTTCTCATTGTGTGGGGCCACGAGAGCGTAACGGGGAGGAAAAAAAGTGACTTGCTTTTGTAAGTAAAAGACACCACTATTTTCCTGATTAACTTTCTGACTTTTTGCTGTCTTTGAGCCAAAAAGTAAAAGCTTTTGTCTTAAATACATTTATTAGAACAATCTCCTTGCAATTCTGTAGAGACCAATTACTTTAAACCATCTCGGTGGAAACTCTGGGTTTTCCAAACCTCTACCTGTAGGTTAATGTTCTAAAGAAACTCTGGTATATGTCTGCCTGAGTAACTTCCAATCATAAAGCAGTTTATGGAGAGTATTTCTCACGTTGCTCTCTTTTATCTCTAGCACTTAGTTAGCGTTCAGTGGCTTTTAATTTTTTTCTAATCAGAGAAAAAAAATTTGTCAGGTATAGTCCCTAGGGCAAGCTTATTTATTTACAAAAAAGTATATAGAAAGTCCCATTTCCTCAAACACTTGGACACAGAAATGCCCAGTAACAGTCATCTTGCAAAAGCTCAAACTATAGATTCATTTAGAACGAAATAAAAAAAAAGTTTTAGGATGCCAGGGGGTGTGAAAGCAGCAGAAAGAGACCTCCAGGTATCTGCTTTATTCTAACATTTGCTTCCAAGTGGGAGATATAGAACCTAGAAAATAACAGGTTTTGTTTTCCCCAAAAATAAATGCCTTCTGCAACTGCTTTAGGTAAAACTAATCCAAATGTAAAGATAAAGCGGCCCAAGAGAGACAAGAAAACAGCCTAAAACTGGCAGCATCTGTTCAGTAAAATAGGGAAGCTCCTAAACTACTAATGTGCATGTTACTAAGAAGAACAAACCAAAACCAGCATTACATGGATTACAAGAAATCATCCTTGCACCAAGCTTCATTCTGTGTGCCACATTTCAGCACAAAAGTGACTGGGAGACTTCATGAAACACATCAACTCCATAATCAACAACCAGGAATAATGGATTTTTAAAAAGTAAAATTAAAAAAAAAATCAAAAGCACACAATGTTGCCCAAGCCCTGAAAAGGCAACCAAGTAATCTGTGTAGAAAGGGAGGGAGTGACTGAGGCACAAATAAATTTTCTGCCACAATTCCCAAGTGGGGAATACAATATAGATATTTTCTTAGGATTGCTGGAAGACAAAGCCATAAAAGGCTTCTCATTAAAAAAAAACCCTAAGAAACCCAGCAAGAAGGTATTTAAGAAAAAAACAGAGTCTGGAGGAGAATACAGTGTATACTGCATGGTCCAAAAACATTTGGAGGAAAGATTGAAATTTCTATCCCTTAAACATCAGCAGATAAGGAGATTTGTCTCTAGTAACTTGGGCTCTTAGCAAAGCATCTACTTTGCAGTGGTCATAAAGAGGAGAGGAAGATAAACTCTTCCATAGTTAAGATGGACAGGACTGGGTGCATCTCTCTCCCTCCTGCAGAGATAGTGGTCAAGCCCAGCAACCTTGATCTCTGCTTCTTTGGCAGTGATCAGAGATGCACCTTATCCATGGAGGATCGTTGGGGAACACTGGAAGTCTTTATATGAGAAGGATAATCTGTTCTCCATGTTCACTACAAACAAGGAGGAAAAGAAACAGAACTCAGTTTCAGACAGAAAGGAGACACTGGGAGTAAACCCTTATGGGAAAAGGAGTGACATGCCATGTAAGGATGGGTCACCTAGGAGGGCTGCTGGATCTTCTGAAGGGCATATCAGAGAAACATCTGCCAGAAATGACACTAATTTAGCTGATTCTGCCTAGGTGTAGTGGGATGGACCAGGTGATCTCTTAAGGTCACTGTCAGCCCCATTTTGATAGGCCTATCACTTGATACTTTGATACTATCTGATACTATTAGAGATCTTATACTTTCTGGCTTCATAGTGTGTAGTAATAGATTTGGCAGGGGTACTGCTGTATCAGGTACAGGGCAGCTAAAAACGTCCCTAAGAATTCACTTTTCACACCTTTTTTCTTTAAGTTTTAAAAATGTGTACTGCTTATCAGGCTAATCCATAGTCAATGAATTGAACTGGCTGGAAGCAACCAGATCACCACAGACAAGTGAAATTACTTCCGTCGGTTTTCTGAATGTTTTTCTGTACCTTTCGACATTTGTCCATCCTTGCACAAAAATATTTATATTCCCTGAGTACATATTAAAGTAGCAAGAGTCGTGCATCTGCCTGTTACGTTAAAATATTTTAAAGCTAGTCACATGCAGAAGTGGTTTTTTTCTGTGTGTAGGTTTTGTTTGTTTGTTTGGCTTTGGTTTTTAAAATATCCCTCCTCTCAGTGTGGTTTCTGCTGTGGTAAATGACATTTCAAAACAGAAACACTGGCTCATCTGCTGCAGTCAATCTCAGCAGGCAGAACCCACAGACCGTATCTTCTCAAGATCTAAAGCATTACACCACTGCCAGCACCCTCCCCCTGCTCCCAGCTCAGGGTGAGTCAGAAGGCAAAGGGACCGAGACCGTTAACTCTCCCTCTGCTGCAAAAGCAGAGATTCGGTTTCTGTATCTGGTCTTGCCCCTTTAAATAAAGGCTTCTGTCTACTCTTGCAACAAATCATTGAAGTGTTTTTATTCCTCAATTTTGCATCTGTAAAACAAGATCAAAACTACCATACTCCCCTATTTCTCCAGGAAGAGTCAAGAATAAACTCCTCCGTGGCTATTCGACACTCAATAGTACAAGGAGGCACATGTAGAAAATAGATCACACATAGAGGTTGTATGTTACATGGTTAGTAGTCAGGAAAGGACTCAAGTATGCACAGCAGCCCCTTCTTTCAGTATCTTGTCTTTAAAGACAATATATCCAGTTATCTTTTGCTTTTACTTCCATTAACCAGGATTAATGGCATGGGTGTCACATGAAGTATTTTCAGTTTGTACAGGTCTACATAAGAGCAGAAATCAGTCACACATGTTGCTTTGCCAGGCTCAGTCTGTCTCATTGATAGCCTGTGACATCTGTCAACACTTCCCAGTATAACAAAGTCACTTTATTTATTTTTTAAATGGAAAAAACTGGAGCAGTTATTACTGTCTTTGGAAACACTGTAAATCAAACACTGAATAATATCATTCCTTACATCTTCATGACTCTGCACACCTGGACTGGAAAGAAATTAATAATATAGGCTTGCAAACTTTGCCACCACAATGAAGAGCCATGTCCTGATCTTGGAGTCTCTCCAAAATAATCATGACTTAGCCAGAAAACAACTTCATGTGTGAGCAAAAAACCCACTGACGTCAGAGAGATTGTTCACATGAGTAGAAGACTGCATGGCAGGTGCCTCATCTTCTCTTTATGAAACTGTCTGCGTTAATCATGTAGGGCTCACTGCCAGATATGTGCCTTGCTCAAGTAGGTACTGTTCAAGTTTTGGTTATAGCCATATCTATCTATACACACCTGCACACACACTTGTATATACAAACACAAGTACAAACACACGTAATTTCCATGTTGCAACTATTATCCACTCAGTTTTATCTGCTTTTTTATCTGCGAGGAGGCACCACTGCCAATCTCGGTGACAAACGTCTGTGTTTAATGTCAGTGCTGCAGAAGATAAACAGAGGTATTGACCTGCACCCGCTCGCTATAAACCGATTTGTTAACTTTTCACTTGAGTTGGGTAATCTAGCAGCTGCAAGGCATAAAAATACGTAAATACTTAAAACCACGTATTTTTTTCTGTACTGTGGCTGAAGTTCTGGGGTGGGAAGGCACAGGACCCACTGAAAGCTGACCTGCTGGCAGAGCCTCTTGTGTAAGTCCTGTAGCTGACTGTACTGCTCTGAAGCAGAGTGATCATCTGCTCTATTTTACTGTGGCATGGCTATAAGGGTGCAAATTATCCAATAAAATAAAACAATAAAGAAGGTCACAAGGCTTCTCTAGACAAGCACGATATATAATTTAAGACAGTGAGTGATGTGGAAAGCATTAAGACAGAAAGGTGAGCCTTACTGCAACACAGCTTTTCCCAGTTGCCACAGCTGTAAAACCCAGGGACTACTCCCCTACAGTCATCTTGGAATTTAAAAGAGGAACTCCTTTTCTGACAATGACAGAGACTTTGGCTTCAATCGCTGCTCTGTTTCTTATAACAAAGTGGCCCTTGGAAGCACCTCTGATGGAAGTGGCTCCTTTGTGCTGGGCACCAAATTTACAGGCAACACTGCAGGCACTCCCTGTGTCTCACCAACTGTAGCTGCCATTTCAAGGTCACGGGTCTAATTCATGCTTACATACCTCAGAGACAGAACCGCCTTTCAAATGGGCTGAGTCCCTGATTTACCTTATCCCAGTGAGATATTAGACCCAGCAGTTAAGCATCAAGCAATTTAGGAGCAATCTAGGACACCAAACATTTGCTTCTGGCGATGCTGTAAACTACTGCCCTTTCTTCAGTCTTTCTGTTCAGCTTTTGGTGACTTCCAGCAAATTCCTGTGAAATCTTACTCGCTCCTTCAATGCTACTGCTCTTCATGTTTTAAGGATTTTTTTTTTCTCTCTTTAATTCCACCATCTTATCTGTTTCAATGGCTATTTTGTTCTCTATGAAAAAATATTCTCCCAAATACATAAGTATATGTATAACAAAAATGTTGATACTCTATATTGAATGAATGTCCATTTAGCATTGTGTTCAGTGGCACTCACTAGCAGAAGCTTGGGGCTCTCTTCTCTGGCACATCTGCAGCCTCAATCAAGCTGACACTGGCCATACAGGAATGCAAGGGAGTACATAATTTGTAAACAAGGGAACCAAGCCAAAATTGGAGATCAGAAGTTACAGAGACAAAGGAAAACTCAGTAAAGTCAGGAATACATGTTAGCAAATAGCATTACCTGCTATTAGTCATCTTGGCAACACTTTAAGCAAATGAGTTAACTTTATTTAAATGAAGTGGGCTTGAAAGCTTTCCTCTGTGATGATTCTTTTAGACTCGAACTCAACAGGCTGGATAATGAGGAGAAGAGTACGTAGGAGTCATCATAGCTTAGCTGCCTTTCTCCTGGTGGGCTGACACAGCTCCAGGACTGACAGGTATGAAGTTGGGCTAGTGAAACCCTTTGACTTGAGCAGTGCTGGTGGGAATGTGGGGAGGAGCACAGAGGTGATTTCCTGTTCGAGTCATAACAGTGCTCAAGAGCTAACCACAAAGCACACTCTTGCCCTCCCAGAACAGAAGCCCGTCGCTCCGATCACAGCCTTTTCAGAGGGGGCACAGGGGAGAGAAAGACAGAGACAGAAATGGAGATGTAAGACGACATTAAAACAAGCTGGTGAAGCAGATGAAAAAGCACGAGAGGAGAGGTGGGAAAAAGTGGGAGAAAGATGAGACTGTGCCATGTGGGGTTTGTTTTGAAGAAACAGGAAGGCTGCCACTAGAAACAGGTAAACCCAAGGAGGTCATCTGGGGAAAAAGTGCAAGTGGAAATACAGCCCGAAGAATGGAAGAGATGCAGAAGGGAGACTGAAGCTGTGGCTTGCCCTGACATGCTCTCCTCCTCTGTGTGAAGCCTTGTGTTTATTTATCCAAACTATGTCCTAACCTATAAATCACCTCTACAGGGAATATTAGTCAAAGGACATTTCAAACTCAGTCCAGAAAGACCTAACAAAGGACAAAGTCTTCCCAGTCCACTGAAGTCTTGCTAGGAGACAGCTGGAGAGGGAAACGGAAGCTGACATCTGCTCCTTTTTGCTAACTTGTATCACAGAAACAAAATAAGCTGAATTTTCTTCCCACTGTGCAGAAAGTTTGCAAGTGCAAGAGTAGAGCTTGCACTACCTAACCACGCACTGCTGCAAAAACATTTCCTTGATGCACTCCAGCAGGAGAAAGTTATTGTAGGTATGTTTCCTATTAATTCTGAGCGATCAATACTGTCCTGAATCAAGGTGAGTGAAATTCAAGGTGGGATCCCAACACAGGATAAGCACTTGCCTTCATTTCTGAGGGAAAGATAATCCTCCAAAGATGCAAGTCAAACAACTTCTGCATCCAAGATCTGAGAGGAATGCTCACACTCCTAGCAGGCTTGCATTGCCTCATCTCTTGCAGGCAGTCTGCCAAGGTCACACAGCCCCCCCTGTCCAAACAATCATAAATGGCCTGTTTCCAGTCCCCAGTCAGTGCTTGCAAATGGCAAGAGGCAATTTCAAGTTCAGCCTGTGGGACAGCCAGCATGGCCCTAGGTAGGATCTCTTGCACGGTGCTGGAGACCAGGAGGTGATACCCCAGCAAGCTAAGGCAACCTGTTGAGCATCTCTGATACTTGAAGCACTCACAGAATTATTTTCCCTCTTGTGTCCCACATTTATGTCCTTGATCATCTGTGAAGAAAAGTGTTAAGTGCCCCTGGGAAGCAACTGTTTGCAGAGAACTCACAAGAAATTAAGGTTTCCTGGGGTACCCACCCATTTCTGTTGGTCTCCTTTCAGGTACAGGCTGGTGTGCTTCAAGGCACCATATGTTCAGAGTGCCCCACAGTAATTTCAGATGTGAACAAGTCAGTACCTAATTATAGGCGCAGTAGTATTTTTAGTACCTTTCCTGTACTCAACAGGCTTTTTTTTTTTTTGTTAAAACCACCAGTCAAGATTTTTAAATTCATTTACCCACCTATAGATTTAAAGTGGTTTCGCTGTACAGAGGAAGTTATTCAGCATAATCATCTGCATCTTTTACACATAAATTATGAAAGGCTGTCTCAGAAATTACAGTAAAGGCAGTAACGTGCACAGCTGGATCCACGCGACAGCACGGTGTCGCTGATGTTCGAGGGAACCTTTGATGAGATCAGGAGGACCCTGACCATCACCTGGGCTGGCAGAGAAGCTAGCTCTCCATTGTTTTTGAGCCACTGCAAGTTGATTTAGACTTGGAGAGCTGAACAGGTCTACTTCGCTGTGTGTCTGCTACCTTCTTATAGTGGGAAGAAGCCTGGTCAGCAACTACACGTGCCTAAGCCTTCTCAGGGCACAGTCAGTTTTCAGTGCTTCTAAGCCACATCCTGTACCTTACTATTTTGACTGCAGTACCCCCTAAGAGCAGGATATTGGTGTACTTTCAGAAAACAGAAGAAAAGTCAAGAGAAGCGATGTCTTTTGCTAACCAGATGCAATAATAAGTACTAGCTCAACTGCTCCCTCCAGCCTTTAAGAAACTGGTAGGGAATAAATTAACCCCTTTCATCTAAGAGTTGTAATACCCACTCATGCGTGTTCTTACGCACAGAGTGCAATTAATCTCAAACACATAAATCTTGGTAACAGCATGCAAATGCCTTTCATCTGCTGAAGCAACATTCTGCTTCTCTTCTCCTTGGACACTTTCCTGTTCCCATCACAGAGAAAGGAGTGGAAAACGATAGCTTAGCTATTTTTCAGTCTTCCAAGTGAGATTTAACGGTAAGTGCTCGGGTACAAAGAAGGGAAGATGACATGACAGTCTTTCTCCTGTCCCTTCACTGACTTCAAAATACTCTTGCATCAGACAAGCAGATGGGAAAAGTCATCTATTTTCAACAAGAAAGAGATTCAGTTTATTTGATCTCTTCATATGTAAACTACCCATACCTCCAGTCCTACAACTTGTTCCTTTTATTTCTAGTTTACAGTTTTACTGTACTGTTTTCAAGATAGGATGAGCAGTGGATAAAAACCTGCAAGTTCCTGGTACACCAAGTATAAAGCACAAGCAGAACAGTACACCATTTAAATACAGCTCTCCAGTAAAACCTCATTTTATCTAGAGATGGGCTTAGCTTACAGAATTCAGGCTCTTGCAAAACTAAAGCTTCTTAAAATATGGGAGTTCTTGTTTCACTCATAAAGAGTAATTTTTCTCTCTCTTATCTAATCAGCAGAAATCAATCCGTACAAGCCACACTATAAAAACAAAGTGGAACCACACATGCACAAATGACTTGAGTAATCCTAACCACTTGCTTCTCTTCAAATTAAGACTATAAAGGCCATTAGGAACCAACAGCCATGGAAGGGTAAGGTTCACAATAGTGAACTTGAATGTTCACAGGCAGAACTGTAATACACATCTTTGATCACAAATCCCAATAGCGTTTGAAGTTTCTCTACAGAATGAACTAGCTCCTTAAACCATTTCCAGTCCTAATTAACAGGTAATTCAAATTTGTCAAGTTATGGAAATCATAAGCAAAGACAAGGACTAAGGCATAGATTGCAGCATTGTCTGAAACAGCCTGGCATGAGATTGGAGGTTGGAGATGAGAGGAAAAGGACATGCCTTCCAACTATATAAACATGACACCCCTCCCTTATATACTGTAGTTCTCCTTATGCAAATATCCCTTTTTATTTATTTCTCTGTTACTTTTATTCATCTCTCCTTCACACTGTCAGAGATCCAGGAAATAGCAGGTAAAACCAATAAGCTCAGGCTTCCCATCTTATTTCTGAAGCTTAATTCCCTCTCTGGTAAAAACACAGATTACTGCCACCACAAATGCAGTTCAGTCCTGCTGAGTATATAGACAAAGACCGGGTAATACAAAATACTACATGCACAAAATTCTCAAGGTTTCTGAGGGTTCAAAAATCATCATATTGTTACAATATTTTTCCTCACTGATTTTCTCATCTCTACTGTTGCAGGAACATACTTTTTCTTCTTTTAATCGTTTAGGTAATGAAAGAAGACAATTGTCTGTGAGTTCTTACTACATGTCAAGTGCAATCTAGAAAAGTCCCAGGACATAGGCATCACAAAAGAATATCCACACGGCAGTCAGCCCATATATTATGTGCACACTGCATGCCTTATACGCAAAATACTCTGGTGCTTCAGTACGCTATTTAATACGTTAGCTAATACTCACTGTCTGTGTCTACACAACAGATCAGCCTCTTCTCAGATCCAAAGTGTACCTTAAATCACCTTGTGTCAATACCAAAACATCTCAGCACTGCTCAACTTGGAGCCAAGAGCTTCACTTCTGTACTTTACAAATTGTGACTGGTGCCCAAAGACCACATACTCATGCAGGAATAAAAGTGGTTCACTGGGCTTTGTTTCTATGAATATAAGATGAGCAAGTCACTTCTGCTGTCCCAGTTTTCATGGGGAGTGAATTGCAAACAGCAATCTCCTGTTCTCTGGAATCCAGGAGAAACTTCCACACAGGCACTTCAAGTTTTTAAAGCACTTGCATGTATGCTGACCTCAGGAAGCCCTCACAGGGATTCACTGTGGGTATGTGAGGAGGAAAGGAAGCAGATTATTAGCACTGGAATATTGTCTGCCTTCTGGATGGTTTTAACATGATAAAATACGTATGGGCATTAATGCGGTCCCTGAACTCCAGTTCAATGGCTTAACTACAAAGCCTGTACCCTAACTCCTCTTATCCTTTTATTCAGTATTTCCCAGAACAACATGCTAATCAAAAGGGATGTTTTGTACATCTCAGTGCTCTAGTAAATACGAAATGGAACATTGAAATTCGCTTGAAGGGAGGCCTGAAGCTGCTTCTCAAAATGGAGATCTATTTATTAGTAAAAATATGATAAAGTGGAAGATGAAAGACAAGTAAATTAAATCAGGTTTGCCAATGCAGACCAAGAAATTTATGCTAAAATATTAGAAAACATTAATAAGGGGAAGGTTTCAAGGTCTCTTCATAAGAAATGTAGTTGGTATAGCCACATATCAACCCCAGTGGGATCTAAGGCTATGTCTATGTTAGCGAGTAACGGAATCCAATATAAGCAGGTCTGTTACATAAAAGTGTTGTTATTGAGAAAATCTTACCTACTCTATATACACATTTCAGATTTTTTTTTTCTTTTTAACATTGGACTAGCTCTACTTCGAACTAGACATTCTGATGAAGCACATCTTCCAGGGAAGCTTCATCCAGAAGAAATCCAGTTCCAAAACTGCATCCCAATACAAACGCACAGCACGTAAAATGAGAGATTTGATTCAAAAACACATACCTTATCTGAGGAAAAACCTATCAAAATGCTTCTATTTTTGCAGTACAGCATTCAGGCTCATTTCCCTTTCCTCAGAATAGTATATATTGTAGTATCCATTGCATTCTTTCTTCTATATCGATCTACAAGACAGATTGGACTCTATGGCCAGAAGTTCAAAGGTTTCTCTAATTGCAGAAGGATGTTGTTAGAGAAACCTCCACTAAGAGCAAGGGGATGCATTTAAGACAGAGCTTGGTAATAGATTAACATTCTAGTATTACCAAAATCCAGGATGTTCCTTCCTATCCTTACAAGTTTCTTACAAATTGGTACTCTCCCATGTGGTAAAGAGGAGCAAACCGCATTTCTTGGTCCTGTTGGTTAAACAATGACTTTTTCATTTTTTTTCCACAGTTTGCTATTTAATTTGCTCCCACAGCCCACTCCACATGATGCCTTTGCTGCTCTCTCAGGATCTTTGTGCTTCGATGTGCAGCTGTCACCAGAAGAGTCTACAAGTGGGAGAATCTGAGCTCCTCAGGACACCAGCATGAGCTGAGTATCTCTGCCGAAAACCCCATCCTGCCTTTTGTTTAAATCTGTCCCTTGACTGCTCAGATACGACTCCTGGGCATGACGACTGTCAAGCAAAAACGAAGATAGAACACAGAAAATATCTGGGGAATTACCCCAGTGCATGTGACAAGAGCATGCTATCAATTTACAACTGAAAGCAAATAACATCCAGCTTTTTAAGACCCAATTCCAGCGTAACTATGGAGAAATGAAAAAGATGAAACAACATTACAGAAATACCCTGTCCTCTTCTTCCAGTTAAGTACCGGAGGCCAGCAACACGGACGCTAAATACCTGCAGTGCTACCTAACACGAACGGCACACAGTACCCAAGCCCTGACCCGACCGGCGGACGTAGAAGCCGCTTCCCGGGCCGCCTCCCGGGCAGAGAGAGGACGGCACGGCACGGCACGGCACGGCACGGGTGTCGGATCAGCTCTGTCCGTCCCGGGCGGTCGCCGTGCCAGGAAAACCGAGCACGGAGACGACCCTGGGGACGCGGCGCGGGGGTGCCGGCTCCCACCGCCGGCCCAGGGAGGGGTGCGCATCCCCCGTGGGACCGGGACCGGGACCGGGACCCGGCGGGCAGAAGGCAGCGCCGCCACCTACCTGTGTGCGCCGCAGGGGGCAGCGGCAGGAGCAGCGGCAGCAGCAGCGGCAGCAGCCAGGCCGCCCCCCGCCGCGGCGGGCCGGAGCCCATCGGGGCTCACATCCCCCGGCCCGCCGCCGACCGCCGCGCGGGTGGAAGGAGCCGAGCGGCCCCGGGCGGGACAGGCGGGGCGGGGGGAGGAGGAGGAGGAGGAGGAGCCGGGCGGGCAGAGCCGCGCTGCGCTAAGCGGGGCGGTGGAGCTCCCGCGAGGGCTGCGGGGCGGGCCGGGGCGGGCTGCGGCGGGTGCCGCCCGGGCGGGGATGCGCTGCCGTCGGCCTCCTCTTCCCACCGCGGCGCCTCCCCTGAGCCGAGGGGTGTTTTCTGCCGCACCTCTCGGTGCTTTCACTGACGGGTAACTCTCCCTCGAAGCCGGCCTGAGTCGTGGGTGGGGTATTGTTACACCCCTTTTTCTTTGCAGCGGAAGCTGAAGGCGAACGGGGTACATCTTGGAGTGTTCAGATGTCTGATTTCCCCCGTTATTTTGCGTTAAATATTATCAAGTCACCGTTTCAGTAGGTTAGAGGTTAGTTTTACTAGGAACTTTGCCTTGGAAAAAAAGAAAATCTACTTATCCTACGTAAAGATGCATTTTTTTTATTGAATTCTTTAAACATGACAGGAGCATTGGTTAAATACTATACCTGTTAATCATTGGTCTTTCCCAGTTCCTACTAAATTTGTTTTTATCTCCATTCAGGAATGATGTCCTTTATAAAGTAATGAGCTATGTCTCTGAAACAAGGCCAGGTTAGAGGGGGGCAACTGTGCCAGAGGGATTGGAATTGGAGGATCTTTAAGGTCCCTTCTAATCCAACCCATTCTATGATTCTAAATAGGGTGTTTGAACATGGATAGAGGTTGTGGAGTCTCCATCTTTGGAGATACTCAAAATCCAACTGGTCACAGAGCTGAGCATCCTGCTCCACCTGACCCTGGTTGGACTAGAGGGTCTGCAGAGGTGCATTCCCATCTTAGCAAGCACAGGATTGTGAGAAATAGCATGTTTTTGTTGCAGACAGAGCTCTCACTGATTTTGTGAGGAGCTGCTCAGTGTGACTGTCAGTGAGAGCAGAAGGAGGTAAGGGAAACTAAAAGGGAGCATGCTATGCTTGTGGGGTGCTATAGACTGAGTACTTGGGGAGGCTCTAGCAGTTGAAAGTGCTGTGGTATGAACCCTTTCCTCAGATAGACCTCTGCCAGCTCTTTTCCTGACAACTGACCTATTCACTGTCCTCCCAGCTGTTCTCTTCTATTTTACCCTCACCATCCTGGCACCCATTTGCCAGTTTTCAGTTTTGCAGTCTTTTCATGGACAGTTACCTCCCTGCCATTTCACTCAGGCTTTTCTACAAGCAAGAGCTGATACCTGACTGCTGCATATCAATCTACTTCAAAGTGATGGTCAGCACGGGTACTGAGAAGGTACTTTGATGAAAGACCACACTGCTTATTCTAACTGGATTTTTTTTCTGCATTAATTTGAAACTTCTTGAACTTTTGTGGATAAACATTGTTGCCATTTTAAGCAGAAGTGGAAGTAGGCCTTCTGGTGTTCTTTTATTTCCCTACCCTTGTTCTTGGAAATGTTCCAGCTCACTTGGCTTAAAGCCTGAGGAAGAGTTCAGCCTGGCTTCTAGACTGGAAACCTTGCCATAAGTGAGTAAAGTTCGTAAGTGTTGCAAAGAGTGAAACCAGCACCTCAATTTCAGTACCTCCTTTTTCTTTTTTTTTAATTTTTTTTTCTTTTCTTGAAGAAAAAATAATGCAGTGTGTATATATTTGTTTCCTACCAGAGTTTTACACTACACATATGTTCTGCTATCATCTCTGACTGCCTCTACCATCCATGACTGTGGAGCTTTGTTGCCATTGTAATTTGGTCTTTTTCTTCTCCAACTCCTTTTTTTTTTTTTTTATGAAATGCAGGATATATGTAAGAAATTAATGATAGAAGAATCTAATTTTTAGCGGGACAGAGGTTCTCGCATTTATATCACAGCAAATTTGGATTAGCCCTTAACTTCTGTAGATCTACTTGAGATCAATTGTGGAAGAGAGTGGTTAAGAGCAGAATTTAACTTTTATCCAAAGCAGCTAAAAGACTTGAGTTGGTTTAATAATTTAGGTATTTTTTAACTTATTATAGCTTAAGAATTGTAGTTATTTATACAATGGAAAAAATCAGAAGTCCCTTCAGGATTATGTACCAGTTCATTTTGAAAAAAAAAAACCCCACAATGCTGGATACTCCTTTTTAGCTGTTAGGTGTCAGGATTCGCTCCTGCCTTTATCAAACAAGCTGGGAAAGAGGTGATAATCTTTCCTGGTAAGGAGCAGCTCTCCAAAAAACTCGTGAGACTTCTTGGCATGTTTCTTTGCTTTTTCACCTGGCCTCCTTTGCCTCAGAAGTCCAGCGGGAGAGAGGAGATGCTGTGCTTGATGGGGTTGAGGGTATTAACCAGCTGGAATGCAACAGTCTGGGATGACAAGGGTCCTTTATTTTTCTTCTTTCCCTGGTCACAAGAATCACAGAGATGCAGTTGAAATGAAGTCATAGTTGTGCTTTTCAGCAATCTCCCTCTCATTCTGAGAAATGCTCATGTTTCTAAGAAATATGTTTATTTTCTGGAACAGCGCATGTGTATGCACATATAGATGACTACACACAGCTCTTAGCTTCAGTGCTGTCTGTAATTGTTTGCTTCTTTCTCAGGCTAAGTTGCTGTTGCCTTCCACTGGAAGTCTGTCAGAATGAGACATGCAGTGTCTGGCCTTGTGTTTATGCCAGATGATGGTGATATTGTTACCACACTTGGGTGATGATTATTATTGGGTGTGTTAAGAGATGAAAAAGTGAGGTAGGTGGACTGCACGGATATTAATACAGATCATGTTTATTGTCCGCAATCAATAAAAAACCCTGTTTGGACAAAACAGAATTGGATTTTAGTTTAGAACATCAGGTTGCTGACGCATCCCGCCTGAATCTATCAGTGCTTGCTATCAGTAAAGAAAAAAACTTTTCCAGTACTCTTACTCCCACTAATAAACAGAGCTATTTCCTCATAAAATGACAGCCTACGCTTTACTCCTTGGGAGTGTAAATATAAAACTTGTTTTTATCAGGCATTGCTGAACGTATTCATAAAGAACAATGTGAACATCAGAAGAGAAGTGGAAAGTTGATAGATGTGTCCACGATCCAATGCAGCTTTGCAAAACTGATCTTCCTATGGAAATATTTAAATAGTTGTAATTAAATATGCAGGGAGGGTGCCCCAGGCTGGTTTTAAATTATACATGGAAAAGACTAACTTACACTGTTCCTCAGAAAATATTTCAGGAATTTTTTGCCTTTGCATTAATTCAATAGGACAGTAGCAGCTTTGTAGTTCTTCCGTGGAAGTTAAATAAAAAGTGCTTGAAACTACTGAAAGATGCTATCAGACTTAGGTTTTGAAATTCAGATGCAGAACTGAGAAACGCCTTGCTTGTGTTTTGTGTTTATTACAGGAACAGACCTGGGTGCCTTGTGTATCCTGAACGACAGCCACCTTGCAGTCATAAGGTTTTTTTTTTGTTTAAGCAATTGATTTAGCGGTGGATTGGGACGTTTTTGTTTTGTACAGTTTTATGCCTTTCATGTTTGCAATGTCCTTTGCATACTCACTAGCTCTGTGCTATTGAATCTTTATTCTGCCAGCCAGGTGAAAACTCAGGTGTTGGCTGCTAGATTTTGCTGGTGCAATCAAGAGGCAATGGTCTTGCCATTCAGCTCAGTAGAAGATAGATGGGAAGTGCATAATGTCTGCATCAATGAGAACTGACTGCTAACTTGGCTGCCCTTCATACTGTCATTTAAAAAATTGTATCAAGAAAGTATCCAAAGGAAAATATCAAACAGAACTCATTCATTTGTGATTCTTCCTTTATGATTATGAAATTCAGTCACATTTTGCAAATAAAAGAAACATATACTTAGGCAACAATAAATTAAATAGCATGTTTTCCTTCCCTGATATGTGAATCTGTCAGAACTTTCAAAGAAAAAGCTTAGGAGGGCAAAATAAAATTGTTCTGAGTGTCAATGAAGAGAGTTTTGATTAATGACTCATGTTCCTCCAGGCAGAGTTTATAGGTTATTTCTCATGTTACTAGTTTCAGTGTAACAATGGGTATTCATCTTTCCCCATAAAGTACCTCTTGTGAAAGAGCTTCCTCATTATCTTGTTTCCTAAGATATTTTTATCGTTTACTAGAAAAGATTATATAAAAGGTAGTGATTTCCAAGGTGTGAAACATAGCACAGTTATTTTCAGTCACAAGGTGAAAGAAAAGGTTCATGTGTTTGTATTTCACTAAGAACTTGGGTAAGAGATGAAAAGATCTCATTTAGACAGTGTTCTTCTCCAGAACTTTGGAAAAATAAATATCTCAGAAAGTTCTGCTGTTGCTCACAGTGAACAGAAACATGTTCAAAATGGCTTGTTGCATCTTCCTTTGCTATTTGTAGATTGATGGCCTGAACAAAACATGTAATCTTAAGCTCATAAGTAAAACAAATCAGCATCAATCAAAAATCATTCTTGCTCACAGCTGTGATCAGAAATACAGATTTACAGAGTACTCCATAAAGCACGAGCTCAGATAAATGAGATTAGTACGTATTCTAAACCTTGGAGATCATTCAGATCTTCTGCAAATTCTTTGCCTCTTGCCTCTTACATGCTGTTGCTAAAAAATGCAAAATTAACCAAGGAAAAATTTCTGACATCCAAGCTTCAGCATGTGTGTGGATGCTTTGAGTAGGTTTCCTCCAGTGAAAAGGGTGGAAATGAGGATACACCTCCTTGTCCAACCCATCTGCTTCCGCAGCAGCCACAGTGGCAGCACTACAGGTGCCACTCTCTGTCCCACCTGCAGCTAACCCTCAACTCCTCCACATCATGGCTGAATGGCAGGTCTTCTTCAGGAGACTCTCTTGACTATTGCAAGTCAGTGCAGATATAGCTATGCACATGTTCTGCTCTGGATTTTACCAGCAAGGAGATTCCAAAGTAAGTGGTCTTCTCCCAGAAAAATGCCTCAGACTACCATGCTATCTATCAATAACTGCTATGAAAATAAACTACTTATTGTGAGGATCAACAGAACAGGAAAGCATGGTAAGCCTTCCAGTGACCACACTTGTTAATACCTTTACCAGAGCTGTTTCCTGTCTCTAATTCAACTACGAAGATTAATTATAATTCACCATTGCATTACATCAGGTGTTACATGTAGGAGGATACAGCGTGTGGTCTTGATTTGACTCCATCTACTGATATTACCAGACCCCATAAAGTTAAACCATTTCTATGAGGGAAGTGAAAATCATCCTTCCACCCTCCAAAGTCACAGCTGTGGAGCTATTTTGAACAAAGTATTTACGAATCCTGATTTGCATAGTCCAGACAGCAGGCCCAAGCACTGACCACAGCTAAGAGCACTCCTCCTATTTTGTAAAACCAAATCCAAGATGAGTTCACCGAGACGGAAAAATCTAACCTAGACAGAGAAGTAATAATCATAACAGCACTATCCCCAACTAAGCTTGACCCAGGACACTCACTGAAGCACAAAGAGCTCTGAGAATGTTTGAGCCCAACAGTGTGCAATATAAAGTGTGCCTCTGAGTTAAGATCCTCTGCTGGTGGAAATAAGCTAATGCCTCCTCAAGAGGAAAACAAACATCCTTCCTGAAGAGGCTTAATTTATCCTGTCCTCAGAAAACAACCCCCAGAAAGTTGCACCCAAGGTCTAACTGGGGTCAAAAGCAGCCTGAGTAGATTTACCATGAAGTTCATGCCACTCTGCTGTCTCTTGGGGAGGGCTAGTAGAGGAAAATAATGATTCTGTAAGTCATTTGTATGCATAGGTATCACTGAACTGGTCAAGCAATTTTATTTCTTTCCCCTTCTCTTTATTAATTTATTGGATAATTAATCAGTATGGTGAGAACTAGCAAGAGAAGTCCTGCTGTGCAAAGTAGAAACAATTTAGCATGACTCCCAGGAGATCTCTTACGAACCTTCAGAAAACCAGGATCATGGTACGCTAAAAAATGTGCCTGTCCTGCAAACCAGACTTCTTGTTTACCAGAAACATTCATAACCTTAAGATACAGCCTTTTAGAACTAAAATGAGTCTAGGAAACTACTGAAACAGGAGGGAAACATATTCCTGCCTGGGTCTTCAGAGTACGACCTGCCCTTCATATGTGACATCTGGCCTAGAAACTGCAGACAGGTGTCTCATCTATGTCCCCTGCTATATGTAGCTTTCCTGGCCTGAGAAGAAAAATGATGCAATCTTAGCTTGGTTTAGGTCAGACATCTGTATTTATGGGCTTACTCTATGCTCACAAATTACTTCTGAGCAGCTGCAGGTTTTTGAAGGCTGTGTGTTTGGGGTTGTTTGGAGTGCTACCATATTTGGATGGATAATATGCCTAAGCTTTAAAAAGCCTGATTTTCAGTCACCTGGTCAAATGTTCATCTTTTGACAACAACACCTGTTTTAGTTGTCTTCCTAAAATGCAGGCCCCAAATTAACTTTGGAAATCTTGTTGCGCTTGGTGCCCTTGCTGAAGCAGATAGAAAGCCACACGTAATTATTAACGTAGGTGCCCAGAGTCAGTCATGTTGTAAAAACTGGAGAAGCCTGGATCTGGGTAACTTACATTGTCAGAGCTCTTCATCACACGTACAGTAAAACTGGAGCCACTACACACAGGGCAGGATTCACTGCAGACATAACGGCCATCACACAGGTAGACATGGCACATCTAGAATTGTCCTTAAAATATGCTTGCTGTGGGAATCACCTTTCAGACTGGGGCCTAATTTGGCCTTGTTAGCCAAGGCAGCACTGACATCTGGGAATTGCATGTGCAAAAATATGAGCATACTCAGGAAACCATGAATAAAGAAGCTGTGCATTTAAAGGTTTTGCCATAACGTAATCAATGCAGATTTATATTACTCTGTTACATCCCCTTGGGAACAGTGGAAACCATCCCTTTCAAAGTGATACTGATGTGTTATGATAACATAACAAAGAAAAACATTGCAAGTACTTAATAAATCATAAGCAACCGTTGAAACAGTCATTTAAATGAATGGAGAAGGCTTTGTTCCATAAAAATAATGAATGGCTTCTCTTGCATTGAACTCCTGAAAGAGATGGCAAGTGTGTGAGAGGGAGCAGCATCATTATAGCAGAGTTTTGTTAAGGAAGGAGAGATGCCTGAAGGCAGGGTTTTGTCCTAACGGTGGTAAAAAGTGCTTCCAAGTGGAGCAGGAATAAGCATAGCTCATATGACATGGTACTTCCTATCAGCTGCTTCACGTTGTGGCACTCACCTGAAATGCAGTTGTTGGCATGGAAGGGTAGCTGGATGCTGTTTGATAGAGGAGGTGCCATGGCTGTCTGCTGCATAGCAGCTTACCTGAGTCAGTGGGGTTTGCTGGTTTGTAGTAAAAGTTTGAGGGTGCTGAGACTCAGTAGAGGCAGAAGACCTTTGTCACTGCGATGTTGAGGGCTGTTGTACCACAAGCAAACAATTCAGGAGGGCAGACTGCCCCCTGGGTTCTTCTGTCCCCTCTGAGGGGGTGACAGCATGGTGAGTACCTAAATGGGAGGTTCCATGGACGTTCACAGCAGCTGGAGAGGGCCCTAGGATGTGAGCCGATGGGTTTGCCACAGAGGCTGAGTGGCTCTGCACGGTGAGTCTGCCCTCTCACAGGGTCAGGGGTGAGCTGTGCATCTCCTCTCTGCAAATACAGTGAGGCCACACATTCCATGATAATGATCAATAAAACATTGACTATTGAAACATACACATCCTGCTGAGAGCCTTTGGCACCTGTACAGACATTCCTTCCTGGGTAAAGGAACATAAGTCCTCAACATCTTATACAGGTATGGTCCTTCCAGAATCAAGGAGTAAAGGTTATTGCCACCATTTCCATGTGTTAATGAACTCAGCACAGAGGGTCACAGAATCAGAAGTGTTGGTTAAAAGAGTTAGATCATAGAATCATTTAGGTTGGAAAAGACCCTTAAGATTATTGAGTCCAGTCATAAATCTAACAGTATGAAGTCCACCACAAAAAATGTAATCAAGCCTCCTTCACTGGCATGGTCCAAACTCCCAGGTTTGGCATGATTTGAACATTCTTTGTTGCCTGGACTCCTCCTGAGCACACATTCCCAATAGTCTTGGATATGAAATATGTTCTTGGCCATCACCTGTCGTCAAAGGCAGGGATAGAACTGGACAGCTTTAAACAACTCATCATCCTATACAAGTCAGGCTGACTTGTTTTTCTGTCTTATTTTCCTGAATCTACACTGCTCCTTGGTCACCAAGTGGGAAATTTGACTGGCCTGTAAACAGCTGTAGTTGGAAGTAAGCACTAATGAACATGAGCAGAGAATATTTGGATAGGTCATTCCTGAGGACAGCAGTGAAAAGGAAAGATTGAAAAGGATGTTGGAACACGGTCCTTGGCTGGAACAGAGTTAGCAGGAGGAGGGTTTCTTGCATTGCTGCAGCAAAAAGGAATTGGGGAGACCCTGAGGTGTTTCAGCATCATCTGGAGGATGTAAAAGAGCAGGTAACAACATGTTTAGTGCTGGTTCCTACAAAGTATAATACATAGCCAAGTACCCTGCTGCCTAAAACCGGCCACATTTGCTGTGTCTGAAGGTATTAGGAGGGCAGGGTATTTAACTGGATCAGTGCTAATTGGCTTAGGGATTTAATAATTCTGTGGAGTTTTCTTTCATGATTATTTTTCTTTACCAGAAAACTCCCACATGGCAATAAGGCTTTGCCTCAGATATTCTGATAATTCTTTGGATCCAGTTTAAGGAGGTGATCTGCTGTCTTTCATCTCTTGAAATCCCTTGTGAAGCCTGCAGCTGGGTGTCCCAGGACAGTTACGCTCATGACCGTATTTCCTAGGAACAGGACATGACACATTGCTTCTTGAAAACAGATGATAATCTGCACAGACAGTGGCAATGATCATAGGCATCTTATTGTGGACAAAAAGGGGAGTTAGAATAAATTAATAAATTAATTAATGAACTGTATTCTACTGCCACTGCATTCAATAATTTTTACTGTGATGCAAGCAAATCCCTTGAAACCCGTGGAAGTGGAGTGTGATTTTAAGGCTCACAGAAGCAGCAACACAGTGAATGTGTGTGTATGGAGAAGTTTAACACAGCAAGAGTCTAAGGAAGCTACAGATTAGAAATTAGGCGTATGAATTACAGCCTTGTTTTTCAGAAGTGAGAGAATGAGTTTGCATTTAGTAGCAGTAATAACATAACCAGAAGTTTTTCTCCCACTACAGTTGTTCAGAAGGTAAGCAGATAGCTTCTGAGGAAAGTTTCTATTGATTTTATTTTCTCTGCTCAACTCCAGTAACAGACTGTTAACCCTTGAAATTAAGTTTTTACAAGTATTTTGTTGTCACAGGAAATTGAAAAAAATGAATAGCCTGTGAAGAGGTCACAACAGTGTAATTTTAAAACCATTAGCTGTAACTCAGACTGTTAGATTCTGAAGGAAACAAGAATTATTGCTACTCTATTTCTATACAGTGATAAAGAAATTGGTATGACCACACAAATGCTTGATAGCGTGAATATTTGAGTCATTGTAAATTCTATTAAATCTGATTTTTAAAATGTCAACAGTTTACTCTCTGCTGGAGACTACAACTTCTGCATTACATTTACCAGTATCAATGTCATATAAAACACATTAGAGCATCTTACCTTTAGAAAAATAAGTACTACATTTATATTTGCTACAAAAATCTCAAACAGTTTAAAGATAGATTTTATTTGTGTTTGCTAACTATATAAATTCTAATTTAAAAAAAATGAAGAATATCTGTATTCATTAACCTAGAGTGGTTCTGTTTAGGGAAGTTGTACTTAAAAGACATCAGCTTACATTTAAAATTAAATACTAGGCAAAGAGGAAGTACATAGTTGAAGCTGAAGTTGTAACTCTGAGTTAGATAAATTTCAAAATTAATGTCCAATTAAACAGTTGATGAGGATGTGCGAGCCCTCTGCGGGCCTCTGTAGTGTTCTGCCAAATAGATGACAATGTTCATCTTGTTGAAAAGCAGGAATTATCTCAATGTAGAGAATGGACTTGTGGTTTATGTTAGCTTCTCTTCTTTGCTGTTATGACACGAAGAACTGTCCTTTCATTTATTTTCATTTTTGCCTTTCCACATAGAGGATCCTTTACTTTGTGACTTAATAAGCCTCTTGATCTTAAGAGCTTATACATGAATTTGAGAGTTATTCCTGATTCTCCTTCTCTAGACACTTTCAAAACCTGCCTGGATCTGTTCCTGTGTGGCCTGCCCTAGGTGATCCTGCTCTGGCAGGGGGGTTGGACTTGGTGATCTCCAGAGGTCCCTTCCAACCCCTACCATTCTGTGATTCTATGATTTCTGCTACAATTGCTGAAAGCCAGCAAATGTTGTTGAGTTCACATCTGACTAACCATATGAATCTTTATAACGTACTTTATAACAAACTATTGTTTGTAACATACTTTATAAAAAAGTATTTTCCTGCTCTTACCCTCTCTTCCACCACACGGTATTTCTAAGCTTCTGCAGCTGTTTGGTTCTTAGCTCATGTATAGTTTTCTCACGTGGCTCTTTGTCCGTGCAAAGGTTTGCAATAAACCAGTCCATGAAGAGGTGTTGAAACTCCTCCTGAGGATTCCCCCATTATGCCACTTTATCAATTACTTTCATCCTATAAAATATTTATGCTGCTGAAATGGAAATGTAGTTTAAATTTTTTTATAAAGACACAGCAGGACCCCATCATTTGTTTTTTCCTTAGAAGGCTCATGCCATGATGTTTCCTCTATATGTACTTTTTTTTTCCTGGGATGGAATCACTTTCTCAGCCAGAAGGAGTCTGAGAGTAAAGGTTAGAGTCTCTTATCCTGTTTAGATAGCTATGTCTTCTCAGGACAAGCTTCTAGTATACCAGGTTTTTTCCCTATCGGTACCCCTTGCTTCTTTCCCTTTTTTCTGAACTGTCCAAATGAATTAAAAAATTTACTTAAGTAGCAACTGGATGCCACTGTTTTCTCACAATATCTACTGCTTTTTAACTTCAATGTTGTAACTCTCTTGGACTGGCAATGAACCTGTAACGTGAGCTTAAAGTCAAGGCAGACTGAGATACTGCATCCCTGGCAATGAGGTCCTTGGGGACTCACTTCAAAATTAAACTAAAGTAATTTCAATATGGAATCATTTTATTGTGTGGGTGCATCTGCACATAAACTTTACATTGGGTTCTGAACAGCGTATAAAGGCTTGCAAGAGATAAATTAGGCTAAGTAAAGCACTCATCATTAATCAGGGTACTAAACAAGCATGAGCGCGAGAGAATGAACACAGCTGCCACTTCATTTATCTTGCTGTCAGAAGGTACCTCTCCTACAGAGAGAAGCTCGGGAGTGGTGGCTTAGGGCCTTTTGTGTTTCTCAGCTTGCAGAGAATATGTATGCTTGTATATAATAAATACATACATACATTAAATGCATATATGTTTTTATATGCACAGACAAATATACCATATTGTACTGGTGTGTGTTTACTGATGTATGCATTTTCAACAGTCTTAAACTCTGCTTTTGTGGTGAAAAGCAAGAGATAAGCCTGTTTATTTCTAAGGAAAAAAACCTTACTTCTGTTCACAGTGTGTATTCTGGCTCAATAACAGAAATCTTAGCTACAGTCTTACTGTAGAGTCATCTTTTATGATAACCTTCATCAATTCCCCCCTTATGAAGATGTGATGTGTGTGTAGCTGATATGGTAAACCAGAAAGTCTTAGCTTTCATTTCAGAGTGAATATGTGATGCTAGAAGGTAATGTAAACCTATTTTCTCATTTGCTTTGGGTAAAAAAAAAAGAACAGATAAGTGAAGTACAAGCTACTGAAAGTCTCCAAGTGTTATTTTTATAGTATCTTCTCCATGTCAAAAGATATTTTGAAGACAGGCTAACCAATGGCTTGGCAGATACTAAGTTTATAGGGCAATGGACTCCAGTGGCTAGTCTTCCTTATTCTGACCTTTTGCATGAAAGCAATAAATCAGCTAGCCTTCCATGTCTCTTGTATTGTCCTGAGCTCTTGGGAAAAGGATGATTGAATAGGAAGAATTAGTGCTGCTGCATAGGATTTAGCATAATGGATAGATCATTAACCTTTTTAGTCTGGTATCCTGGTTTCTTCCCTGGCCTACCATAGATGCTTCAAGTAAGCAAAAATCTCCATACATAGCAGGGATGGCTTGTGCAGGGAAGGGGAAAGATTTCCCAAATCGGAGTCATGAGAACAGGTTGTTTATGAGGCTGAGTGGCACTGAAGCTGCAGTGGGAGAACAGTATAAAGTCTATAGGCCTCAATAACATACACAGGACCATGACACATGTATGTCCTCAGTGCAGTGGCTTACTTCACACTGCATGACCAGAACTATACACTCACTGTGACCAGGGTTATGCTATCCCATGGTGCATCTAGACCTATATCTGAGGTATCTGAGATACCTATAGCAATGTGCCTATGGGAATATGGAGCTCTGTAAGGGCTGCAATGCTCAGGTTCTTAGCTTATTTGGGCATTTTCATGATTACCTTGTTAACAGCATCCAAACTAGCTAGTTTAAAGTCAGTTTAAGAGTGGACACCTAAACACCGATGCAGAACCTGCACTCGTTTTGACTGCAGTCTTGTTTATTTGAAGAAGGATGTGTGCTTCAGGTGTGCAATTTGCTCTACCTCAGCCAAGAACTTGCAGGAGAAAAATACACCACCACCTAAGAGGACAGAGGTATTAATATGCAGCATTCTGGTTGTGGATAATACTATATACTCAGATGATAATACTAGATACTCAGGTTACCCTTGAGTATCCAGGTACAGGTAGATATGACACATGCTACAGGGAGACAAGAATTCTCTCTTGCAGTGGCAGCTGGAGGCCAGGCAGGATACGCTCAGCACCTAAAATGTGCTTGCTGCTCTGATTTAGGTAACTGCATCCTGCCCCAGATGTATGTTTTCAGTGGTGTCCTATTAAATTTGGAATGAAATACTAGAATTAAATGAAATTTCTAACCTCCTGTGTGATGTTTGGTCTAAAAGAGGCTTACTCATAGAACTTACCTCATAGAATGTGTTTCGACACTTGAAAACGTATGTCAGAGGCCTCAGCCTGACAGGGCTTCCCATAAGAGAAAACAGCTAGACAGAGACAAAGATTGATGTGTGACACATAATCAGATCAACATCAAAAGTACCCACTAGCTAAGCATAATCTTAATTTCTGGTGGCTTTGATGAGCCCACACTGAAAGCATGTGTGCATGATGTAGTTTATCTCTATAAAATCCTAGACTTTATGGTCCAGGAGGTTTAATTCATGTCTTAGGAACATGCTATGCTGATCATTACAATGCTTTGTATGTTGTCTCGCCATCTGCTTACAGAATTAAATTATTGTTCCGTTGCATTATACTATTGGGACCATGCTAAAACATAAGAGAATACCTGCAGAGTTTTCTGCGTGATTGATGCTGTGACGTTTTCTCAAATAACAATAAAGATAGCGAGTGTGTCAATTTGAGCCGAATTACACCTCACATTCACAATCTCATCATTGTGGTAGTTTGTACTTCTTCCTTTCTTATTGTGTGCCGCTGACAAGCAGCAATACCACAAGAGGTTGAAGTGGTGGTCTGACTTTAAAGGAACTGAGAATAAACATAAACTTCTTTCTTGCTGTGGTGGCACCTCCTTCCAGCAAATCACATGGCAAAGCGGGGAATTTACAGAAGGACCAAAGCTGGAGACTGACTGAGCTGCCAAGACTGCCTACTTAAGAGATGATCAAGTGTGTGCATGTTCACAAAGCTTCGCAAAAACCCTGTGGGCATACATGAGATAGAGGTTTTTCTTTTAAAAATTGCCTTATTCACGTCTAACCCTGCTTTCTGGGTGCTTTGTTATTATTGCCTTTATATGGTCCCCTGAGCTTTGTTATCATCAAGCTGCTGGTATACTGCCACTTGCCCATTGCCTGGCAAATCTCACCTCAAGATACCTTCAGTAACAGGTACAATTTCTGTATTACAATCAAGTCACATTCTTACTCATCTGCTTTTGCTGCTGTGGAAAAGTTTTATCAGTCTTACTAATAGTGTAAAACAAAATCATTTAGATAGCAGTGAACATCAAAAGCATCTGAGTTTCTACCAGCTATCTTCTGTCACTGGCATGTGTATTCATAGAGTAAGAGGTTTCACCCTTGGGAAATCAGATTTTCAGCTTCTACATCTGCTTTGTGGACTGTTAATATCAGCATGGCAGAGGCATTGTTGAGGACCAAAGTTTGTCACATAAATAAAACTCCAATAAAAAATCACAGTGTAGACTTAGCTATATGGGGAAACTTGACAAGGTCACCAAGTGAAACTTCCTCATGCAGACAAGGTGTGAATGTCAAAAAAACCACCAGCCTGTCACGCTGTCACTGCCTGAGATCTGCAGTCGGGTGATGGGTATGTCCACTGTGCTCCCCCTTCCGAGGAGATGCAGAAGTTCAAGCCTGTTCAGGTTTCATTGGAAAGATCGTGGACGTTGCATCTAATGACCAGATTTGAAGTGCTCATGGAGTTTTCCAAGCAGGGTCTCATTTTCAAGCATTCAAGTCATAAGTGTTCCAAGCTAACACTTAACCTGTATCCGTACTGCAAATTGCAATATGCTCTTATGTGGTCTGTTTTAGAGTAGTGGTGGGGTGAGCTGTCTCCTCTGGAGACACCTAGACTTCTCCTGTCTGCTTCCTGCAGAGGATTGCTAATCAGTAGTGTAAGCCTTTATCTAAAACAAATCTGCACTTTTGCTGTGGCTTCACGGGCTAGGGAGACAAATAGAATTTATGCATTGCAACATTCTGCATTGCAGCATTCAGCACTGTAATATTTAATTTCTAGGCATTGTGCCTAGCACAGTGCACAATCTCAGGTGAACTGCCCAATCTGCTGGGAGAAATCCCATTGCTGTTACTGTCTCTTTGTTATTGCCATACTCCCACGCTGGAATTTTTTCTATGTCTTGTCTCTCTTGTTATAATCTGGCCTGTTGGTACTTTCCAGCCTGCTGCCTTCTTGCCCTGCCCTTGCCTTCCTGGCATGCTGGAGAGCTTGGATGGAGCCTGAAGCTGTCCTTTCAGTGAGCTGTCAGAATGGAAAGGCAACAGTGCTGGGCCTTCATCTCACCTCTGCTGTTTGCAGGGCCAAGATGCCATGGATGCTGCTGCTCCCCTATGGGTACAACCTTTAGCACACCTGAGAGAAGCTGCTGCACTGCTGACTGCTATAAGGCTATTTGGGAGGTAAAGATGGGTGTCACCAAAATCAGGTTACTGACATTGTGGTGTGTGCCAGGTGAGATGCCCCAGTCCCTGCTGGGCTCCCCCCAGCCAGGAGCAGCCCACTTAGTGGTTCAGTGCATTCCTCCAGGATGTGTACAGAGTGGGAGGGTGAAATTGGGCCGTGCTGACCAGGCAGCTGTATGTTGGCTGGAGTGGCTTTGTCTAACATCCACAGAAAGAAAATACCAAAATACTTACTTGTGCAGGGGAGCACAGTGCTATGTGAGCACCAGAAGCGTTGGGCTGTGAAATAGGTTTTTTTGACTTTTTTTTTTTTTTGTGCCTCTGGCCAAGGAAGTTGTACGTGTATGAAAGAAATATTGATTTAAACGCTCTCACCTCAGGTGTAGTTTGAGTGTTTTAAAGGCAATGCTTTTTCTTTTTCTTTTGAGTAAGCTTCAGGTCATTTTGTATTTGTATCTATATTTATTCTGACAACTGACATTTATATCAGGACAGAAAGGAGAATTTTGCACAAGATAGTGTTAGGGATGTGAAACAACTTTGTCAGGTGCCAGAGACATAGAAAAATGACTCCTTTTCTTATAGGTTGTAAGACCATATGTGGTTCACTTCCAGAAAACGTTTCCACAGTAAGCAGAAAAAGCATTGACTGCTCATTTTTGTGGACTGTGGGTTTCTTACAGAAATATTCACAGCTCTTCTGTAGCTGTACGCTCCCCTGCAACTGAGGAGCCAAGTACTGTGCAAGGTAACAGTGAATAACAAAACTAAATGCACTTCAACATAAAGTTGATCAGAGTAAAAACTGTTGCTGCTTCATGCAATTTACTTACTGTATAATGCCAGTGGTAGGAATCGGTTTTTAATTACAACAGAGGTTAAGAAGTCAGGACATAGTGGTTAAAAACTCTCAAGCTGTAGATTGAGAAGCCACAGTTTTGCTGACCTGAGAAGCAAACGAGTGGGCATTTTCTGCTGAAGCAGAAAACAGACTTTTTTGTCCGGTGAATATGTTTTGCTTCTTGTTTAATGTTTTCTTCCAATTTGCAAAAAGGGATGCATCTTCAGCCATCCAGGGTGGACTCAGGGAAGGGAGCATCATTTCTGCTGATGAGCCAGTAACTTCCTGAGTCTTTTGAAATGCAGCATGCCAGAATGGAGAATCCCCCTTAAAATGACTTGACACTTATGATTGAGTCTGATCTTTAATCACTGAGCCTGATGACAGTGATATAAATTCCATCATTATCTTTAGTGCAAAGGAGAACGTTCACATTTGCCATTCATTAGGCAATGTCACAGCAGTCTAGTATTTGAGGTTCTCAGAGCAGATAAAACAAGGTCCAGTTCCCTGCACTGCCCATAACTTTTCCATGTAACCCTAGCAAATCATTCAGTTCAAAAGTGATTGGATGCAGGTATATCTTTGCAAACATCTCTGAATATCTTTGTGGACAAGATTAGAGCCCTTTCCTATTTCACATGGATACTGCAAAGATATATACATTAAAGGTTTTAAGGCATTCTGAAACTAGGGGTATTTATATGACTAACTCGCGTTGAAGTCAACAGTTTATAAATACCTTGCTCTTCATGGGAACAAGTTTCCTTTTACTTAGGAAATATGAGCTCTGCTAGGTGGCTTGCTGTTCAAGTGATTATGGTCTTCGTGGTCATACAAAGACATTCCATGTTTCAAACCTTTCTCAGAAAGAAGTTGTACCAAGTAATTCTGCAGAAGTGTTCCAGCTTGTGCAACTGATGGCATGGTGAAACTGTGGTTGGTCAACCTTGGTTCACATCATCCTTTACCCACCCTCCCCACACAACTATGCTCTGGTTAGGATGAGTTGTATCTTTCTGGTACTAAGTCCAATTCTTGTGACTCTATGGATTGAAAGTCTTTCTAAGTCCATGCTAGAGGAAAAATTAGTACCAGAAATCATTAGAGGGAGATGACTATTTTATTATGAATGGCCTAGGACACTTGCTGGGAAAACAAAAGACGGGTTCCACTTGGTGACCAAATTCCCTTGGGAAAGAGAGGTACACAGTGACCGTGCTCAAAATATATTTTCTAGCTGTCTTTTCTAAAATGTCTGAAATTGTTAAAACTGTGATTCGGAGCTCTGCAGGCTGGGAGAGTTCTGCCTGACTGCATGTCATCATGGATGAGGGGGCTTTCAGTCCAGACGGCTTATTCATTACCACAATTCTGGGAATCATTTTGCTTGCATGCTCTTTTTCCTCTGAAAAAGTTGTGTCTCGGGGCACAACTTGTTTCCAAACTTTTTTCCCAAAGCATTGACAATATGGGAAAGATTATTCATCTGAGTCATTCAGGGATATATTTTGGTTTTGAACAAAGAGTTTTCTGGCTTGGATGAAAGCCGAGAGGTTGGAGGCCCCGAAACGCACAGCTGCAGCTGTGTGGGGTGTAGAGTTTTCAGTTCTGGGTTCAAAAACAGGGAAGCAATCTGCTCTGCCTGCTTTTAACTAGACAAGAATTTTCACTGAGATGTGGAAACGATTCAGTTGTTCCAGATACCATGGTTGGAAGCACTGGAAGGATACAGTGATGAAGTCTTGCTTATATATTTTTTCAGGTTCCTTGTCCTCGATCTGAGATTGAGAACTACGGACTGTTTCTCATCCAGGAGGAGGAGGGTAGCTGGAGTACTTTATGGCCAGTGATTAATGCGTTGCATTGCTACTGTCTGCCCACACTATGTCAGTATAATCCCACATATGGTTCAGCCAGACTGGTCTCTTCATAGTTCCCTGGTTTATTTAGAAAATGTTGCCTTTGGATGTGGGACTTTTGCTGTTGGTTTTTTTCAGCTTTATTTTTGTTTTTCATACGTGGAGAAATAGCTGTGTGCACTGAGTGGAAAGGCACCTCTTCCAAGAAAATAAAAGCAGACCTGTTTTGGGAACAAAAAAACCTACCTGAATTTGTTTCACTCACAGTTTTTAATGTTTTCGTTTGAACAAATAAAAAGAACGCAAATGTTCATTAAGACCTCGGTTCTGAAATGTACATTTGCAGGCACGGTTCATGCCAAGTTCGATAAACTTGGCAAATACAAAGAAGTTATACCTATGGCTGCAATTTCATGATTTTTTTTTTCCTTGTATTTTTGAAATTGAGATTCTATTTACCAAGCAATTCTGGTTTTTTTTTTAATGTGGCAGTGAACATTTACGTCTGGGGGTTTTATGCAGAGCATGTCTAAGATGCTGTCTCTGAGCCAGTGAATGCAGATGGTCTGTGTCATGGTGTGAAGCTAACCATCGGATTGTGAGCGTTGGTTCAGATTTCAGCACAGCCTATGAACAAGAGAAGAGTCTGTCCCAACTTGTGCTCCATAACCTCTCTGCAATAGTTGTGATACCACCCCAGACTTACAGTCATTCACACCCATTGTGTATAGTACCACTGACTAATACCTGCTCAGTCCTTACCTAGAAGCTGTTCTTGCCACATGAATAAACTGCTTGCGAGGGTTCAGTGTGCAGCCCCCTGAGTAATGACAGAAAACGCAAGATGACCAAGAATGAAGAGTGAATCTGTCACTCTTTTCTCCTACTTGCCATTAAGAAACTGGAAATAGCTCTGGGAAATTCTGTGTTCTCTGTATCCCAAGGATGTCCTAGGATTTGCACTCACTGGACTGTCTAACCTTCTCTTGGTGATCTTACCCATGTTGTTCTGCAGCTAACTTAAATGCTTTAAGGCTGGTAGTGACATAATCAGCAGAAGGTCTTGATAAGAGCCTCAAAACCCATTTCTACATAAGAAATACTACTATTGATATTGTATATTCATTGCTACACGCAGCTAGTGTCTGTATTCTATTATGCCTGCTTGCAGGTTGCCACCTGGGTAACATTCATGTAATGTCTTCCAGTCCCTTCTTTTGGCCCACTAACTGGTCACATGTCACAGTCTTCAGATTGCTCAGGTCTTGAAATTCATTAGAAATACTATCAGTGGCATTTGGATTGTAAACATTAAGCAGATTATTTTAATCTTGATTGTTTATGGAGTCACACCCTGTTCTGCACTATTCACCAGCTAAAATGAAATGCAGAGTGGGGACTTAGTACTCAGTTTTCTACATGTAAACACCAGTAAGCTGTCCGGGCCCTTGTGATTACACAGCAGAAGTTTCTTGAGTTTTGTTTCTGTTGTTTTCTTCTATTCTAGCCAGCACAGCAAGGAAATGAGGTGCTGGGAGATGCCATTTGTGAAATTTGCATCAAGCGAGTGGGAGAAGAGCCCCTGCATCAGGGAAGAGGCCTGACCCAAGGTGGAGTAGATGCTTTGCTGTCACGCTAATGTAGTGCTGGTATGTCTGCCTCTGTTAACAAGAATCACAGGGGTGTCATTAATAAGAAGCAGAGGATGATTGGAGCAACCTCAACTTCTGATGTAAGTGTCCTTCTTAGGTCTGAAGGCTGTGCAGTCCAATGTCGCCCTTCCTACCTCCTGCCTCAGATCACACGTGTATGCTGCATTGCAGGAGGTTTATTGAATTATGCTGATAACAGAGAGATAACACCTCACTGAAACCATTCACAAAGGTTGCCTACTGGAGTGTGAGCTCTAACTGGGTGTGTTAGATAAAGATTGATCAGAGCTGTCAAGGAAAATTCCCATTCCTGTCCAAGAATTTTAGATGTAGCACTGGAAATCTTACAGTCTGGAAAATGAAGGGCATGGGGGTTTTGGCTACAGAGAAAAGAAACTTGTTTTGTTTTTCATTGAAAAGCATAATATTAGGAAATGTATTTTAATAAGTGCTTTTTTCTTTCAGTAAAATTCAAATTTTTCATTAGTAATATTTGTCTGGAAGTGTTTGCATTGATCCTGTTCATGTGTTGGGGTGGGGAGCTCATGGAAAATCAGCTGAAGCTTCTCTGGTATTCAGCTTGCTCTTCCCTGTTTGGCTCCTTTCTCCATTTTATCCCATAACATGACCTTAAGAGGTCATGTTTCTGGCCACAGCTCACCAGGTGTTGGGTTCATCAATGCACAGCTCTTTCTTTTAATCACGTTTACGGCCTAACTCTAAAATGTTACTTTTCCTACTTCATCTGGATGTGGCATTGTTGTAATGATCTGTCATGACAAAATGAAGATGATAATGTTCCTTTAGGTGGTTGCTGGCAATATGAGTTGGTGCTTTCAGCTGTCTTTAATATACAGCAGGTATATAACTTATGGGAAAAAGTCTTTCCCAGTCTAAGCAATTTTGGTCAACTTTACTCCAGTGTATCACAGGTACTGTGTTTGCACACACTAAAGGAGTGCACAGCTGCAGTTGGTGTTGCTTGTTTGTGGCTCTACTTCTTTTCAGAGGTGATAGCACAGCTTGCATAGCAAGGAGGCACATGCCTGGAACATATATGATAGTAGATCTCCCAATATCTCCCAGCTGGACTTCCTAGTCTTGGGGATGTCCTGCTCAGCTCTTCCCATTGTTTCTTCTTGAGCCCAGCCTCTTTTGTTTCAAAGCTTGAGAACTCAAAGTACATTACCTTTTACTTCATTGTGTCTCCTATCATTTCTAGAGATATATCTTTTTGTGGCAAATACCACTAAGGAGCAAAGTGGCAAGAGATGGTGGCCTTGTGTGCTCAGGGATGGCATCATGATACATCTTTTTGTTTAGTATTTTTTAGTACTTTTGGCATCTTTTTTCATTTTAGCCATATTTTAGCAGGTGAAAGAAGCAGCTCCAAGAAGTTATTCAGAAAGAATGTGCCATAAGGCAGTACCAAACTGGGATCTCATTCAGTTTATGCAGTGTCTCCACATTCACTTTTCAGTTTCCCTCTTCCTACTCCATTGTCCACAGGACAATTCAAATGTACAAGTATATCCTTCACGTGCAAAGGAAAGGCACACAAGTACACATCAAGATTTTCTCATCTGTGTTTCATCCCCATAACCAGGTTTTCTCTTCAGATTTATTAATGTAAGCCTTCAACTCATATACACATAGCTTCAGGGTTTGGATTATACCTGGTAAACTATCCTATTAGTTACAGTAGCGTTTCAGTAACTGGGGCAGAGCTTCAGACACCCCAGTGTAAGTGTCTAGGGCATGTCTGTGGGATGTCCCCTCATGACTTCAGTTGCCACCTGGGGAGGTGAGGGTCTCATGGAGATGCCCTGCTGTATCTGCCAACCAGAACCTCAGAGGTATCTTACATGTCGAGGCACCTGTGTTCAAGTGATTGAGTCCCACTTTGTGTCTATGCTTATTTCTTGAATGGTTGCAATGAATAACCCTTTCAATTAGTTGGTGCTGCTCTTTCCACTGACAAATTTCTCCAGCTTTTGAAATCCTCTTGGTAATGGCTGTTTCCCCACCTAAGATTGCTGCTGAAATGGTATCTCTGAGCAGAATACATAAATGTTCCATCCTTGTAGGTGTGTCTTCTCCTTGGCTATGGCTGTGCATAAAACAGTTTTTCTTCATAGACCTGTAGTACTCCCTTTCCAAGGCAAAAACTGCCTAGTTTCTGTGCCAGCAGCTATAGCCCAATCACCTTGCTTTTGTTTTGTAAGATCATTGAAATACACGTTTCTGCTCTGATGCTGAAGGCTTTTTGTTTTCCAGACCCTCACTGTGTGTACTTTGTCTTTTTAACTTGTATTAGTTGCTCTGCCACTCTGCAGACTCCTTCTAATTCTTCAGAGCTTAAATCAGCCTTTTCCAGCAGTTTCTTCCCCAGGTTTCTCTGATTCTCATTCCACCCAGGGCATTAGTGACTTCATTGACCCTCTGAATGTGTTGAAGTTTGTTTTAATGAAAACAATCCTATTCTTTTTCTTCTGGCTGATATCTTTTGGGAGCTTTGTTCTTCCTGATATAAGACTTTATACCAAGAATTTAGCACAGGAATAAAAGCTTAGCTGAGTTCTATAACAATAATGTAGTTGTCAGCTATCAAATAAATCCAGCATCTCATAGAAAGCAATGTTAAAAAATACTCATCTGCCATTACAATATGAAAAATAAGACCTTAAGGCCATTTCTTGGAAATTGGTATGTTTTGTATGATTTCTTGACAGACACCCCCCTCAACAAACAAACAAAAAAAAGTCATGTCACAATGACTAGATGACCTTTGGAGGTCCCTTCCAACCTGGGGCATTCTATGATTCTGTGACATTTCCTGAAATAAATTAATTTAATGACAATTTACCAGTTGCTCTTTTGTAGGTATAACAATTAGCACAACAGCTTTTCATTGTCATCCCGTTCCTGTGTTTAAAAGTAAGGATATCTCTGAAGAGCCTAGTCCTCAATGTGGGCTTCATTGGGATGCATTTTGTCAGTATTAAAGGTATTCAGGCAACTTAGCGTCAGGTTCCCACTGCCTTAGAAAAGAGTACAATATTAAAAAAGATTAACTTTGTTAGTGGGTCTTCAGTATTTACCTCAGAATACGGAGTCTTTTCAGGAATTCCCTTTTTGAACTTCCCTTGTAAGCATCAGGACTTGAGCTTCCCATTTTTCCCCATCTCAAGCCAAAACTCTGTCAGCAATGACTGCTTAAGCTGCGTCTTCCCTGGACTCAATATGTAAGACTTGCAATGAAACAGGCAGTAATTTCATCATTTGGGGAATTAAATTTTCTTTCTTTTTTTTTTTTTTTTTTGGGTCTTCCTTGGAAGCTCTTTACAAAAAGGTTCTGAAAGCAAGTTGCTGTAACTTTCCTGACGATGAACACCAGCGTCATTTCTTTCCCTCTGTTTCTCTCCAGAAGTACCCTTATTTTGCGTCCTGCATCCTTTGTGGCAATCTATTTCTCAGGTGTTTAGGTTTTATTTTCTTCTTTCTTTTTTTTCTCTTATCAGACAGATTTCACAGATTAGTATCTTTGACCTTTGTAGCAAATGTTGAAATCCATATGAATTACACAGAAAACCCCACCTACTTACGATTAATTCCCTGCAGTTTTGAATACTTGATAACATCTGGTAGGTCTGTGGCAAAAGCAAATGTCATTTCATAACAGCACCCCACCCATGGGCCACGAGAGTTGTTCTTAGCTGAGATCAAGTCAGGCAAGTAAATAAACCCCAAGTCCACATCTGATTAGAGCAGATATATGGGAAGTATGAACAGGACTGGCCAGATGCTAGGCCATATGATAAACACTGAGGATTGTGGCATTATATAAAACTGGGCATTTATATGGCACAGCTGGCTATGTATAATCTTTGCCTAATTTATAAGGCTGGAGCATCTGGTCCATTGCTGTTGCTCTATCAGCTTTTCCAGAGCCCTGTTCTTGAATTTCTTGTAGTTGTATACTGCTCTTCTGAGTGCCAGTGGAATGGGAATTTAAAGCTGTTTACAGTGGCATATAAGCTCTTACTCCATCTGACAGAGAAGGTAATGTTCAGCCACCATCATGAAAGAAAGAAGGGTAGACCCTTGTGGGATGGGCTCCACTTCACACAAAGATCAGTAACTGCAAACCTCAAAAGATGTAAAATCTATTTCTCATTGGTGGGACCTTCAGCCACAGGGACTTGGCCAGGCTGGGGCCATCGTGACAGGTCGTGCCCATGACTGCAGACATTCATCCCTCAGTGATGCAGCAGGTGAGGGCTTACAGAATAGGCTGAACAAGTCCTGCTTTTGTTACACTGCTTGGTTTTCCTCACTCTATGCCATAGCCCTAGAAGCCAGCATTTATTTCTCTTTCCCGCAACAGAAGCTGTTATTTGGCACTTTGTTAGAAAATGCCTGTTCTGTAAGTGACTAAAAGAATAAAAGAAGGGCGTTTTCATCTGAATCTTGCGAACTTGTTTCCAGAAGGAGTGAAATCAACTATGTAAAGTCATCCTGCATTGAGTGATGTGTACATGCACTAACCACTGCAGAGCCATGTGCCAGCCTGGGCAGCTCTGGAGAAAGGGACCCACAGCAGATCGTCTCCTTTTGTCCATGAGGAGGAAGCAGAAGGAGGGCTAGAGCTCACTTTTCCATGTATTTCCAAACTGACTTACCTGCAACAAAACCCCAGCCGTAGTTTAGAGACCCCTTCCTCCATTCCACCCTCATGGAGATGTAAAGAGCTGTGCTGCATACAGGGTGAGGCACAATGAAGTTGTTTTTAAGAACTGCAGCATTTCTGAGGCTAGAAGCTGTCAGTGCAAATCACCCAGCCAATTACCTTTCCCTGCAGGAAGCCCATCCTGCAAGCCCAGGGGTACACATCTTGGGAACACGGCCACTACCACTGATTGCAGAGAAAAAATAATGGCACCAATCCTTTTACCAAATCCTTAAGTGTCAGAGAAGAGCTAAAAGGAACTTTGCATTTCTAAATGGAAAGAGAAAATTGGCTTTTGCAGAACATCATAGGGTTGGCAATAATAAATCCTGGTATTGTCAGAATGGAAGTAGACTGTTCTTGCAACTTCCACTGCTTTTTGTAAGCCTGCTTTGTTCATGAGGAAGTGAAATCTGGGTAGCAAATATAACAGCACAAAGCTTCTTCAGACCTTTTATTGTTTTTTTCACAGTATGTGTGCTACACATTTGTAATAACTGAATTGAAAACTGAACTGAAAAACTTTTAGGTTTCCAACCTCTCCACAGTTCCAGTTCCATAGCATGGCACCTACTGTATTTCTAGCCAGGTTTTAACACCTCAGATAGTCCTATGGCTCTGATGCTTCTTTTTATTTATTTTATTTATTATTGTTTTGTTTTGTGTTGGTTTTTTTGTTAATGTCTTCTGTAACATTTGAGAGCCCTAAACAGTTTCATCCTCTACCTCTGACGTAGGTGCACTGCCCTCTATCCTGCATTGTCAGAATGGTTTCCCTGACTGGGGTTAGTAGACACTGCCTTAATAAAGCTGTATTTTTGTGTAACAATGGCAACATGATCTGCCCTAAGGAAGGAAGTGAATTTGAGAAAGAACTTGAATTGCTACAGATATAATTTTTGAGCTGTTATAACCCATGAGTGGATGAAGTCACCACTATTGGAATACAAGACAGGCTATTTCTTACTAGTTTGCCTGGATGGTTTTAGTGTGGTTCTGCCCAGTGCAAGAGGAGCAGCAGGGCAGTGCTGGATACGAGACTTGTCAGGCCACTAGGTACTATACAGAGATTCAATAAGCCTCATTTCCCAAATAAAATTACCTAAATTAAGAAACTGTGGGATATGGGTGGGGCAAAACAAATGGAAGAAATGAGAAAGGAGTGAAAAGGGAAGTATGGTGAAAGAAACCTCATTTCATGGACTACGTGTGTGGACACAGCTAGATGCCTGCAAATCTAGTCATCCAAATATATCATGTGTTAGAACCAGATGGTTGAAATATTAAATATTATTAAGGCTTCTTCTGTTTGGGTAAAGGCAGGAGTGACCAGCATTCACTTACTTAAGCACAGCCTCCTCCCAGATTCTTACTGCCAGCATCCTGATGCAGCTGTCAGCGGTGCTGCCTCCAAGTGAGGTGTTAGTGACAGACCATGAAAAATGCTTTGGATGTGGCTTAAATGAACTCAACATCTGTTACTTAAACCATGTGTGTGAGTTAAGGGAAAAGTGAATAGTGATCAGGTAGCAGGGAGCTCCATTTTTCCCAGGGCTTGCTTTGTCCTCATGTTTGGTTCACTCTCACCTCCCCCCATTTAATTTGCCATAAAGAGTACAGTTAAGTATTAAGATTCTCATTACTTACAGATCTTGCAGATCTGAAAAAAAAGCCACTTCACCTCTCTGTCTTGGTGTGGCTTAGTGGATATCTACCCAGGTTTTTTACCATGTGAGATGAAGACTAGTAGGAGTAAAATCTTCAGAAATCACAGGTGATGGTCAGAGTTCATTCATGATTTACTGTGAAATGGTCAAAATAGAGGTCTCTTCCCTTTAACTCTTTGTCACTCACTGAAAGTGAGGATCTTTTCTGTTTCAGTGTAAATAAGCTCTTGCATACTGATTTATTATCAGAAATGCTATTTCGAGGGCACTATGAAGACATTGTGAACATGGGGTATATTCCTGTACTGTACAGTTCTTATTTTAAAGAAAGAATGGGTTTTTTTATCTTCTGTTGTAATCTGTGTTCTAGAAGAAATAAAATATCTGAAACATATATTTTATAAATTGCATTTTAATTCCAAGGCTTAAAATAGAAAAACCCTAGAAAAAAAATTTAAGGATATTTTTACAAATGCTTTTTCACTTTTTTTTTTTTTTTTAAATACATTACAAGACTGCTTGCTTTGTAAATCGAAATATATACCATTGTAAATTGTAATATAGGTCATACGAAGAATCTGTGGCTTTTGTGTGGCATAAAATGATTGTGCTGAATCAAAACACTTAATGCAGCAGACGTTAATTTAAAAAGTATACAAGTATGTATTCCAGACATAGACAACAGGTGTTGAATTACAGCTGGATCTGTGATGGGAGGCATCTTCCACCATTATCCCTGTAACTGGAAAGAGAAAGAGAAATACTGCTGGAGTGTTCATTTAGGCTGGATAGTATTCAATTTAACTAAAATTGCAACACACACCATTCACCTGCATCCCTCCTATACCTCTGCATGTTTCTCAGAAGTCCAGCTCTAACCTGAGCTTCCAGCCTTTTAGAGTACTGTGAAAGGAAGCAAAAATGCAGGAAAATCACCTAGAAACTGGCTCCCTCCTTACCCTAAATCAACTGACCAAGTCATGAGAGAGACCAACATTATGTGTCATATAAAGCAGAAGAAAGAAAAATCTTTTATAGTTAGGGTACTGAAGTGAGAACAGAAGCACAGGTTAAAACTTTGATGCTTTCCCAGGACCAGTCTGAGATTGCTAAAGTCAACAACACTGAAATCAACTTTGGCTTAGGTCTACGTACACCCAGTGCCTTGGCACCTGCAAGGCAATATTGATAGTAAATCTCTCTCCTGGGCATGGGACATGTGAAGGTAGACCAGTGATTAAGGCAAGTAAACAAACAGATTTTTCAGACCAGACAACTGTGCTAACTCTTTCATTTTGGCCCATGGAAACTCATGACATTTGATAACTGATTTATTTTTAATGGCCACCTAAAGAAAGGCCAGGAAAAGAGGAGAGGTTCCTTTGAATTAAATACATCAAATAAATTCCTGAACAAAATTGCAGAGCTTGCAGCAGAATTGCATGTTAATAAAGATGGAGGTCCCTCATTTTCCTAGTTAATCATTAATAACAGCAATAAAAACTGATGAAAGCAATACTATGTACAACTGTTTAAAGAAAGGGAAGAGGGAAGTTTTTGAGGACTGTGACAGACTGCAAATAATAATAAAAAAAATGATTATATCATTCCTCTAATCTACTTGGGCATAACACTCTTACCTGTTATGAAACTAGCTGACATGATGTAAGAACTCTAGTTAATATTTTCATATGGTATGGCAGTTTTTATGCTACTGCCTTTGTCAAGGGGATAACTCTTGCCTTCCAGAGTCATCTTCAATTTCAGCTGGTGACTTACCTGTCACAGAGGTGCCAGCCCTGTCACTCCAACACGGTGCATTGCCTGCTGCTGTAGGCACTGCTGCGGTCCAGCGTTGGCACGTACATTTTAGCCATGACACAGTAGCTGACTCCGGGCCTCAAATCTTCTATTTTAATAACCTTGTCTTTTCCTTCATACACCAGGACTTTGTGTTGCTTCAGACAGAGTGAAGTAAAAACAGACAGTCAAGCACATTACCCTAGCAAGTGTGTCTCTAAGTAAAGTTAGATGAGAACAGAGGATACAGGGCATCACATGGGCTTGCACAAAGTCAACAACATAAAAAATTTATTTATGATTATTAAAGAAAATTCTCTCCTTAAATTCCTCTTCTGTCCCAGTTTTTTATTCTAGGTCTTAGAGTATGAAATACGAAGTATGAAATACGAAGATGGTGAAGAATAAAGGGAGGAATTACAGCTCAATTCAAACAAATCAAATTCCTGAAAAATAAGCCTACTTTGTTTTCAAATACTTGCACAGTCATCAAAGCTCTCAGAAGCCCAGAAGGCTATTTCAACTGTAAAATGAGAATGGTTTGCTGATACTCTCCTGGCTATTCAATGGGAAAGGGTTCATATTTGAATATGCACTTACCTCATCTAACAAGTTGTTAATTATAAAGACTTGATAGAGCAGATCATAATAATTTGTCATTGGTATCTTGCTGCCTCTCCTCCTTCTATAAGGAGAATGCGGACCCTGAAGCTTTAGTATTAGGGCTTTGTTGCTATGAACCACAGTTACCGTTGGAGGTCCTATCACAGCTAAGGAAAAAAAACCAAAGCTATGAACAGGATTCTAGTTTACTAATAATGTTTCACAGAACACATTTGAATCCATTCAACAGTTTAACGTTCTTGTTACCAACATTATTTACTGTATTTACTGATAAACTGCCACATTGTAAATCCTTACTTCCTCATGGTTATTTCCTGGGGGATATTTTGGGGGGGGGGGGAGACGTTTCCTGTGTTTGTATATCCATCTTTGAGGCAAACTTTTTGAAATCTATGAGTTGCATGTTGCTGACTTAAAGCTGGTCAAGCAAAATGCCTTCAATTCTTTGCCCTGATTCCCCCCCACACCTCACACTGTGGATTTATCTGTGTACCTGGCATAACTGAAATGGTTCAAGTAACTCTTTTATGCAGTTTAAGGACATGGCTTCAATCATTACTTTTAATTCTTTGGCATTCTGTGCAGATAAATGCAGCTAAGGGGTCAAGCTAGTGCCTGCATGACTGTGTGTTCAGCCCCAGAGATGTGGGGAGGCAGGACAGCAGCTACCCCATGCACCTCTCCAGAAGGAGAAGGTGGCACGGGTCAAAATGCGCTGTTGTTGATGCAAGGTACTGCTTTATGTCAAAGCTTCTGGTTTCATCTGCACAAGAGGCTTAAGGTAGTTTGCATTCCAGGACGGTGAGGTGGCCAGCATTGACTTTCACTGTTCAGTTTTGCATTTACCAGAGAGAAAAATGGTTAATTCGTGGGGAACAGCCCTCCAATTTATAACATATTATAGCATTATAATGAACATACTAACTAAAAGCTTTGCACATATCCTGTGCAAATACACTGCAGTCAAGAAATCACATAAATGTGAGAAGACTGGTGGCCACACAGATCTCAGCAATCTTCTCCCTTTTCCCCCCTGTGGAACAACTAACTGGGGGTAACTTTAAACTTGTATTAAAGTCACATCATTGTTTGCACATGAAGGAAAGCTTCCAGGATGGAGTGCAGCTGCAGCTGGTATGCAAGGAATCCATTCAGTGATGGTTCCTTGGACCATACTGTCTGCAAAACAGTACGGAGGGTGGAGCGGAGTGAAGACTCTGTGGACAGGCTCTGTGAATTACTGCAAAAGATGGGAACTTTATGGTATTATGGAACTGATAAGCTGCATATTTGCCACCCTTGGGCAGCAGTCATTTTTTTGAGAAAAGGCTGTCCTTTGGGCAAACTTTGCACATTATAATTCCATTGTAATATCAAAACACGCCTCCATCCCAAAGACTGACCCTCACTGAGCTTGCACCCTGAATTTTCTTAATCTAGATCTTTAAAAGTGAAGTTTATTTTCTGCCAAATTACTTTACCTTTTAGTGCGACACCCCCAAGCAGTGAATGTTTCTTTCTTTTCTACCTAGGGTCCAGTCCTTCTAGCCACACTGAAAACAGCTGAAAATAATTTGTGGAGTTCCATGCCTTCAGGAAGAGGTTTAGTTAAAGGGAGCCAGGCACTTCTGATTCCTTAATTGTTGATAAGTGGCTACTTATCCATAATTGGTTGGCTTTCAAGTGTGGGAAAAATTATTTTATCACAACACTTCACCTGAGAACTATTGACTTGCAATTTCTTGTGGTACAGCTTTGTGTCTAGAAAAGGATTACTTATGTTTGCAAATTGTGACCAGAAGTTATGTATTCCATGCCACAGAAAAACCAATTCCTTTCCCAGGGAGACCCATATGTTTGCGCTTACTTTCTCGCCAGGGAGTGAATCTGCAGCTGAGGCTCCAGTCGGAATAGACGCCAGCTGACGCAGCTTTCACTCTACCATAGTAAGGCTCTTGGATATCAGAGGTCTCATTTGTGAGGTCACAGACATGGTTTTGAATTCCCCAGCAGCTGTCTTTGTTTTGCCAGGTGCTCTGCCCATAACTATGGAGAAAGAGCAGAAAGGATGTAAGCTTTAGCTATCACTTACTGGGATCCACAATGATTTTTAACTTGGTGGTGGTTACTGACAAGCACTCTGCCATGGAAATTAACTCCCTTCTATTTATGACAGGGAAGGTGGATTTCAGGGGTGTTTGGGAGTTACAGGTTTCTCTTTTCTGAAAGAAAACTAAAGCAGAGATGTAGGCCACCAGGGCTGTAGGAAGCCACATGATACTTGCTCCTCAGGTGAGGTGGGCATACTTTGGCTTATTCACTGTGTTCAATGGTGGGCAGAATGTTGGTTTCCACCAGCTAATTTCTCAGAGGCAATAATGGTTTCTGTGCTCACCAGGTGTGACAGAAACAGAAGCATACCTCCTTTGAGGACCAGCTCTTAGCACTGCCTTGTTTCCCATAAAAGGCACCCTGCAGCACTGTCGTGGCCGAGGTGCGACACCAAAATACCTTAAATGTCCTACTGCAGAAGTACTGGACCTAGCTAGATCTGCCTCAGGCAGGTGGTTTGACTCGGTGACCTCTGGATGTCCCCTGCAAACTGTTTTTCTGCAACTCTGTGCTGCAATGAGGGTGCAGAACGTATTGCTGGATGTACTTGCTCTGTGCCTGCCTCAGACCGTTCAGCTGCACCTTATGGGCTATAGATAATAAGCACAGCAACAACTGAGAGCTGGCAGTGAAGCAGGATGTGGATGTTCCCCAGGTATGGGGACACTACCCCGTATCACCTGAGAAATGCTTCTGACTTTCCAAGCAGGGGCGGGCCCCAGCACAGAGGGAGGTTGGAGTTCCCCCAGTACTTACACTTTATACTGCACGAAGTAGACCGTGTCTCTTGCCTCCCTGGCCCTCCCAGGCTGCCAATGCAAAGTGCTGTTGAAGTTTAATGAACGAAACTCTACCTTCTGTGGCTTAATCAAATCTTGCAGGTCTCGGTTTTCCAGAACTAAAATTGCTGCAAATAATAAAAGAATGATAACGTAACGTGTTTGTCACAGACGCGCTCCTCTGTGTTGAAATCAGGGGGTATTGCTACAGCTCATTTGGTTTCATGACTAGCAGATTGCACAGAAATTAAATCCCCTGAAGCTCATGTTCAAAACTTTCCAAATCACAGTATCCAGATTACAGAATAAACACATTTACTATTATGGAAAGAACACTTTTATGTGGTTTTGTCTTGTGGGTTGGTTTTTTTTCGTTTTTTCCTTAGTGAGGTTACTGCTGTGAAAGATGCCTGATGGACATCCTGAGAAACAAACCCTTTGAATCAATTAACAGAGCCTGCAGTATGCAGCCCCATCAGAAACTAAAGCCGAGTGCTCTTTCCTCCACATCTCAGCTTTAACCTGCAGGGATTATAGATGTCTTAACTGTTGCCACAGCCATGCTTATCAGCTCTTGCCTAATAAAAAATAAGCTGAGAATCATTGCTTTTCCAGTCTGCACTGCTGGAAAAAGATGCCTGACACTTTTCAAGGTAATCTCTTTTCAAACTGCAATGGTTATTGATGACAGAATCAATTAACAACTTCTCTGAAGTACCCAAATTCTAACATTTTTCTGGTTTCATGACCCAGACGACTGCAGCTTTATACCTGGCATGTCACAGAAGTCAGGTAAGACCTGTACTAGTCGAAATGAAACTAGTAATACAGCCATGAATAAATTTAATGGGCAACATGCTCGTTTTATCTGCATTTCACAACCTTGAAAGACACAGTAACAGCCTAATTTCAAAGTGATTGGACTTTTGAAACTCACTGGAAGATCCAGAGGTTTCTAGACTCATCCAGAGATTCAACAGCAACCCCAATGGCCCCCTCCCCACATAGGAAAAGAGCAGAAAGCCTTTGCTTACCAGTTATCTCATCCTGAAGCAGGTGCATCAGTAAGCAAAGAGAGGAAAGCGTGATCCCCCTCATGCTTAGGAGAGCAGCTCCATGACTGAGGAGTACGTTTCTTCCTTTTGGGCATGTCTTACGAGGAAGTAATGGTTAAGCACTCCAGAGTTCCCCTTATTTTCAGCGGTTTCCAAAATCCCCGGTTTGGCTTTGGTTTAACTGAGCTGAAAAACATATGAGTTGCTCTAAATTGAACACAAGCTATTTTTCTTACTTCGCAACTGTGGTCAGTCTGAAGCTTGGAACTAATTGTGAAGCAAACCAGAATGAAAAAGGTCCCTTTTTTTTTTTTTTTAAAGGCACTAATTCCCAAATGATGTCTGGCATGTCTGCTGTGCTTTATCCCATAAATCTGTCACACAAGCTTGCCATACTAAGACTTCTATTTATTTATTTACTTATTTATTTTTCAGCTCACAAGTGACTCAGAGCTGAAGAATACATGATATTTTGCTGCAAACATTTAAAAGACCTACCCATGGGATGTCATCTGAATTGGTGGCCTGTCTTCAGGTCAAATGCAAGAGGATGGAGGTTGCAGGTATTGTTCACAGCAGGACATCATCTAGGTATATATCACTGGAAGAATGAGGGGCTGTGAAATCTCTGCCAGCTGTGCTGTTGGGCAACACGTCCACAGCACTCTGGATGCTGGAGAGATGCTGGGAGGCTGGGGCAGCTGCAACACTGCCAGCCTCTGGGCGGGGAATCAGGAGGTAAGCCCATCCCATTGGGACAAAATGCCACTTTGCATTGGACTTTCAGACTGCCACGAGTCCTGTGCCCTGACTGGTGCGGGCGTGCCACGATGCCGTCTGCACGAGTATTGCCATTTGTTGCCACCATCCTCTGAATTCTGCCACTCCAATATGTGCATCGCTGAGAGCCTGACCCCGGGGCTGGGGGTGCTGAGGGTCCCTAGTGAAAGGAATCTCACTATGTGTTTGTAAATGTTTTAATACTACGTGTGCACCTGCCCAGTGGTAGCCAGGTTTTGTACTACTGGGATGTATGGAAAGCTCAGCTCCGTTGGTTGCCTATGGTGAATGTGATGCCACTGGAGGCAGCCGGGAGCCTGCTGGCCCTCCTGCCCAGACCTGCCCCTCACTCTGCCCTCCCCAAAAGCTCCTCAGTGCTGACCATCCATGTGTACTTTGCTGCTCACACACCAATGCATCTGTGCAAAAGTTGGGATGCATCCTCCTTTTGCAAGCTTGCATTGACAAGCGAGAAGAGAAAGTCCCAATTTTCTATGACATACTGCAGCGCTACCTAATGATGCCCACCTGCAGAAACAAAACATTGCTTAAAAATCACCTTTATTTTGGTAAAACGTGGAAGCAAAACATTTGTCAAGTCAAAAGAGTGCAAGTTTTGGTTCATATGAAAGGATTTTTTTTTTTTTTTAATTTAAAGGCAAATGGTTATATTCAGCAAACTGGTCAAGAAGCTGGTCTTGGTCAGGTTCATGGGCACAGGCTTTCAATTCATCTGATCACCTCCACCTTGTTATCCAAACACTGAACCTTCAGCAGATATACAAAAATGCTGAAAGTTAAGCTTTGAATAATGAAGTAATTAACCCAATTAAGAGAATTAAAGAACTGAGAAGAAATGCAGGGGAAAAAAAAACCCAACACAACAAAATAGAGACAGCAGGCAGAATGACCACCATGCCATAACTGGCTGGGAATTTCTTATCCATCCATCCATCCATTTCTCAGACACATTTTCAAAATCCAATGACCTTTAAGTAGTTCCCCACGCCAAACGCAATTAACATTTCATCATGTTATATGAGCTCAAGTGCGGGAAAAGGGAACTTTCATAAACCAATCACCAGACTGAAATGTCATCAAAGTTTAGTCACAGGTTTTGTATTTGCTTACTTGAATCGTACCAACACACCTTCCCGTACTTCACGTAACAGCCCATTGCCAGGAGCTGAAGCGTAGAGCTTTGTCAAGATTGCTTTTGGCAGTGGTTCCTCCTACAAATGCAGAGCTGAGGGTGAGCCTGCCTGGTGCCGACAGGATTTCTCTCAGAAAAGGCTGCCCTGTGGTGCGGTGAAATGGGGGAAAAAGTGCCAATCCTGTGACAAAACTCAAGGTTTTCTGTGTGCTGCACTCTGATAGTGCTTTATCTGCAATTACTCCGAAGTAATCACATGACTTCTGTGATTATTGAAACAGCCGCTGGTAATCCCCAGGTTATTAGCTTCTGTACCATTTCCCTACTCATTAACTTCAGTCATGCTGCTTCACACATGTTTTGTGTAATAAAAATAGCTACAGTCAAACAAGGAGCAGCTACACACACACATAGACAGACATGTACCTACACACACATCTTGAGTTTCATAGAGCACGTGTATAGTACTTTTAAAAATGCAAACAACCGAGGAACACTGCAGGATGACGCGCACTGCAATGCTATTTAAAATATGAATGAAAACTTCTAGAAAAAGATTGTTTAAGAATACTCTGAAGAGCCCTTTATGAAAAAATGAAAGATGAAAATCTATTACTTTCCTCAACAGCATCCACATAATTACTTTTGCTACTGCCTCAACCTATCTTACAATGAAGCGTCTTTTTAATCCAAACCTTTGTGAAACAACAATACTGATGTTTCTGTGAACAGACGTAGAACCGTGGGCATGAGAATTTTTCAATTCCTGGAATGAAAACCTGTCCAAATGCTGAGTAAACAGTTTTCTTTCTTTTGAAGACTTGGTATTGCTACACAGAGGTAAAAGTTAAGTGCATCCTTCCTGGAAGCTGCTTGACTCATCCAATCTTAGAGCACCACCTTATTGGTTTTGGTTTTTGTTGGGGTTTTTTTTCTTTTTTCCTTGAACAAGTTGTTTCCCGTCCATATGAGGAGAAAGTTTAACCCTGGAACTACTTCTGCAGCACCACCCTTGGCTTTTCAGGTGTGAGTCTTTGATTTCACTTAAATGGTAGGTCTCATTTAAACACCTGGATGGAGGTGCAAGAAGATGAAGGGGAGAAACTCCTGAAGCATACAGAGATTGCTTCTAGCAACTGGCAGAGGACAGATGAGTCTTTCTCATGTGTAGCATTTCACACCAACTGACGATAAAAAAAATGACTGGTTGCGATTATTCTGTATGTAAAGACTATTCTCAATTGGAGCCATAGTTTTCCATCTTTTCTAAGCAGCCAGTGTGGACTCACAGGAAAGCCTGTCTTGGGAGGGGGCTCTAGAGGTCACCCAGTCCAGCTTTAGGCTCAGAGCAGGGCTAATGGCAGTGTTACCCCACACTTAATCACTTTCAGTGGGAGTGTTTCCCCCGGACGCAGAAGTGGGACTCCCTTGCTGCAACTTAGGCCAGCTGCTTTCTGTGTTTAGGCTGAGGACCTCTGAGAAGAGTCTCTTTTTTGCAAACATTTATGTAGTCGGCAACTGCAATTAGATCCCCTCCCCAGCTGTTGCCTCTCCCAGCTGAAGGCATCTAGCTCCACCAGCCTCTCCTGGCATGTGCTGTGTGGCAGGGCAGCCCTTCACCAGCTCAGAGAGTACTTGAAAAATGAATGACTGCACAAAAGGAAAAAAAAAAAAAAAAAGAAGAAGAAAAGAAAGAACAACCTCACGGTCAGGCAGGAGGGACTTTTTGGACTTTTTTTCCCCTGCCTTTCAGGGACGAGATGCTGCATCACATGGGTGCTTAGAGAGAAGTTTTTGAGGAAGCAAGGCTGACTTTCACAGCAATGTGCGTGCCTTCACTGCTTCCTGCCCACAGGTATAATCTGTTCAGCCCTCCTTGCTAAAGGGCTTGGGTCGGCGTTTTAAAGATTATGGTTAGCAATTCCCAGTGCTGTAGCTGCACCTTGACAGTGAGATATTTTTAATATGTTAAAGATGAAGATCTGCTGAAGGTTCATTGTGTAGTGTCATTATTTGCACATACAATATTTATTTAACAATGTGCAAGACACTGAATTGCACCAGAAAGTTAGTAACCAACATTAACATTCATTAGGAACTGTAGGTAATACCAAACCTAAAATAGCTCAAAGCCTTTTATTTAAATGACAGGTTTTTTTTTAAAATTGGCGATTTTTTCCTTATTTGCAAAGTCACGATTTTGTTTTGTTTTTTTTCCACCACTAAGAAGTGATGTAGCTTTCTTAAGCCCATTGAGAAAAGAACTGCTTTTCTTTGTCTTGTGGTCCCCTCACCGAATAAGCTACAGACAAAAGCCCACCAACCTAGAGACAGATGGAATTTATAATCCATAGTTTGTTGGGTTTGCTTAGGTAATGTTAATAGTAGAGGAAAGGTGCCAGGTGATGACATAGCCAGCAGCAACCACAGATAAACCTGGAGGGATACAACACAAACATTACTTACGCTTTCTCGGTCCACCTACCCAAAGCGTGGTAGTGCCAATGCTCACTCTCTCTGACATGCCTCCCCCAGAAGCAGCTGAGGCAGCACCTGAAAAATTATAAGTGTGGGTAGTATGTGATCCATGAATTAATTTTTTTGTAGGCAGCAGTTGGAAGTCTCTGTGCCTTATGACCAGAGCCCTGCCCAAGCCATGCCAGGCTGACTCACTATGTAGCATGAGAAGGGTAAAAGGTTGGCAGGCATGAACTGGGGGAGGAGACAGAGATACTTGTCTCCACATCTGTAATCAAGGCTTGGGCTACTGTGGGCAATTAAGCTTGGAAAGCTGCAAACCCCAGGGGTTTCCTTGATCAAGAGGAAAAAAAAAATAAAAAAAAAAGAAACTGCCTTTAATTAATCTCTTTTACAAGTGGAAGTTTGTCAGCATCAAGCTCCCAGCCTGTGGCTGAGCTGTGGTTGTCTTTCAGATTCTCAGTATCATCTGTGTATCATCCAAGGAGAGTGAACTCTAGAATAGGACTCTGTTCTAACAATAACCTTTGTCACCACCACCACCACCACCTCCAATTTACTACTGAGTTTGTAAACATACTGTAAGTTTATGAGAATTTTTAAAAAACAAACAAACAAAATACAGTGTCTCCTATCTTGTGTGGGTACAGTCTCCTGGCTGTCAGGAATCAGCATGCTGAGCTCTTCAGGACAGAGTTGTCCACACTCAGCATAAGTGGTTTTCACACTTCTCAGAGGTGTTAGTTTTGAGTTCACTGCAATGTGACCATTTAACCAGAAAGTTGAGATCACCCTGTGATACTCATTTGTCAAAAAGCTCTTGTTCCATATTTTTTTGTCAAGGAAATAAAATTTGGTTGTTCTCAAAACTGCTGGTCTGCACACTCTGGAAGTGGTTGATAAAGTAATTCTTAGCAATTCATCACCCAAATTTACAGTGTTTTGTTCCAATTTTTATTCAGATTTGGTGGGGAAGAACGGGTACTAATGCCTGATGTAAGGCCAGACTGATTCCTCAGATGAACTCACGTAGAAGAAGGGACATAGAAATGGCAAAGGTGTTCTCTGCCTCTTCACCTCCACAGACAAGCTTTTGCAACCCTTCCTGACCTGTTATAACTTATCTCACATTTAATCAAGTTTGCAGCAGGTTTCGATAGTGGCTGTTGTCACAGGCCTCAACTCTACCAAATCTGCTAGCCAAAAGCACACAACACTATGTATGGTTCCAGTCTTCTGGGATGGGAACTGTACACGCCCTCCACTCTTCCTTTAATTAACTGAGCTGCTATTATCTTGCTAAAAAAATTCCCACATAAAACAACCCAAACACTCAAACCCCCAAATGTAACACAAACCAGTCATACCTAGAGAGAAGACACAGTGTATTACATTTTTATTCTTCTCACTGTGTATTTTCCATCTGAAAGGAGTCTATATCTTCTTTGTGGAAGGGTATTTTTGAAGGGGCCTAAGTTGTTTAAGCAACCTGAGTCTTGCACTACTCAAGGGATGCTCGCACAGGAAAAATACAGATCAGAGTTGACTGCTTATTGCTCTATTGCATAATTGTTGCAAATATTTGGCAACTGCAGAAATAATTTTGCAGAACACATAGTGACCTGGCTGGCGGAACTATCTGGTTTGTCTGATCATTATTTCCTCTGCATGTAAAGAATTTCCTCTTTTAAGTTTTGGCTGGACAGCAGGAAATAAAACTTCTTTGACCCAAAATAAATGAAAAATAGTTTTCAGCCTGATCAGCCATCCTGTCATTGTCCAAGGGGCAAGTTAGAAAACATGAGGGTGAGAGGTGTGTGCAAATTACATAAAAACCCCAAAGCATCACAGAATGGAACTGTTTTGTCTGTAAATCATAATGGGTTAATTAAAAACCTTATTCATGACTAAAACTCAGTCTGTTATGCTTTGGAATGTAGTAATTAATGCAGACATGTTATAAATTTGAGTTTCTCCATTTGCTCTGACTAAGCTCAGTCTGCACAACCATTTCTAAGCGAATCTGAATTCTTAAGGTATGATTGCTATTACTGAATCAGCCTGAAAACAGGACTACTTACAGTCTTAAGTTATCTGGAAGGAGTAAACGTGTTGATGAAGAGTATTTCTGGATGTAGTCTAAATGACAGTAACTCTATCAAAGTTAATTGGATAAAGATGGTTTATTGCTGTGAGTGTGCAGCCCATCCTTAGGGGCCAAGCTGAGCAAAGCTGGCAAAGTGATCCAAGAAGGCAAAGAGAGGGAGCCCCCAGAGACCCTCATAATCCCTCAGCTTCATACCAAATATGACATATATGGGCTGGAATCCCTTGTTGGTCAGTTTGGGGTCACCTGTCCCGTCCGCTCCTCCCTGCAGGTGCAGCCTTTCACTTTCTGCACCCCCCAATGTGGTACACAAGATCCAGCAGTGGCCTTGGTCTGCACACCAATCCTTGGTAGTAACTCTAACCATGGGCTGTTCTCACTGCTAGAAGCAGACACTGCCTGTGAAAACAGGCTGCTGACTTCAGACAGTGCAGTTAGTGAGAAGAACTGAGCTGCAAAGTAAAACCACTGAACAGAATTAGTTCTGTTTTCACTCAAACCAGGACAATGGATGACTCCACCACTGCCTGGAGTCAGTGGTATTTCACTCAAAGGTTATCTCAACAAAGGAGAGATTACCTTACTTTAAAATGAATTCTTCTACATGCCAGTACATCTGGTAGGTAGAATACAGTAACTGGCTAAATATAATAACACACAGATACACATATATGCTGTACAGATCTCCCACAGTGCTTTCTATTAATTTTCAACAATGCTTGACCAAGCATACACTACCTACATAACATGAACTGAACAAGCTGCAGGAGCACATCTAGTCTTCAGTACAAATGTTAACAGTAAGAAAAAGGACAGCACGCACATTTTTCTTCTGAGATTTTTGGTTTTTTTTTTTAATTCAATGTAAAAACATTTAAAATGTAAAGCATTTACAAGTAATTTAGTTACAAATTTCAGAGAACCAAAGTATGTACAGCAGGCTCACTGTGGACAATTAAGCTTATAATGCCAGGAAGACTTGCATTAAACATTAGAAAATGCTTTCTAACGGTAAATAACTCCTAGAATAAATTGCCTGATGGGGTTGTGGAGTCTGTAAACAAATGCATAGGAAAAATGATGCAGTTCTGGGGAAAAGAATCAACCACTGACCCCTGGAGGTGTCACCTATTTAGAGAATATAGAAAGGGCTTCAACCACACTCATGAAATCTATGCAGGTCACTTACTTTAGAAGACGAAAGGTGCTTTGTGTTTGGTTTGTTTGTTTTTTTTTAAGACATGCTGAAACTATTAATTTGAACCAAGTGACATTGTAATTTTTTTATTACCAGATCTGCAATTAACAATGAAGTATTGTGCTGGCACAGAAGCATCAAATGTTTTGCTTTTTCCTAATAAATCAATAATGTAGACTAACAAAAGAAAAAAAAATACATCTTGTCAAATCTACTGACATCTGTGGAAACAAGACATCTTGTAGTGTCTCGGTTGCTTAGAACTGACACGCATATTTGTATGTAGCCCGTCACTAGTTAAGATTTCAGGAAAAGAAACTTGCCTGAGAAAAACCTGTTTTTCTCAAGGTAAGAAATACCTGGTTGCTCTGAAGTGGTGCTATGTCAGCAGCTTAGTATTAATAAATAGGAGCTATTAAATTATTTTGAACCTGTAAATGTTTGGCAATTTGATATTCTTTGTGAAGGTGCTATGCACGAATATCCAGAAACTTAAACTACTTCATCACAAAAATACCACTCTATAAATTTAAATGCATTTAGTACTTAAGTGAAAATGTGTAGATAAATACTACGTGATGGCTTCTGAAGTACATGAGATATTTGGCACTACAGAACTGCAAAAGCAAGGCTAACTACCTGCAGCTGGACTGCATCCTAGCAGGAATACCACCATGCACTTAACCTGTTTTTAGGTAATCTCTTAGTACCACTACTAGCAACTGCTGGTAACAAGACTGGAGGAAATAGAGCTTATTGATTCAGGGAACACACTCTTGTCTCACTGTGGCCTGATGTTTTCACATAGTCACAGCTAATAAAATCTGGTGCACTGCACACCCTTAAACTTCTTAATTTCAGAATTATAAAACGTGCAAGTTTAGAATTAAAAAAACCTGCAAGTTTCCTGAGCAATTTAAACATCTAAACTATCCTCGTACTACTGGCTTCTTACTAAGTACACAGCACACAGAAGACATACCTGCGGGGGTGGGTGATGTCATAATTCAGTAGCTTTTGTAATTATAGTTCAGAAATTTTAATTTAAAAATATATTTAACCTTGTGATAGTTTAACAAGAGGTCAGTTGTGCATATATATCTACAGATAATGTTGCACTGCACAAAGCACTCATAGTCCTCTGCTTGATTTTCAGCTTACAGAACAACAGCACCTCTCCACTGTATGTAACTACCTGCCATGCCAAATTTTTCCCCATATGCTCATGATATATTTCTATGTTGTTTCTGATCGATCTTAACATCCTTGTCCTTAATAATATCCTACCATCTGGCTGTTCCCTTTTGCTCATACAGGATGCTATGTGACTTGAAAGATTCAGCACAGTAAATATATCATGCAGTAGTACTGCAGGGGAAACAGAAAAGAAGCAGAAACCGTATTTTGGTTTTAAAATGCATCTATCTGCCTTCACACAGACAAAAAAAAAAAATCATTCCTTTTCCAGTGTGGAAGCAAAGGAAAATTTTCAAGGAGAGAAAACACTTGTGTGAACGTAAGAGTTCACTAAACCTAAGAGGCTGAGTCTTAGTAATTCTAACAGTGCCAGGGTTTCAACATGCACCATTAAGAATGTAAATCTAATACTTCCAAGAAATTACATACTTCTGGAGAGAACAGTTTGGAGGCAGATATACTAAATGGAATTACTACTATGACCAATTCCTCATCTTCTTGGAGAACAGCAACAGTTTCTACTTTTTTTTTGACAAAAATGACAGAAGGGAAACAAGCAATGAGTTGCAAGAAGATTAAATAACTCCGAGCAGCAGCAAAGAAGATACTTGGCAAATTGTCTGATCAGAAACTTCTTCCCAACAACTAAGCTCAGTTTCTAATGCTGTTTCTCCCTTCTAAGCTAAGTTTAACTTCAGTGCCCTGATATTTACAAAGTCCTGAGGTATTTATTGCAGTTTTTATTTACCAACAAACTTACAAATCTTGAAAGAAATTACATCAACTTTAAGCTCTGCACAAGACACAGCTGCTCATCAGTGGCTGACTGCTAAAAGCATGCCTCAGAGGAGAACCCCATCAATTAAACTGACTTTTCAGTTAGAGTTTCTAGTGTGAGTTAAGTCTCATTTTCAAAGCCTTCTTGTAACACCATGGGAGTTACTTTCTGCACTTCTGCAACATAGGTAGATACCTACATGCTCGTGGCTCCTAAGAAGTATGTCTCCAGCATTGCTTTCTAGGAACTCAACCCAGAACATGGCATTGAAGTGAGGGTCTCACCAAATTTGAACAAAACACAGAAACTAATCAAAGCCAGCTAAAACATAGAATCAGAGAATTGTCAGGGTTGGAAGGGACCTTAAAGATCATCTAGATCCAACCCCCCTGCCATGGGCAGGGACACCTCCCACTAGAGCAGGTTGCTGCCCAGCCTATACTGGTGCTTGGGATTGCTCTGACCCAGATGGAGGACCTTGCATTTGGCCTTGTTGAACTTCATGAGGTTGGCACAGGCCCACCTCTCCAGCCTGTCAAGGTCCCTCTAGATGGCATCCCTTCCCTCCAGCGTGTCAGCCGCCCCACACGGCTTGGTGTCATTGGCAAACTTGCTGAGGGTGCACTCAGTGCCACTGTCCATGTCACTGACAAAGATGTTAAACAAGACTGGTCCCAGTACTGATCCTTGGGGGACTCCACTTGTCACTGGTCTCCACTTGGATACCAACCCATTGACAGCCACTCTTTGGGAGTGGCCATCAAGCCAGTTCTTTATCCGCTGAATTGTCCATCCATCAAATCTATATTTCACCATCTTGGAGACCAGAACGTCATGTGGGACAGTGTCGAAGGCTTTGCTCAAGTCCAGGTAAATGACATTGGTTGCTCTTCCCCCATCTATTGATGTTGTGACCTTCTCATAGAACGCCACCAGGTCAGTCAGGCACGATTTGCCCTTGGTGAAGCCATGTTGGTTACAGCCAATCACTTCATCGTTATTCATCTGCCTCAGCAGTGTCTCCAGGAGGATCTGCTCCATGTTCTTACCAGGCACAGAAGTGAGACTGACTGGCCTGTAGTTCCCGGGTTCAGCCACCTTTCCTTTTCTGAAGATGAGGTTTGTATTTCCCCTTTTCCAGTCAGTGGGGACTTCACCGGACTGCCATGACTTTTGGAATATAATAGATAGCGGTTTAGCAACCTCATCCACCAGTTCTCTCAGCACTCATGGTGTATCCCGTCGGGTCCCATGGACTTGTGCACTTTCTTCAGATGGTCACGAACCTGATCTTCACTTGCAATGGGCAGTTCTTTCACACAACGCCTGCCATCATCTTCTGTGACTCCGGGGTTGTGGCTGGAGCCCTTGCCAGTGAAGACTGAGGAAAAGAAGTCATTGAGGACCTCAGCCTTCTCAGCATCATTTGCCACCAGTTCTCCCGTTTCCTTTCTGAGGGGGCCCACACCTTCCCTATTTCCATTGATATACCTATAGAAATTTTTGGCATTATTCCTAATCTCTCTGGCTAGATTTAATTCTAACTGAGCTCTCCTCACCAGGTCTCTTGCTGCTGGGGCAGCTTCCTTGTACGCCCCTCATGCTAGCTGTTCTTCTTTCCACTCCTTGTAGAGCTTCTTTTTGCATGACTATAGGCATATTGTTACGTGATTATAGGCATACTCTTACTTAAATGAAATAGCAGAATTTTGTTTAATACACCAACTTTTTGAGAGGAAAAAAAAAAATTAAGCAAGACAATGCCTCCAATAAAGGCAAAAAGTCTGAAATATGTCTTGCATACCAATATCATAACCAAGTGAAGGACTTCTTAAGCATATATTCATCAAAACAATTTTTGGAAAGGATCTGGAGCAGAAGGGAATAAGGATACAGCTGCTGCTTTATATTCCTCTGTTCTCCATAGAGTACTGTTAAAAAAAACCCACAGCGCTACTTCAAATAGAAAATAGCGAGTTAAGTCATATACACAAAGACTTCTGAAAGTTGTTATTATGAAATTTCCCTCCACTTTTTATGCTGTGCTCAGGCACCACTTTCAGTCCCATTTCATGATCCCACTGTACTAAGTTGTGCACTGGTTACTCAGGTGGGATCAGAACAAGCAAAACTTGTAAATGTTCACAATATAATCCAGACTTTCCATCATCTTCAGTAATGAAGTTCTTTCTGAGTTCTGGTTAAATGGTTCCATTACCCACTTAGTCAGTTGGTCTGTAAGCAATCACAGGCTGTTCTTCACCAATATCTATCAACATATCTAATGGAACATGAGGCTTGTCATAGCCAGAAAACTTGAGACAGTTGTTTGGGATGACTGTTTGTTGTATATCCGTGGTAGAAACCTCTGAACCTGAAGAGTTACTGCATATATCCATTTGGCTGCTCTCAGAAATGAAGTAACTCTCTTTTACTTTGCGATTCCGTTCATCATCGGAAGATACCTCCTCTGCGCTTTCCTGCACAGACACTTCTTCTGCTTTGGCTGGTGCCTCTGAGAGAGGAACAGAAGATGCTGCTTCACTGGAATTCTCAGGACTAACAGTTTCATATTTTTGCTGTATCTCCAGCGAGGTTTCTTCTGCACTCAATGGCAATGCTGACTGTCCTGGCACGAAGCTTATAACAGATACATATTTTGTCTCTGGTTTTGATTCTAAAATGCTGTCCGTGCTCAAGTTTCTTATCACACTGACCTGAAATGGAGGGAGACAAAAATAAATCACTTCGAGTTCTACATTATTTGCTTTATCTTCTGTCAGAAGAGTTTTGTTTGTTTTTAAAGTAAATACAAGTTCATAGTATAAATATAATGTTATTACAACTAATCCCAACACAACATTAGCAAAATTAGGTCATTAGCCTCTATCTATGACATCAACTTTTTCAGCAACACTTTTATGCAAGCTGTCGGAAATACTTTCTATGGGCAAACATACTTGGAACGACCAAATCCATTTCACGTCAACCACTACATTTTAAGTCATTTAAAGTTTGTAATGCAGAGGAAAAAAGGAAAGGAAGAAAAAACTGTAACACTCTTCAACTATCTGGCGAAACCTTTCATGCTGTACAGACAGTGAGTGTAACTTACAGTGACTAATACTTTGTGGCAACGGTCTCATCTGGGAGAGAAGGGAATCTTTGGAAAGAGGTCTTTAAAATAACATAAGAACCTTTATGCACACCCTGAAGTCATACTATGCTGAAGTCTTCCTAGTTACTTCTCCCGTCTCACTAAGCGCTCCCTCAATGTTGCAACAAACATTAATGTTTCACTTTGAAACCCTTCCACAGGAAGAACACAGTAATTCTTCCAATCTTGTTTTAAATGATTAGGACATGCCTTCAGGCTGTTTAGATTCTTTTGATTTGTTTGTGGGTTTGTTGGTTTTTTAAAAGGTGTTCTCAAGAACGCATATGAAAAATAAAGTATGGTAAATTTTCAGCTGTGTGATGGAGTTTCCTAAGGCTAATAGAAAGCAGAGGGAGAAAGGGTTCCTCCATTTATAAATGACCTTTTCCAAATGTCATAATTCACTAAGTCTGTGATACACATATGATCAAGTACTATAGATAAATTAATTTCTTAATAAAATGTAAATAGTCACTGTGTGTTGAGATGCTTTGTAAAAAGATAATCTCACTGAAAATACAGGTTGAGGCAAATTTGTTAAGGGATGTACGTAGGAGAACAGGGAGAGAAAAATAGTGTTTAAGGAAAACTACAAATAGCCAAAAAGAACCTGCCAGTCTGTGTTGGTACAAGAACCAAGAGAGCCGTCAAAAACAGAAAATCAAATCTGCCTGGGATTTCAAGAATATTCCTTGATCAGAAGGTCGTGAGGCTGCATCTTTACAATCACACCATCAGCGTGTGACTTGTCCTGGTTTGAATTAGAACTGAATAAATTCTGTTCATGATTTTACTTTTCAGCTCAGTGTCTTCTAAGTAACCGCACTTTCTGAAGTTAGCAGCAGATTTTTGCAGACACTGTCTGCTTCTAACAATGATAACACTCCATGTTTAGAGGCACAACCAAGGACTGGCGTGCAGACCAAGGTCACTGTTAAATCTTGTGCACCATGTTTGCGGTGCAGAAAGTGAAAGGTCACACCTGTGGGGAGGAGCAGACAGGACAGGTGACCCTAAACTGACCAATGAGGGATTCCAGCCTATATACGTCATATTCAATATAAAGCTGAGGGATCATGAGAGTCAAGATCTCTTCTTCAATGGCTGGCACCCGAGAAGGACTCTGTCCATTCTGCCTCAATCCTGATCTGTGTGTTCCTAAACCCAGTTACGCCTGCCTCTGAGTCCAGACTGCAACTTTCCCAGTGCCTGCTCCACAGCATCAATGGTGACTGTGACCTATTTTTCCATCAGGGGGAGTCGGGGTTGATACTGGTTTTGTATATATTCCATTTTTGTTATTATTACTTCCATTAAAGCTGTTCCAGCTTTCTTTTCTACTTGGTAAGATTCTCTTCCTCATTCCCTTTCTCTTCCCCTTTGGGGAAGGAAAGGGGTTAACAGAGAGCATGTGCTATTGGTCCAGCAGATGGCCCTTACCCTAAACTTTGGCAGACTTCATTAGAATTTGCCTTCATCTCTCACTTCAGCCCTGTACCTTTTCCCTCAGTTGCTATGGTATCTGTTTTTAAAAGAAACATAAACCCAAACAAACACCACCACAAAGCAAACACTCTCTGCAGAGCAGTTATATGTAACTAAAAACAGCCGTGTTCACACTACTAAGGTGAGGTGATCCTCTTGGGCATCAACAAATGCCACTGGAAAACTAGTAAAAAGAGCATTAAGGTGGCTCCTGACACTAAGAATATACTACATTACAACCTAGCTGCCATTCAGCCATCATTCTCTCTGTACGTTCATTTTCTGACATGCAGAAACAGTCAGAATACTATATAAAGGATATTCAGAGGAATTTCCATGAGTATGTATGGAAGCCACCCATTCATAAGAAGCAGATGCTTGAAAGATAGTTGCAGAAACCAGAAGACAATCAATAATTTGTAGATACTGAAAATATTATGAATGGTTGGTAGTATTAATGTACCTTTTGAAAATCCGTTTATATAGATATATGAAAAAATACTGGATATTTATGTTATACCATAACTGACCCTGAAGGGACCAGCATCTGTAGTTTTTTGGGGGTAGCAAAAATGTGACTCTAGTAGTCACACAGTAAGCAACAAGAGAAGACAATGCTCCATGTAAGCTGGAAGACTTGAGCAATGTGAATTAAAAGAAAATGCTATAGGAACTATGGCTAAAAGCTGCCCTGACACCTTCCCATCTCTCCCCATACCAGTACGTGCTATACTAAAGTGAAGATAAAACCCCAATGGAGTTCTTTTTTCTGTCCTTTTAGGATTTTCACGTGGCTTTAAAAATCATAATCATAAAGCATGTTAATGGAATGGCCTGTACTCTACATTCTCCAGCGCCAACTGGCAATGCCTAGAAACAGACCCCCAGAATAAAATAAGCACTCTCTATACAACTACATCCAAGGTTTTTGTTCTCAAAAAAGAAAGCAATTTTTCTCTTGGTGAGTTTCTGACCAAAGCAAGATGGTGCAAATATACTATTACCATCCATGAAGGAAGGAAGGCATCAGAAGAAAAAAAGTCTCCTGAGTTTCCTGGTTCCAAAGGTTGTCTAAAAGTTACTGAGTCATGACTACAAGACAATTTTGCAGTTCGTGAAGTCATTCTTAGCTTCAAAGAGAAGAATCACAACTTACTACACTAACTGTAAAGCCATTCAAACAAGTGTAATTAAGATTTGGTTGTAATTTGAAGTATTTACTGTAGCAAGTTAATATTTATTTTCATGCACATTATCTAATACAGCAAACTGACAGCCAGTAAGCTTGAGCTAGATGTCAGCAGTATTTCCTGGCACTTGCAGGTGCTCAGATGCCTTCCTCTTTCCAGTGACAGGTCTTTTACTGTATAAGCACATGAGGGAGATACACCAGTGGGAGCCAGACTCAAGGACTCACATAAATAACATACCCCAAAGAATCCATAACAGTTAAGGTAATCAACAGTTTCTTTCTTAACTTTCTTTTCTAAGGGCTTGTCCACCTATCAATTCCCAGTAATTTTCAGGTGCACATTTTCTGGAGGAGAGTTCGAGAAGTCCATTTCAAATCTTATTAGAACCTTGAACAAAATCTGCATGGCCTTTGCGTGGTTCCACAACAAATTAATGCTGTGTAAATGTATAAATAGGAGACTATGTTACTACCCTATTGATGTTCACAAGAGGGGAAAAAAAAAACCCCAAACATCTTCACAAAATCTAAAGAAGCAGCTTCAATTGACAATTATTTGTGACAAATACCAATCAAAATTTACAGAAACAATTACAATTTCTCCAAATAAAAAAACCAAACACACCAAACCACAAAAAGCCAGAGGCACAATGAAAATTCATAATTGTTTTGCAAGTATCTGTAACTGTTCCACAACTATAGTGAGAGACCATTGTCTTGTCCTTCCTGTCAGGCTCAGAAAAAGTACCAGCAGATAGCAGAAAAGTTGACGTTAAGTATGAGGTAAAAATGAAACACTTTTTGATGAGTCTCTCTTACAGACTGGATATTTTCTACCGACTAAAACATTTGCCACCATTTAAAGAGAAGAGACACTGAAAAAAAGTCAGTCAAATTAAACCAGAGAGAGATGCCCACAGAATATCAGTAAATTAAAGACAGTCTCTTTTTGAAGTGGATATGCCCTCGCCGTTAATCTTACAACAACAAAAAAAATCTAACACAGAACAAATCACACACAGGACAAACTGAAGCAACTGCAGATAGTGGGTGGAAGAAAACAGCCTCTTGAAATACTTTTCGTGAGACAAATGAAAGAAAATGAATGACTACTACAGTTGATCTCTGAAACATCAGACTCCTGAGACACAGCAGGACTAGCACAAAGAAGTCTTGTAAAGTTATCTGTCCCATTTCACTAGATGCATATTCCTGCTATGATCCTACTAAGAATAAGGATGTATAGAACACATAAATGAACATTTTCTCTAATGAAGGTAATCATTTAATGACCGTACCGAGGCAGTTGCACTGTGGAAGCAGGACCTATACATGACTGACATGCTATTTTAGGGAGTCAGAAACAGCATAGAAAAGACTACATAAAAGTTCTTGATATCTAGATGGCAGGGGAATTTTTTTTTTTCTCCTTTTTTTGGGTATATGAGACTCCCAGCAAAGGCAGCTGTTTGATGGTTACTCTTTCTTTGTTTCCTTCTGTTGGAGAATTCCGACATGCTGAAAGTCACTCAAATGATGCTTTAGTATCTACTTAAAAGTTACCAGGAAGCAGATCACTGGAAGGTAGCAGTCTTAAGGTAGAAAACCTTGCCTAGCCTTTTAACAGATGGAAAAACTCCCTAGGTATTTCATTTTCAGCCAAGCTCAGGTAAAGCAGAATAGTCATAACCTGTATGGCAAGAAATGTCTAGTAACACATTCAAAGGTCAGTGACAGGCTTTTTAGCTCCAAGAAGTCTACAGAGATAACCTGATACAATTACATTTATTTGTATTAATTATTTACATTATTTATTCATTACTTTAAATTATTAATCATAAATTATAATTAACAAGTGATTAATTATTCATTTTGCATTCTCACACTATTCCTATCACCTGCATTGACACTGTCCTTAAGAGCTCTGCAATTTGTATTTGTCTCTAGAGATTTCAATGGAAATGGACAGAATCATGGAATATCCTGAGTCGGAAGGGACCCATGAAGATCATGGAGTCCAACTTCTGACACCACTCAGGGCATCCTGGACGATAAACCATACATCTAAGAGCATAGTTCAAATGCTTCTTGAACATTGAAAGGCTCATGGCCATGACCATTTCCCTCTGGAACTTGTCTTGGTGCCTGACCACCCAGGCAACAATCTTTATAAGTAGTTACAGGTTTCATTCAGCTCCTTCACAAAAAAGCATTATGTGGAATGTGAACTAGACCGGGGTATGCTGGAACCTAGGGATCATGAGATAACATATAGCCCAGTAAACTGGGAATATGGGTAGACAAAGGAGTTTCTAGAAGGTAAGCTAATGTATGAAGTTGGACCATGCATCAGGAAGCTCACAAGAGTTAAGCAGCATACGTTTTATTTGTGTTACATTCTCTTTCCTGATCTGTGAGATGCAATACCCCAGTGGTACTGGGAAGCCAGAATAACTGGATCCACTGAGCACAGCACTGTCGTTCTAAATGATCTGTCTTTTCCTATAATGAATGGTCTTCATAAAAATTATTGTGTGTAGAACACAATGTTATGTATTCAGATACAGACTGGTGTAAAGATAAAAAAGAAATAAATCTCTACTGTCTCACTTTTTCTAAAGGCCTGTGTATCTTGATTGCATCAGACATGTTTCTCTCATCTGTTTTTTTAAAGTCTACAGTGTAAAAAGCTATCTCTGAACTAGTCTCATGGCTCCATCACAGTCCATGGAAAGAAAGGGACTCGAGAGTGTTTTGTCTGACCAGAAGTGCGTATTATTTTAGAATGAGATGAATCATCTTGTGCTGCACAAGTTGATGGACTACATTACTGCTCACTACAAAAAGATCTAGCTAGCATCACTGGCTTGGGTATTTCCATTTAGTCAGAGCAATCTCACCTCCTAATACTCTATTCCAAAGAAAGCAGGCTCCAGGGGGATCTTAGGCATTGAGCTACTCCTGCACTATGAAACAGTCACTTTAAAGGGTCTTGAAATTGAAGAACACTGAATTAAAGACTACTGCCTCTTCTGTCTGTAAGTCTTAAGAAGACTTCCTGCAGCTGCTGAGAATATACACTCTTTATATGATTACCATTTTCAGCTGCCTCACATGGCAGTTCTTGAAAGCCACTTCAGCTGCTGCTGACTGAACAGTTGCTGTGACTAACAGAAAACCAGGAGGACACTATAACAGTACATGTCATAGGTACTCCACTCTATCCCGATGTGAATGCAAGAAGTGCTGCTCTTTAGGGAACATCCACTGTTTCCTAAGGATGGCTACAGGGAGCATTTAAGGTAGAGCAGCTGCTGACCCCTCTTCCCTGTGACTGCTCAACGTGAAAGCAGATTTTTGCCTAGTTTTCCTTCTCTCTCCCTACAGCACGATTACTGTCACCCTACAGCACTATTACTCTCACCCTCTTACTCTGCACTCTACTTCAAGAGCATTGTGGTGTCTAGCAATGCTTGACAGCATTGTCAAGTAATGAAGGAATGTGACTGGTGTCTAGCGATAGGACAAAAGGAAACGGGCATGCACTGAAATGCAGAGAGTTTTATCTGAATGTAAGAAAACAATTTTTACTGTGAGGGCAGTACACTGGGAACAGGTTGTCCAGAGAAGCTGTGGAATCCCTCCCCTCCTTGAAGGGTTTCAAAACCCAACTGGATAAAGTCCTGGGCAACCTGCTCTTGCTAACCCCACTTGAGCAAAAGGGATGGACTAGACAATCTGAAAAAGTCTCTTCTCACCTCAGTGATTCTGTGATTCTCTGTCTCTGCTGATGGAATGGGTACAGACCAGTCTATGTACATATACATTGAGTTTTTAAGAATTAAATTCTCAAACTAGAACTACTACTGCTACTTCAGTTAAAAACAGACCAAAGTCTATCTCTAAAACAAGTAAAAGGCATCTGTTTGCAGAGGCTACCAGAATATTAGACTGGAATAAATCACAAACGTCTGAGACCATGGTAAAAAAAAAAAAAAAAGATGAGATGGGCATAAAGATGTTACAGTTAAAGAAGTTATCTAGTTGGATATTAAAAATCTGACACAGATAAGTCTGAACTTACCAAAGATTTAGGCAGCTTTATGTTCTTCTTCCTTAGTTTCTTGCAGCCACAACATACTGTCAACATTAGACTCAGGCTCAGAATAACAACACACAGAACGATGACATATTGTGTGCCTAAGAAGTTAGAGCAAACCTGTTAGAAAGTTTGGAAAAAAAACCCCACTGCTGTTATTATTTAGAATAACTTCAGAAACTATAACAGCTCAGAATGCTTTGCTGTAATGTGTGAATTTGTCACCTTAACACCTTTTTTTCACTCAAGAAAACTTCATTTATAAAGCTTTATATCAAGTAAGCAAAAATTGGAATGACAGAAGATTTTCAATTTGTATTAACACTATCATGTTTTTACAGAGGTAGAGGAATTTAACAAATTTTTTGTTCTTTAGAATGACAGATGGAGATGAACATATTTGTACATTTTCCATGTAACAGTATATTAACCGACTCAATATACAGTCTGTGTATAGTAAAATGAAAATGTGAAATCTTCCTAGTAATAGTTAACAATTCTATCTTTTGGAAGATTCTAGTAGTCTGAGTCTCTTTAATGTCCTCACCCTCAATCATAGAGCTGCTCTTGTGTATAAAAGAAAACAACCTACTTCTATAAAGTGAAGTTTTGGGCCATAACAAAGTAACATTAAAAAGTCTGTAAGAGGTTATCAGAGATACATATAAAGCTGGGTCATTAGCTGCCTTTGTTCCTTTTTATTAAGAATACGACATCAATACCTCAATTTTATGACCACAAGTTTGTGGTCATAAACTCAAAGGAAGTCTATATACATCTTCCTCGGTGATGAGACTGACCAAAAGTCACTTGTTAGAGTAACTCTGTGAATGCTCCATTTGTAATTTATTAATTACACCACTGTTCAAGTGCAATGGCAACAGGTTTTGTAATACCAATGAAGCAGGAAAAGCACCCAAAAAACAGAGTCAGGGTTACCTGAAAATAATACATGATCTTTAAAGGTCTTTAGAACATGGGAAAACATTGAAAACGTTGGAAAAGAATGGCCATGCTTTCCCTTTTCTCATATTCTCCCATGGGCATGCAAGTCACTGTGGGATCATTCCTGGAGAAGAATGGGCATGCTTGCTATCAGCAAGACTATGTGGGAATAAATTGGGCTGTGGACAATGACCTTGAGGTATGCCTGAGAACAGAAAAGGAGGAAGCAAAGAAGTGAAGCAAGAAGATAAAGAAGAAGAAAGTAGAAGATAATCAGGATGGGGGGTGGTGATGGAGGTGGTGTAGGATAGACAATTATGTATTAGCTTAGGACACGTGAACAGCTTGTGTATAAACATGTAGAACCAATAGCGAGTGTGTGCATGATCAGGAAATTTTAGGGTATAAATTAAGATGCAATTCGATAATAAAGTGGCTTTGCTTTATAACTCTCATAGAGTTGTGCGAGTCCAGTATCCTCCCGCAAATGGTGACCCCGCTCCATTAGAGAGCACAGAAGACACCGCAGGAAGAGCCCGGCTGGAGGCTGCATGGCTGGACCAGAGCAGGGGGTTGGATGATGGCCTGGGAGAAAGAGGAATCGTTGCAACAGGATAAAGCACCCTGCGAGGTGAGCAGCCGGGGTGATATGGGGCAGAACATTTCGCATGAAGAAAGAGTGATTGTCAGACTCCCACTGCATGTTCTCTCTGGGAGGACTGAAGTATGACGAATATTCGTTACAGCAGCTCTTAAGGCGGTGCCGCAATCAAGGGTATGCCCCTGATCCAGCTTTGGCATTTAAGCCAGGGACCTGGGAGGGTATTGGAAAAAAAACTAAAGGATGCTGTAGAGAAAGGAGATGAAGTAGTGTCGGACTTGGTGATATCATGGAAATTAGTACTAACCACACTGCAGGACATGAAAGCAGAAAGAAAGACGGCATCCGGGGCAGAAGCAACAGTACAGCTGGCCGTAAATCTGTTCTCACCCCCACCTAATCCATTTTTGTCTCCATCGGACTCCCTTTTGCCTGCAGCGACTATACCAACAGCACCTATAGAGCAAGTCAAGGATAAGAGGGGTGCAAGCGAGGCGGGGAATTGTCCCACGGAGCGTGTTCACCATAATTGCCCGGGTGTGGGTTTGGAAGCACCTCCAAAGCCGACCCCTCCGGTAAAACCTCTTCAGCATAATAAGGTCCCTCCGACACCAACACCAAGAGGCATTCCTAAGATCTCGCCCTCCCCACCTGACCCTGCAATAGATTATCCACCTGCTGAGGACAGTGATGATGAGTAGGATGAGTCCCCAGTAACAATGTATGGTGAAAAGCAAAAGCGAGTGTGGGGGCAATGTGTGGGCTGTGATCCTAGCGAGCGCTGGAGGAAGGTGTATGAGGGAGCTCTGAGGGATGGAATAACTGATGTGCCGTCTGCATTCCCAGTTACGGTAGCGCAGGGGGGGCCAAACCAGTGGGCATCTTTTCATTGGGACTTACTCAAGGAGGTTTGTAAATTGGTTTTGAATTATGGGTTGCAAGCACCCTTTACGCAAGCTCTGTTAGATATTTTTGGGGGTCAGATTTTGACACCCTGGGATCGATACGGTCTTAACGCTGACTCAGCAGCTGTGGTGGCAAGACAGATGATGTGAGTTGTGCATGCAAGAGGCATTAAAAAATACGGAGAGAAGCGAGGGAGACCCGCTGTGTCCAGTAACGTTTGAGCAAATGATGGGTCAAAGTGGGTGAATGTACAATTACAGGCCCATCTACCTACAGAGGCTTTACAGCTAATGGGGCGCTTGGCGCTGTCACCTCATGTGTCGACACAAAGCAAGGCGAGCAGCCAGGCAGCTTGGCAGCCTCTGCACCAGAGAGGATGTGGAAACAGCAGTAGAAGTAACGCTGTGGGACAGAAAATGCCCACTAATGTTAAAGGACCCTTAGGATATGGCTTGAGTGCGCTTTTAATAGGTCGATCGTCAGCAACCAAGAAAGTGCTGTTTGTGTTACCTGGAGTTACTGATGCGGACTTTACTGGACAAATACAGGTTATGGCGTGGACTCCCTCCCCACCAGTTAACAAACCTGCAGCCATTCGCATTGCTCAGCTAGTGCCTTTCACTGTGCAGATACCTCAGGCCTTAACAAATGAAAGGGGGGAGGGTGGATTTGGCTCATTTGGAAAGCCAGAGATTTTTTTCACCTTAGACATCAGTCAGCAAAAGCCAACAATGAAAATAAAGTTTATTCACCCTCACAGTCAGAGCCAGACGGAAGTTTGGATACATGACATGCTAGTGGACACTGGAGCGGATGTGACAATACTTAGCCAACATACCTGGCCACGGACCTGGCCTCTTACCAATCCTGCTTATGGACTGATGGGGGTGGGAGGAATTTTTACAACACAACAAAGCGCAGTGGCCCTTACATGTGAGAATGTGGATGGGGTTCATTGTTCTCTGCAACCTTATGTAGCACCTATACCCATTAGTTTGTTGGGACATGATGTGCTAAGTCAATGAATGTTACCTTGTCTAGCAATCCTCAGGTTTTATGTAGCAGCCATTGAGGAGCGACCAATACTCAAATTGCAGTGGAAAACAGACACTCCAGTAGGGGTTGATCAATGGCCAATAACAACAGTAAAGGTCGCTAAATGACAGGAATTGGTCAATGAAAAATGAGAAAAGGGAAATATTCGGGCTACAACTAGTCCCTGGAATACACCCGTATCTGTGATACCAAAAAAAGAGTGAAAAATGGTGACTGCTACATGACTTAAGGAAAATCAATGAGGTCATTGAGGACATGGGAGCCTTTCAGCCAGGGCTACCATCTCCCAGTACAATTGCTCAAAACTGGGAACTGTTAATTATAGACCTTAAGGATTGCTTCTTTACCATTCCGCTGGATGGAGAAGATGCAGAGAGATTTGCATTTTCTGTTCCTAGTACGAACAAGGCTAGTCCCCTGCAAAGATATCACTGGGTGGTATTACCACAAGGAATGATAGATTCACCCACTATGTACCAAATTTACGTAAAGTGAGCCCTACAGCCAATTAGGAAAAAAAATGGCCTCAATATATCATTTATCATTATATAGATGATATTTTGATTGCCATAGAGCCAATTTCAAAGACTCAAATGATTCAGGATCTTACTGCCACCTTGCAATGTGGTGGTCTTCAAATTGCCCCTGAAAAGATTCAAACCACGCAGCCTTGGAAGTATGTGGGATGGAAAATAACAAAAACAACTATGCCACAAAAGGTACAGTTGCAAGTCCACACAGAAACACTGAATGATGTTCAAAAGCTCTTTGGAGATAATAACTGGGTGCATTATATTTGTGGAACGAATGAATCAAACACTGAAGTGAAAGCTACAAAAACAAAAAGGGGGAGAACCCCAGACTACACCACACGAGAGGATTCAGAAGGCAGTCTATGTACTTAACTTTTTAAGGCTAGCTGAGGGAAGAGTCCGTTCCGCCAATAATAAGACACATACAAGGTATGGCAGGAACACTGAGACAAAGCAGAATATATATGTAAAAGTAAAGAATCTAGAAACAAACCAATGGGAAGGGCCAATGCAACTAATAACATGGGGTTGAGGATATGCTTGTGTCGTTACAGGAGAAGGCACGAGGTGGATACCAGCTAAGGGGATCAAACCATGGACAACACCTGCGCCCGAGCCCTTATCAGCATACTCGTAGTCTGGACTTCCAGAACAGCGACCGAATTGACCCAGATATTGCCAAGACAAAATGAACAGGTAACGTTTGCTAATGAAACATTTATCAGCATGAATGAAACAAGCTTGAATGCATGGCATAATCAGACATATCCTAATAGAAACTGGCAGATCGTAACAGGGAAATCTCCACAATGGAGTAGAGCTACCAGTCAAACCACTGGGAGGTCCCTGTTATATTGGAAAGCTCTCAATGCTTACACTCTCCTAGAGGGATATGCTGAATCGAATCTTGTGGAGTGTCACCAGGCTCAGACAGAAGAGATCACTGTCATACTTTGATGAGTCATGTAAAGATGAGACCCAATTTTGGGACACTCCCCTTAGAGTAGTAAACTCTGTATTTACTCATAATATAGCTGCAGGATAAGCACTGGGTGATTTGAAAAAGTTGGGGTGTTGGATATTGAAGCACTTAAACATTGCTTAAAAAAATATTAACCAAGCTTTTAGTAGATGTAGACAGCATTGGGCATGCTACTTTGCAAAACAGAGCTGCGATTGACTTTTTGTTGTTGGCACATGGACATGGTGTCAGGAATTTGGGGGGGATGTATTGTATCAATTTGTCTGACCATTCTGTATCTATCCATAAGCAGACCTTCATGCTTTCCTGTAATCGTTCGAAGTTATCCATCACAGACGGTGGACTATGGGGATGGTTGGCTAGCTGGGGAATTACAGGTTGGATTAAGGATCTGTTAATACAGGGGATGGTCACTTTAATAATAGTGTTAGTGATGTTAGCTGTAGTACCTTGTATATTGAGGATGGTAGGAAGCATGATTGAAAAAGCTATTCAAGGGGTCTAGCTTGCACAAAAACAAAAAGGGGAATTGTGGGATCATTCCTGGAGGAGAATGGTTATTATAATTGTATATATGTATAATTGTATATATGTATATATTATAA
>JANVCC010000018.1:61825460-61885564 GCA_025345505.1 Todiramphus chloris collaris
TATTATAATTGTATATATGTATAATTGTATATATGTATATATTATAATGGCTATTAGCAAGACTATGTGGGAATAAACTGGGCTGCAGACAATGACCTTGAGGTATGCCTGAGAACAGAAAAGGAGGAAGCAAAGCAGTGAAGCAAGAAGATAGAGAAGAAGAAAGTAGAAGATAATCAGGATGGGGGGTGGTGATGGAGGTGGTGTAGGATAGACAATTATGTATTAGCTTAGGACACGTGAACAGCTTGTGTATAAAAATGTAGAACCAATAGTGAGTGTGTGTGAGATCAGGAAATTTTAGGGTATAAATTAAGCTGCAATTTGATAATAAAGTGGCTTTGCTTTATAACTCTCAGAGTTGTGTGAGTCCAGTATCCTCCTGCTAGTCACCCCATGGCTATATCACAGCTTGCATACTTTGCTGAAACTGAGGCTGACCAGAGGTCTGTGTGTTCTTAGTAAAGTTTTAGAATCCTCTTACTCAGCTTCTGCTTGAAAGGAACATGAATGCAGCTTTCTTCTGATGAGGCGCCAACTATCACATTGTCATACAAACTTCCCTTTGCTGCAACGCAGTAAGTAGAACCTTCAGCAGGAATTGGGATGTTAGTGCTACATTTAAACATCGTACAGTTGTCTACACGGAATTCTTTTTTACTCTGCAAAAAATGAAAGTCACGTTATATTATTTGACTCAACATGACAATATAAATGTTACAGTACCTTCCAACAATTCCAAAAAACGTTAGAACACTAGTAGATCTGGCACCTGCACCATCTATATGCCTTGCAAAATCTCCGTGAACCTTGGCTATCAGCTTATGAGCTACCTTAAGACATTCTATCTGATCAGGCCACAGTGCTTTCAGGTAAAGTGTGCACTGTTCATAGTCTAGATTCACACCTCTTATTCATTTATAAAAGTTGCACCTGGATTCATATAAAAACGTAATTGTAAATAAACATACCTATCATCAGTTTCCTCAAGTTCACCCTCCACAATTGCTAATTAAAATGGTATCAATATCTTAAACGAAAGGTCTATGTAGACAAGTGAAACGCACCCAAGTAAAGGTACCAATGTTTTAGCACATATGCAGAAACAACAGGACGGGATCAAGTATCTCTGCCTTCTGTACATCTAAAGCAATCATCTCATTTTTGTGATAACATGTCCATCTGGACAACTAAAATCCATACCGTTCAGTCAGCTATCTCACTGTGGCAAGCTTGACATTTTAGGGCTTCAGTAATTCTACGTTACATTCAACTATCTTCTTGATGCCTGTTAGTTCTGTATGTCATAGGAGCAAACCCCTTGTTTATGCATTTAAGACAGACAGGTATTTTAAACCTCAAGTTTTCATTTTGTACTTTACCTGATTTTTAGTATCCCCAAAAGTCAGCAAGTACACGAGCTCTAAATAAATGTCTTCAATCCAAGGAACAAGCTCCACGGATGGGAATGCAGGATGGTAAATATCAACCACGATTTTATCACCGTCCCTTGAGAGACTCAGTTTTGGTGGTCCTATGTTTCCTGCAACACATTGCACCTTTGCTATTAGGCCAAAGCTTTTAAAATAAAATATGCTATTTATAGTTAACTTTCTAAAGTTCATCAGAGATTTGAGAAGAATTAGATACTTATTTCAATGCTGTTAATATTGCACATCTGTGACAGAAGTAAGGGAGAAGTTTGGATAAATTAATGAATCTGGTTTTGAAATGGAAACAGTGCAGTATTTCACTGTTAAGCAATCCAACTTTCCTAGACACATAAGGCCATAAAAATTCAGATCGCTGACATCGGAAAAAGCTAACAAAGCAATAACAGTTATGTGAATGAGAACAGAACACAAAATACTCCCACCATAAATCACACTCAGCTAAAAATACTGTACTGAAACAAAGGCTATCTGAAAATCTAAACAGATCTCATCTTGAACAACAGTACTTAGAAAGCTTGGATTACTATGCAAATATTGTGTCTAATGATTTGACTGAACATACAAGTTTATTGTTCAATGGGAAAATGATTTTGTTTCTCTCCATACATGACTACCGATTTTCTGCAGACTGTCACACTCAGCTTTATCACAATGACTTCTGCCCCTAGTTGAACACTAGAAACCAGCCACTGATTCCAAGTTATAGGAATACTGGGTGGGGACGGAATCACAGCGTAAAACAGAGGGACTCTACTTCCTCAGCTCCAGCAACGGAGAAATCTAGCTCTTATCTAAAGCACAGCCCAAGTCATGGAGAATCTCATGGGCCACGTCCTGCCTGAAGGCTCTATGTTGAGAATGGAGCAAGTATGAAGTTTCTCAGTCTTTTCTCACTCTGTGTGTCTACTCTGCACTGTCCATGCAATGCTGGGGCCTGTTGCACTGGTTTGGACAGGTTGACCTGGAGTCCAGACAAACAATGTACTTCTACAATACAGATGTGAAAAACTGATTTCGCCCAGAGGATTCACATGAAGAATGAGTAACTGTTAGCTATCCAGTTACAGGGGACACCCAAGGCTCCAAGATAGTATCTAGCCACCCAAAGTTCTCCCTACACAGAATCAGTGTCAAGCAAGGCATCATCAGTCACCTGAATACTACTTTAATGATGCATAAAGACCCACAGCTCCCAGTGGCAGTTTCCTTCCCTAAACTGCTGTCTGGGACACCAGGCAAGAATATGGGAAGGACGCACGGAGTACACCATCAGCATCATCACTTCCTTGCCTTTAGAAGCTTTGAAAAAAATACTTGGATAACACAGCAACAGGGCTAACAAGTCCCTACAGAGGCAGAACTACAAAAGTTCCTACTGAACAACCATCATGTTTCACTTCATCCTGGACTCCTGACTTAATGATATTTCCAAATGAGACAAAATAATAAGACAAAAGGATAATTAATAACAACTTCTGTTTTGTGAGAAAATGTAAAGTTTTAGTTCATGATGAAACTTACCGTGCTTTCGCAAAATAAACTCATTTGTTGCAACATACTCAGACTGTTGTGACCCAATAACAGCTTTAACTCGAAGCCAGTGAGAGACAAAAGGCCCAGACATTTCCTTTGAGAGATCACAAAAGTGAGCTGAAATGTTCACACAAGTTGAGATGATCTTATAGCGACCTAAACTGTAAAACAGATCAAATAACAGTTAATACAATTTCAATTGCACAACACTGGTCAATACACAGCCTGTGATAAAACATCTGTGAGGATGACCAAGCACTGGTACAGGTTGCCCAGGAAGGTGGTGGAGTCTCCATCCCTGGAGGTATTAGATCAATTGTATGAAGTTTAACAAGGCCAAGTGTCACATCCTTCATTCTGGTCACAACCACCCCAGGCAACGCTAGAGCCTTGGGGAAGAGTGGCTGGAAAGCTATCTGGCAGGAAAGGACCTGGGGATGCTGGTCAACACTGGCTGAATATAAGCCAGCAGTGTGCCCAGGTGGCCAAGAAGGCCAACGGCATCCTAGCCTGTATCAGAAATAGTGTGGCCAGCAGGACCAGGGAGGTGATTGCCTCTGTGTACTTAGCATTGGTGAGGCCACACCTCGAGTACTGTGTTCTGGTCCCCTCACTGCAAAAAAAGACTTTGAGTTGATGAAGCGAGTTCAGAAGCGAGTTCAGAGAAGGGCAACCAAACTGGTGAAGGGTCTGGAGAACAAGTCCTATGAAGAGAGCCTAGGAGAATTGGGATTGTTTAGTTCAGAGAGGAGAAGGCTGAGGGGAGACAGTATTACTCTCTACAACTACCTGAAAGGAGGTTGCAGTGAGGTGGGTGTGGCCTCTTCTCTCAAGTAAATAATGACAAGACTAGAGGAGATGGCCTGAAGTTGCACCAGGTGAGGTTTAGACAAGATGTTAGGAAGAATTTCTTTACTGAAAGAGTAGTCAGGTGATGGAACAGGCTGCCCAGGGAGGTGGTGGAGTCACCATCCCTGGAGGTGTTCAAAAAACATGTAGACGAGGCACTTCAGGACACGCTCTAATGGGTGGCAAGATGTAGTTTTCTGTGTGTTGGTTTTTTTTGCTGGGCTTTTGGGGTTGGTTTGTTTGTTTTGGATTTTTTTGGTGGTGTTGATGATGGTTGGACATGTATTCAAAAGCCACCCAGATACAGTCCTGGGCAACCTGCTCCAGGTGACCCTGCATGAGCAGGTGGTTTGGATCAGAGGACCTCCAGAGGTTCCTGCCAATCTCTTCATCCTGTTACTTGATAAATTTTGCCTTAATTTACACTTAGGCAACCTTCACCCTACATGACTTCACAAAAAAATTTACCACAGACTGATTGGTCTTATATGCTTTCAGAAAATATCAGGTAAAGAAAAAAAAGAATAAGAACTTACTCATAAGGTTTGATTTCCACAATAAAATGAGGAGTTTCAGACATAGGTGGGTACTGCCAATGCAAGACAGTATTGAAATTTTCAGATGTTACTACAATCTGCGTTGGTACAGGCACTAGAAGAAACAGAACAATTGCACTGTCACAAACAGACCTAGTCAGACATAAGAACAGCTAAATATATTTCTAAATGATTTGTAAAAGGCAACACACTAGAAATTACGGGAAAAAATTAAGACGTAAAAATTGCAAATCTGTCTCCCACAAAGGACTAGTTTGTCACCAGTATGAACACGTGAGCCTCGCAAGCTGCTTTTTATTCTTCTCTCCTACAGAGACAGCTTTATTCCCGTTTGCAACCCAGAACTTCCAATAACCCACGGCCACAGCAAGCAAGTCCATCAGATAGCCTGCTGGGGAATGCCTGGATTCAACGTGAATTTCTGACAATGCCATTTTTACCACTCTGGCAGTATTTTTAGAAAGATGTGATGTTAATAATAAACTACTAACATTTGTAAGGAATTTGAACACTGAAGCTGTGCCATTGTTCAACATACAAGAGAGCATCTGAAGTACATTTAGTAAACAACACCAGAGGCAATAGAGTGAGCAATACAAAATTGAAAAGCAGCACTGATAGTTTCTCCATACAGCAAGCTTCTGTTCTAAGCACCAGTAACACCAGGGATATTGGAGAAGCAGCTGCAGGGGAACAGAAATTGCATGATCCTGTAACGATGCAAGGATGTTGCATGCCATTCAGAAGAAGAAAAAATGAAGGTCACTCAAGTGATTTTAATTATTGCTTCTCAATATGTGGAGTGACATCCTTCATGTTCTCTTAATATAGCTCTTGTTAAATTTTGACAGGTAACTCATATTTATCTGCTCTAGATTGTTCAAAAGGAAGCACTCCAACTTCACTCTGATACATTGAGGGAAAGTAAACATTTTCGCATCTTGAGAACAAGACCACAAAGATAACACTCTACGCAAAACAATACACAGAGACCGAGATAGGCTATTAACCACGAAGATTTGAGATCATAACATACATCACTCTGCAAGTGGTGCTGTGGTTTAGTTACGTTTGAGTACGTACAAAACTGCTACTTCAATTACTGGAAGAAATGAACACAATCATCAAATTCTCAACCACAAGAAAAGAAGGTGACAAGTTGACAGAAGAGGTGTCAAAGAACACAAGTGTTACTTCAAATATTTAGTTTTAAGGCACAGTGTAGTAAGTCTTACTAAATTTTACTTTTGTTTACTATTATACAAATAAAACTACGCTTAATAAAAGAGTGGAAAATGAAGTCACATATTTGAACACCAGTAGAGAAGCAATGTGGCTTTTAGCTATGCAGTTACATACCACTTTCCTGTCTCCTCACATGCTGTTTTATGTTCTACACAGAGTTTCAACCCTAGATTTCAAGAGAGATTTCATACAACTGTGAACTGCTCAGAGAACTACTCAACAGTGTCCCCTAGGAATATGCCTTTGAGGGCTTAGGGGTCCATGAGCGCTGGTCAGCTTTTAAGAATCACCTTTTAGAAGCACAGGAGAAGGCAATCCCATGGTAGTATAAGTCAAGCAAGCAGAGCAGACCATCTTGGCTGAACAGGGAACTCGGAGCTCAGGAGGAAAAAGAAATTGTGCAGTCGCTGGTTCACAAGTCCATAAGCCTTGACAGGATTAACCACACAGCACTGAAAGAGCTAGCTGATGTTATCTCTATGTCCACCTCTATCATTTAGCAAAGGTCTGGGGAGGTCCCTGGTGACTGGAAGCTAGCCAACGCTATTCCAATTTACAAGAAAGGCATGAGGAAGCCCCAGGAAACTACAGATCTGTTAAGTCTAATCTCAGTACCTGTAAAAATTATGGCAATCATACTGGGTGCTACTGAAAGACATTTGAAGGACAACGCAACAATCAGGCACAGTCAACATGGGTTCATGATGTAGTTTTTCTGGATTTTAGTAAGGCTTCTGATACTGTACCCCACAGCATTCTTCTGGACAAACTGTTCAGCTGTGAGATAAGCAGGTACCTGGTGCTCTGGTTGAAGAACTGGCTGAATGGCAGGGCTTGAATTGTTGTAATGAATGAGGCTCCATCTGGGTAGCGACTGGTCACCAGTGGTGTTCCTCAGAGCTCAACTCTAGGGTTGTTCTGTTCAATAATTTTACCAATAATCTGGATACAGGAGTTGAATGTACCATTAGCAAATTTGCCAATGATACTGAGCCTAGGAAGTGCTGTTGACTCTCCCAAGTCACGAGAGGCCTTGCAGAGGAATCAAGACAAGACTGGAGCATTGGGCAATGATTAATGGGATGAAATTTAACAAGTACAAATGGCAGATTCTGCACCTGAGATGAAGAGATTGCCCCACAATGAAGCATTGATTTTTACAACTACACCCTGTTCTATGTTGTTCAGCAGGCACAACTGAAGGAAGGTGATTGTGGCTAGTGCCACGATGGCAATCTTTAAACATAGACCTCCTTCTAATTTATAATAAACATAAATGCAGCAACCCTCAAGGTGCAAATTCAAACAGTGATAAACTAAGTGCGGAAGAAGCGAGAAGGAAGTTGATCAGCAAATCGCATCATGATGCATGACAAAGGACACTCAACAAGTTCTAGCTTGTCTCCAGTTCAAACGCAGCGATTTCCATCCACAGTTAGCTCTGTTCACCTTGCCTTGTAAGACAGCAATACTGGCTGACAGAAAGGTAACAGTCATCAGCAAAACCAATTTTTTCAGAGAAATCAGAAATCGAATTTTGTATGAGCATTGTGGAACAATGCAAGAGGAACTTAGGACAACAGCTCTATGTCCAGAAAACAAAGGAATAAAAGGCAAAGGTAGGCCAGTCAGATTTACACTGGTTTTTTTTTTAAGAGTACTGAAAGAAACTAAGCATGCCTGGACTTTGAGGATAAAGAACTAGAATGTTGAAAAGCAAAGGCAGAAGTAAGGGAGGAATGAAAGCAAGCACAAGCACAATCACAAAGTAACCCATAAGTTGAGAATTTAAGAGAGAACAGATGTGGGAAAGCACCTGCAGTTTATCTCACCAAATTCACACCTGCGTCAGTTTATAACCAACATACAGAACTCTGAGAGATGTGAATATTTACTTGTTCATATACAAACAATCCAGACTAACTACTGTTGCCATATTGGTGGCAAACAGCTCAGTAGGTATGACTACTCTGATGTGTGTAGATATATCTATAAAAGCAAATATCTTCTTAACATGTAATTAACTAATGTATTTAAGAATTGGAGACATTTACATCTTCAGCAAACTTGCATAGCTGACAGGAAGGAAATATATGTGGGAGGAAATTAAAAACCAAAGGCCACCAAAAGACTTGTGTTTTACTGCAAATAGCTTGGTTTCAGGCTGCTAAGAAATAAGAGGGTATTTTGGTTGGTTTTTTTCAAAGTAACAGGAACATGTTGCATTTTCTAAGACTACGGAAGGTAACTTAGAACTAATCCTCTAGTTGCACACAATATATGATACAGTTCTGCTTTTAAAGTGTATCTACAAGTCTAATTTGTCTTATACATTCACTTCCCCAAGTCAAATACTACACTGCACACCTTTCACAAATCTCAGCCGGGTCAGACAGATGCAAACTGCCAAAGATTTCTATACTAGCTTGAAACTAGACTATGCTGTTCACTATATAAATGCTCCTGAACAATACTACCTACGGAAAGTACTCAGGAAATACAAGTTTGAAGCAGCCATGTATTCAATAAAATCTATTTTTTAAAGCATATATGAAAAAAGTACTAAGTCTGTCTGTACATGCAGATGCTCCACCTGCTCAATAAGCCTCAGCAAACCTAACAGGAAAAAAACAAATCAATGAACTGGATCAGAGATGCAAAAATGAGACAGCCTACCAACTGACGCTTGTATCTTGTGCAACACCGAAGTTCCTTCTCTCATTCTGGCAGAAGCCACAAGGCATTACTGTATATCCAGAGGCAATTGGCACCACCATTCACAGAAGTGGAATCTAACTGGAAATGCAGTAACTTCTGTAACAGAACAGGGCCTGATGAATCTGCAACCGTCGCTAAGGTACAGCTATCTGAAGCAACAGCAACTCGACCACAGAATGCAAGTTGATCGTGCCTATTAAACGTGATTTGGGTACTGAAACACAGGCCAAAAGCTCAAATTGATAGCTTAAAAAGACAAGCTGAAAAAAACCAAAAACATCTTCTGAAAATCTGCTCCTTTTTCTTGGATGCCCGTAAAAAACAAAGAAATTCTTATAATTTAAAATCATTTCAACAGGCCAAGAGGGACAAGTTTGAACTTTACTTTAGATTCATGCCAAATGGGTAACTCATCACTTAGCCTGTTTAAAGACAGCCAGAACCAATGCTACTGAATCAGTTCATACGGGGCTGCTGACTGGGAGAATGGCGTGCCCTCCTCATGCCTGCCCAGTGCTCCTGCTGAGCTCCTATACCCACTTCAACCACACCCAGAAAGGGTAGCAAGGGTAGAATGCTTCTGCCAGACTCAGCAGCAACACACACACTGGCAAAACTCCAAAAGGTGACATAAAGGCAGCCCATACCCTGGAAAATGGATTAGAATAGCAAAATCTGTGCTAAGAGTGAAAAATAGCATGTAAAAATAATTTAGCCTGTTTCTGAAAGCTGCATTTCCTTGTATGGAATGCACCCCTTGACCATTCAGTGCCTCAATTCAATCTGTTCTGAATCAAACACCACTGGCACATACTAAAGGAGAGTATAGCCACCTGGGAGGGAGCCAGGAACACTGCCCAGAACCGCAGGACAGAATTTCATCAGGAAGAGGTCGGTGTCCAGCACAGGCTGCAAAAAGCACCAAGCACGTGCTGCTGGGAGAAATGGACAATGACCGTCGCAGAGCGGGCACTGTCCATTGCTGCGTTCCTCTTCAGGGCAGCACACCTGGGTTAACACGCATCCATCTCTACTGTGCAATTCTGATGGGCCAGGCACTGAAGAGGAAAAAACCTAGTTCCTGCTCTTGTCAGACAGCTGGGACACTGCCTGTAGGCTGGCTTTGGCAGGGAGGTTGACAGACCAGCAAACACCAAGCAGCAAGGTGCTGAAGAATTTTGTTCCTGCTTCTTCTAAGGGACAGCAGCCACATTGTGTATGCAGAAAGGTCTGCATGTAATTGCCTTCACCCACTTCCATCTATACTTCCAAAAGAAACTAAGGACATACCTCTCCCTTGTTATTGCTGCTCCTACACTTTGTTAAAGTAGTACCATCAAGGTTATTAAAAACAAGCCTAAATTAGTGTATGTAACAGCAATTCTATGCAGAAGGTTCTACCAGGAGTTCTCAAAAGATCTTAAATTCAAAAAGAAAACCACATTCTATTTACAAATCAAGACTGTACAAAGCCCAGGGATAAAATTTAAAGCTATTAATTTTTTTTAGTATCTAATGAAATGAACTTGATTTCACAGGAATCAGGAATAAATACTATGCAGAATATTTAGTACACTTTTACAGCTTCTATTCGCAACAGGTTTTTATTTTCTTGGGGCTCAGAGGTTTGACATTGTTCCACGGACTTTTTAAGATGATTGTTTATGATAAAAATCTATGCAAGGTGGCATGCTGTACTGAGGAGAGGCAGACGTAGATCATCATCCAAAAAATCCCCAGTAAGTTGTGCAAGATGGATATTTTAAGAACTGCTATGATAGAAGCTAAAAATATACCTAGCTGAGAAGTCATTATAATAGATGATATTTAAATACAGAACTTTCTATCATATAATCTTTTCTTTGCAGACAACTGCTATGACTGCCAATAACCTGAACCATAAAAGAACAAATCAAGATCAGCAAGATGATCACCCACAACACGGGAAGTCAGCAGCAGAAGTGACGTACACACATCTCCTAGGAAATCTGGCTTTCAACGTGCAAGAAGCACCTGAACTGCTATCACAGTCTCCAAATCTTCTTCTACAACAAGCTTGACCAGGGACTTCCTCTTCCAGGCTACTTAAATGCAGACTGAGGGTTCCCATCAACAGGCACCCAGCTCCCTTGATAAGACGCAGGCCTATCTATGCAGGCACGTTAAGCACCCCGCTCTAGGAAAGGGGTGTTTGGTTATTCATACAACTGAATAGCTAGGTTGTCTGGCTTTTCCAAGGAAAACTGTGTCCTACAACAGAAGATGAAGATGACTGGGCATTTCCTCATTACACACTCAGCCTTGAGATATATATTACACTACTGGCACACTGAAAGACCTGATAAGACTTACGAAAAAAATTAATCACTGTGTAATTGCAAAGGGAAGCACCATAAACACGCTTGTTTAAATGAAGTCTGTGAAGAGTATAGTTCAGAGGCTGTACCCAACCTGAGTGCAAGTCACCAGGAAAACTCTGCTTGTGTTTTTGGAAACCTAACTCAGAAGTGTAATTCTGTTCCTTTCATCTGAGGGTTTTGCTGCATTCACATACATACAAAAAAATGAGAGAGGTTTTTGCTTCTAGGCAGGTTGTCACACCAAATACACCGCAGCAGTGTTCTGTAGCTTTACACCGAGGTAACTGTTGTGCTGGACTAGGTTGGATTATAGAAAGAATGTTTTACAAGTGATTGACTGGTATTGTGTTTTTACCTTAAAATTGCTTTATGCAATGTAAAAGTAGCATATTAGCAATAAAAGCATACCCTGAAAAGAGATGAAGGCAGATCCTGAAAGACAGTATTTAACTTATCAAGTCTCCTTACTGCTAGATGTGGAGGTAAAAAAAAAAATTAAAATAAAGTTTCCCTGCAAGGTTTATCATCCATCAAGTTGAACAAACTGGATACTCAAGATGTAAGTTACCAAGGGAGAAGTCAGCAGGCAGATTATCATTTTTACTGCTCCTAGTCCATGTCAGATAAACCTAACCATTCTTCAAAAGTCCTATATACAGGACATGCATGGTGTGGCCCATCCCCAAGGGCAAAAGAGCTCAGTCACTTGACCTCAGCATGGATCTAAACTGCAAGAAGACCCAGTGAATCTGCATTACGCATCCGCAGAACCCAAGGAGCCTGGGCACATTATCAGCATTTCTGCAACCAACTACAAGCAGCATTTCAGGAAAATGGATCCTGCTTTGTGGGTAAAGCTCAGGTGAGTATTGTTGCATGTATCTAACATGTGGATTACACTTCCTATTTCAAGCCCTTTCATGAAGGGAATGAGCTAGCCTCTATAAAGCTCTCAATATAGAAAGTGTAGTTAAAAATTAAATGCGTGTTGTCGATTGGCCTAAGCTCTCAGACAGCAATTTCTGGTTTTAACAAACCATTCCAGTTTGAAGTAACATTTTTAAACCAGTCTGAACATTTCTTTAGTAATTTACTTATAACAACTCTGTCCAGAGACAAAATTCTGTTCTTTGATGGCAGGCCATCCTTCTCCCCGTCAGGGCTTGGCTGAAAGGTGCCCCCCATACCTGTGGTCAAGGCCACAATCTTGGTGACTTGTTTGGGCTCCCCAGTCTTGCACTCCCTATCACTGGGTATAAATTCCCAGTTTCTCCGCTATGTCCAAAGGCACAGCCACTTATAAAGCCCAGCAGAGCAGGTCTGTCTGATGGACACCTGCTCTTGCTCTACATTACAAAAAGCGCACGCACCCAAAATAACGACTGGCATCAGCCACCATAAAGGCGTGCAGTTGTTTATTAACTTACAGAAGCCATAACGTCAGAGGTTACCCCTGGGAACAACCAGGCATCAGAGAGAGGTCTCCGAGCAGGCTGACGGCGCCGGGCTACCAGACCTGACCCGCACACCACCAGATCGCTTCCACAGCGAAGCTTCACCTCGCAACCCAGAGAGAGCACAGCCGGTACCGGGTCACCCTGGCGGGAGCCCCGCTAACGTGCGGGGACTGCTCTGAGCCTGAACAAAGCGAGACTCGCTTCGCCCGCCCCCGCCCGGAGTCTCGCTCTCCGGGTGCCACGGGGGACCCCGCACTTCCCCTCCGGCTCCCTTGCGCTCAGGGAGGGCGGCGGCAGGGACGCGAGGTCGGTCACGAACGACTCCGGGACAGGGTGTGGCGCCGGCGGTGCCACCAGTTCCGGGCTCGCCGCATCGCTCCGCGCCCTCCGCGCTGCCGGCCGGCCTGCGACACCACCCCAGTCCCCCAGCCCGTCCCGTTACCTGCGGGCGCCTGCTCCCCGCGGGAAGCCGCGCCCCGGCGCGGTGCCTCCAGCAGCGCCGCCAGCGCTAGGAGAGCCAGCACCGCTCGCATGGTAGCGGCTGTGGGCCACTCCGTCTCCCGCTCCCTCGCCTCCTCTCCGCTCGCCTCGCCTTGCCTCGCCTCGCCTCGGCGCCTGCGCGCTGCGCTCCCCACGGGCACGGCCGGGAAGGGGCTGGCGGGCAAAGCCGGGAAGGGGCGGGCGGTCCCGCCCGCGGCGGGCGGAGGCGGGTAAGGGCCGTGCAGCCGCGAACTCGCCCGTCAGCCCAAGGGGTCCCCGCTGGCAGGGAGGGGGAGACTGGAGCCACGGAGCCGGGTTAGGGCGTCAGCTAGGCGGCGGCCGTTGTGAGGGGTATGTCGGCCTGCGTCATCTCCCTGGCTCTGTGCGTTTTGTGGTTGCTTTTTCAACACCCTCCTCGTAATGTTGGGACGTCTGCCTGCTCCCTATTTCGTAACGAGCACAGAGCGTTCACCCGCTGAAGTTCTTCAGAAACAGCACTTTGAATTTATACACGTAGAGGAGTCCTAATTTATGGTGAGAAATTACACTCTTTACTTGAAAATAACCTATGTTTATACATGCTTTGAAAAATTAAAAGAAGTGCCGCCAACCAAGATGGGAATTGCAGCTTTTTCCGCTTTCCTGTTTCTGCATCTCCCACCCAGTGTCAAAACGCCAGAAAAATCTGTACCTTAACCATTCAACCTCAAGGGCACCCTGGGCCCGGTGGGGAGAACACTTCTGCTACACATGTCCCCAGCTGTATGGAGGAGATGTATGGACAGCAGCTTTTTAAGCTCCTCTCAGAGATTTTGCAAATAACCTTTTCTAGACATAAAATGGAGGCAGCTTGAGTGATCCCTGACAGACAGATTTCTTCCCAGGCTTTCAAAGAGACAGAAAGGAGGAAACAGCTCCTGGCCTGAGCCATTACACTTCTCCTTTCTCACACTTCTCTTGGAAAAAAGTCACTTCGGCTGCTCTCTTGACATTATCTTCTATCCCAAGCTTTGGCCTGCTTCCTGGGATAAAAGTGTGGAGGAATTGCTTTTCTGGCCATCTGCCATCAACATGTGTAAAACTGAGGAGACAGCATGATTTGCTGCATGGGAGGGAATGAGCAGCAAGAGATCTCAAGCCAGCACCACTTGCTGAAGAAAAGGCTCCACTGGTACAGCCTCAGAAATTACAGTGTCCCCACAGGTGACGAGATGGTGTTATGGGGTGTAGGGTCAGCACAGGTTCAGGAGCCAGCAGTTCTTCCCAGATGCACTGAGGCTGAAGAAAATGGATTGTGAAACTACACTCCTGTTAAGTGGCAACGCTACGTTCGCACATTTGGGAGCTTAACACGAGTGCAGTAATGAGCTTCACAACCAACAAGTGCATAGCTGTCTTCTTTGAAATACTGTCCACTCACTGGCACATGGAGTTTAACTTCCAGAATGATGGCGTGCTTATGTGGTATTTTCTAACACATCAAAATGGTGTTTTACACAAAAAGCAAGTGAGAACAAGGAATCATCACCCCTGGTTAGAGGTTAGGTATTCTGACAGTCATCTCAAGAGCTGACAATGTGCCTAAGGTAGGGGTCACATCAACAGAACTTAATAATGTTGGGTTTGTTTTATGACATTACTGCACAGACTCGATGGAACATTATGAAAGCTGAAAAAAAATGAATAAAAATTAAGTCAACTGTCTACAGAGAAATTAAGGAAATGTAGCTCCTGCTGTGCCTGGCACATCTTCTGCCTGTGCTACCAGAACCCCTGTACACAGCATCTGGCAAGGGTTGCTCTCACTCTGTGTCCAGGGGAGTCCATCCCCACCAACACATGGCAAACTTGCTAAAATTTTAACTTGTCTTGAACTGTTACACATTTGAAAAAAAGAGAGAAAAAAAACCAGAACAAAAACACTATCATATAAAGCGTCTTCTAACTTCCTCCTTTGCACTCCTTTTGTCAGTCACATGCCTCTCAAGATAAACAGCTTCTCACATGGGACAAGTTTCCACAGCCTTGTGCTTGATTGTTTGCTTGCTTGTTTGTTTTTTAGCTATCACTGAATGGTGCCTTCACGTGCACATGCAGTAGCGCTCCTTGAGGTTTTGCTGTCTTTGCAGAAATAGGTACAGGATCTTCACCTCACTTAGTCTGAAGTGCCTCTTCCTCTGATTCATCGTGACTGCCATTGGAGTTCCCTACACGCTTTCTCACGAAGTAGGCTAGGTTCAGACTTTCAGGGGTTTGGCCTTGAAATACTGCCCGAGGTCCTTTGAAAAACTGAAGTAGAGACTGTTTCAGTGTGGGAATAAGTTTGGAGCCTGTATGAGGGTCTTAGGAAAGGTGTTTCAAAGGTAGCACCACCTTTCCTTTAAATGCTGTCACGAGGAGAAATCACAGACACAAAGAAGTTATCTCTAACCAGAGATTTTTCCTCAGCGATTAAAAGCACTTAGCTGCGTTCACCATCAGAAGGTACAAATAGTGGGACACACACCCCTGACAAAAAATAATTAAAAGAATGCTCCTTAGTCATCATTTAGCTTCTGTATATCCCATGAATCTGTCGGGAAGTTCAGTGATCTTCTCATACAGACTTAGAGTAAAAATACAAATTTTGTTTTTCCAGGAGCGTCATTCCTAAGTCTTTAGCAGTCATTTGAAATTTCTGCCCATTTTGATTCTCCTCAGCTACCCGTTCATTGCAAATTCACAGTTCCGGGAAACAGAGAACCGAATGATGCCTCCTGAAGCAGTCTAAGCTGTGCTCTTGCCAGAGACTTCTATCACTGGTTCCAGAAGAAAAAGTCCCACTACACAAGTAATTATCTATATCCTAGGATTAAGGTGCTTTTAAATGTCCATGCTGCATAGCCTGTAATTACCTTCTCACTGAATCCTTAAGGGATAAATAATGCACCACAGAAACTGTGGTATCACTAAATGCTGTTACTGGTCTAGCAGTCACTGACTAGGGTGGCCATCTCTCTAACAGAGTAGCAGCAAGGAGCACTCCTTAGAAGTCAACCACCAAATCAAAGACAACAGGTTTATCTCAGGCTGTGGAAGGTACCTGCCTGAAACAGAAGGTAAAAGAAAACAGAAAGGGAAAGGTAGGAAGGATAGATGAAGAAGACCTGGGTTGTGAGCTGATAAGCAAGTTTCTAAAGAGCTGGAGTGTTTTCAATGAAACAGCCGCTCTGCTTTAGCTGCTGGGTGGGTGGATGACCTCTCATGCTCTATTACTTCTGTTTGTCTAATGCATCTGTGACCTGATGTGCACCCTGAGGCAAAACTAACCTAACAGACATTGATGCGGACCAGCTTCTGCATGACAGCCGGTCTGCTCTCAGGCTGGGAAAGGTACCCTGATAGAAAGGGATAGAAAGGCAAGTAATTAAATTTCATCAGTAAAATGACTGAGCCTATGTTTGGTGGGAGCTCTGAATGAGGTAAAAGAAGAAAAATGAGGAGTTTCTCACTTTCTTAAATATATTTGAACATTCTGAGACCCTTAAGAGAAAGCTAGAGGTGGTTACTGCATTTGGGAGCTGGGTTGGTTGTTTTGGGTTTGGTTTTTGTGTTTTGTTTAGTTGGTTGGGTTTGGGGTGGTTTTTCTTTGGTTTTTTTTTTTTCCTCCTAATACTGTACTCTTTTGTGCTTTATACATGAAGTTATAGTGCAAACCTTTCTGTGTGTTAGTATAGTTTCTGGCCTCCTCCCCAGATACATGACTGCGTAAAAAGCTTGCTTGGCAAAAATAGCACTGTTACAGAATGAGACTAATCTACCCCTTTGTATAAGAGCTGTATGGGGTTTAAGTGGCAAGGTTTTAATAGTGGGGGGGATACAGGGGTGGCTTCTGTAAGAAGCTGCTAGAAGCTTCCCCTATCTAATAGAGCCAATGCCATCCAGCTCCAAGAAGGGCCTGCAGCTGGCCAAGGCCAAGCCCATCAGCAATGGTGGCAGAACTTCTGTGACAACACATTTCAGAAGTGAAAAAAGTTGCTGTGCAAGTGCAGTAAGAGAGAGGAGTGAGAATATGTCAGAGAAACAGCTCTGCAGACACCAAGGTCAGTGGAGGAGGAGGAGGAGGAGGAGGAGGAGGAGGAGGAGGAAGACATGCTACAGGCACCAGAGCAGAGGTGAGGACCACGTTGAGGCAGGCTGCCCTACTGCAACCCATGGACATTAAGAGTGGAGCAGGTATCCACCTGCAGCCCATGAAGGACCCCATGCTGAAGCAGGTGGATGCACCTGAAGGAGGCTGTCACCCTATAGGAAGCCCATACTAGAGCAAGCTCCTGGCAGGACCTGGGGCCCTGTGGAGAAAGGAGCCCACACTGGAGCAGGTTTGCTGGCAGCAGGACTTGTGACCCCATAGGGGACCCATGCTGAAGCAGTCTGTTCCTGAAGGACTATACCCTGTGGTAAGAACCCATGCTGGAGCAGTTCTTGAAGAACTACAGTCCATGGGAAGGACTCATGTTGGAGTAGTTCATGGGGGACTCTCTCATGTGGGAGTGACCCCACACTGGAGCAGGGGAAGAGTGTGAGGACCCTCTCCTTGAGGATGAAGGAGCATAAGAGTTAAAGTGTAGACCAGAAAGACTGTATCTCCTACAGCTTTCTGGAAAAGAGTGACATTAATCTAGGTGCAAAAACGTCTTGTGATAAAGAGTCCCACAGGACTAGGCCAGCACCATGTTCAGTCTCAGAAGAAAAGATGTTGTGTCCTTTGTTCTCTTTTAGTAATGACAAGTTTACTAATGACATGTTTATGTCTGATGTGGAAAGTCCCATGCAAAATAATTACCAAATATTGGCCGTATTTTAGAGATACTGCATATAGTGCTTTTAAAGACCCATTCAAATTCTAATGATACCCGTCTTGAACAGACTGCCCTGGTGTTTGACAGACTACTGGGGCCAAGCTAAAGAATGGAAATGGTCTGTTTTGTCAAATGATACTCATTTCTAAAATAGTATTTTCATTGCAATGTATCACAGTGGGAGATACTGCAATTCTGCATGGTACCCAGTGATTAAAAATTCATAGCAGAAACTTCCTGAATAAATATTAATCAATTAAATTCAAATTAAGTATTGTTTCTAGTAAATCTACGTAGGGACTATTCAAAAGCAGAATGGAATTATAAATAATGAGGAGGTCTGAGAGTGGGCACAGATACTAGCAACAAGATATTTTACGAAAAAAAAAAAAAAAAGAACCTAAGTCTAAGATATTCTTTAATTCTAATGATTGTGTGGGTTCTAACTGAAATTTGTGTATGCTCATAATATTTGTTACTGATGAGAGTAAGGTATGCAATATATTCTTCCTGGCAACAATCACAAGAACCCGATACCTGACTGTTTGTGCAATGTAGGTGGACTTTGGAGACAAGCAGTAGGTGTGTAACTCATATTGGCCATCTAAAGTGCTGGGTTTGCCTTGCAAAGGTTATCACAGGGGACATGATGTGAGGATGGGACTGGGAATCAGCAACAGAAATCCATAAGAAACCAAACAAATCATTAATTTTGATTCTCACATCAAGTTTTGTTATGTGAATGTGTTTCCTGAAGCAAGTTCTGTTATCTGGAGTGGGAGGAGGCCAAGTAAAGTGTCATTGAAAGGAGTACCAGAAAAAGAAGGTGGAGTCAAATAGGAAAATCAATATTAAAAAGCCAGTGTGTGTACTGATATCAGCCAAGCTTTTGTTTTGTTTTCACAAATATCCAAAGATAATTAAAGACCTATTGCAATAGAACTAGAGTTGATTATCAATAGGAAGATGAGGATTTTCAGACACTTCTTTGTACACAATATTATGCTGTTACCTTTAAACAGAACTGAGATGGAGTAGGGCTCAGTTCAGGATCCCACAGGGAAAGTGATTATTCCTGAGCCAGGATACTGTTGGGCTTGTCCATTGACATGTGTTGCTGGGACATGCTTCAGAGAAATCTAAGATAACAGACACTAGTTTTCAATTATTTGGGGTTTTTTACATCTTTTACATTGGCACCCACCTTGCCAAATTTATCAACAATATTTTCTTACCTTAACCCTTTGTTAGCTATAATTTCTTGGGTTTATGCTTCTTGTTTAAAAAAAGCTGCAGCACATTTAATAAATTAGTGGTGGGTTAGGAAACTGGCACATCTGCTGAAGCCAGAACAAACACTTGGTCTTTATACAACAATTTATTGTGTTGGGAAAGTTGCTGTTACTGAGCTCTTTGCTAATTAACAAGACTGTGGACAATGGTATCAGATTTAATTTTTTTTTAATCTGTTATGAGACTAATCAATTGTAAGTGTGTTGAAAACAGCAGAGAGTGGGAAATACCAGTTTCATCATTTGAGGAAACAGATAGACGTCTTCTGCCGCATTGCATTGGGTGGCTCACCTCTGTCCCAAGAGGACAAATACAGTCAGGAACAGGTGCTAAAAGGAACTATTCCGATGATCATTTCAAAGTGGGTATCCTCTCTTCTGAGAAGAGGATAAAGGTACTTGTCTCATCTAGTCTTGTAGAAGAAAAGTCTAAAAAGGAAACTCCTCTCTGTAAATATGTTCACAGTTTAAGCAGTCTCAATTTTTTAAACCTGAAGATAAAGTTTGCACAAAAATCACAAAGTTGAAAATTTTTCTGCCTGAATTAAGACTGAAAATCAGAAGAAAGTTTCTAATTTTCAGTAGGTTAGAACTTGAAACAGTTTCCTGGTAAGATAACAGGGATAAAAATGTGGTTAATTTTAATAAAGGATGTGATCGTTTAAGAAAGAAATTACTTAACAAGACTACCTGACATAACAGTGAAAAGTACTCTGGTAATCTATCTGGATTATTAATGAACTGAAGAATGTACATAAATATTAGCTGCTGAGAACATTTTAGCTTAGAACATATTTTTCTTGTGAAATATATTATTGATATCCTCTCAACCTCTTTTTTAAGGTTTTGCAAGTTGAAAATCAAGCCATACCCCCATAAAAGAAAAAAATCTGACAATGCTTTGAAATAGTACTGCCAAAAAGAGAATAAAACCTGGTGAAAGGAGAAAAAAACCCAAAACCCCGCTTGATTTCATATGGAATCTTTCTGATTTCTCCTGGCCATGAGTTTCATTTGTAAGCGCATAAAGACAAAATGCCCAGCAGAGCTACACACAGCCTAGGCAGTTGAAAGAGCTGGCACAATTCATACCATAGTAAGATTAATAAGTGAAAACATAAATCCACTGTATCAACTTCAGTCTAAGAAATTAGTTGTTAGAAAGAAATATGTAAAGAGTGTTTTAAATTTTGTAAAACAAAAGTAATTCACTTTCATAGCACATGAGATTCATCTGTAACAAAGTTAGTACACCAGACTCTGTGAACATAAGTAAAACGTAATGATATGCAACAAATGGGCAGCTAACCAAACAATTAGTAGTTTGTGTGATTCTGTTTTCCTGAATTATTGCTGAAAATAAACTTTTCTACAGTTGATTATGTTTTGCCTGAAAAACAGCATGACACTTGTATCGGTTATCTGTTATTGGGATGAGAGCTATGTAAAGCCAAGGATTCAAAAATCATCCGTATGTCAGAAAACAGGATCTCTAAAATTAGGTGTAAAGATAAAACCAAATAGAATCACTCTACTAAAAAGTGTAATGGTATCAAGAACTTACAGCTGTGGTTTTTCCAGAATATACGGGTACAGTTTTTTATCACTTTAAACTATTGATGTTCAGTTGTAGAGCTAATAATTGGCTTTCCAAGAAGAACATTGGGAGACAGAGGTCACAGGGGGCTGTATGTGGACTGCAGATTTAACGATGCCAGGGTGTGACAGGAAAAACCACAACTTTGCCCTCCAGTGCATTTTGTTTGGTAGAACTTTTATAGATAGCACAACAATCTTGAAACCCATGTTGAAGGGCAGATCGCCACACACATGGACCGTTTCATAGTTTGTTTCCCTAACTACACTGTTCCCCAAGCAAAACAGGACACTGTCATTTGGACAATCTTTGAACCTATACAGTGAATGCTTGTGAGGCAAAACAACTCACAATAACATAACAAAATCATGTACCGCTCTTTGTTCTTATTCAAGGCATTTATTTTTATGGAAGTCAACCAGGAAAAAAAAAAAACCTTTCTGATATATTAGATAAGAAATTCACCTTTGAACTTGTTGTTTCAGGAGGAGTATTCAGTATATGGGTACGTGCATCCCTAAAGACATGTGCAGGTCCACAAACATTCAGAACAGAAGCAATCATTCTTGGCCTGATGATCCTAATTAAGATAATCTACTCTTTCTGTAGCCATTCACTGAGTAGAAAGGGAATATGAACATGGTAAAATTGCAAGTCAGATGCACAAATCAGTAATTCCTCCTGCTGTGTGGAAAGGAAGCAAGGTATTAAGGGAGCAAGGTATTAAGAGAGTGTCTGCCTCCTCCAGACACAGCACTGCCTTCAAAAGCACCTACATGTAGGGCTCACATGAAATACAGCCAGACAAGTTCCCCACTCTTGGACTGTCAGAGGTGCAGGCAGACACATCACATTTCCTGGATTCATAAGCACACATGCATTTGTGGATCCCCTGAGTACCAGCACAACTTTCATCTCAAACACTGTGTTCAGTTTTGGGCCCCTCACTACAAGGAGGACACCGAGATGCTAGAGTGTGTCCAAAGAAAGACAATGAAACCGCTGAGGGGTACAGAACACAAGTCTTATGAGGAACAGCTGAGAGAGCTGGGGTTGCTTAGCCTGGGAAGAAGGTGGCTGAAGTGAGACCTTATCGCTCTCTACAACTACTTGAAAGGAGGCTGTAGTGAGGTGGGGGTCAATCTCCCAAGTTACAAGTGAGACAACAAGAGGAAATGGCCACAAGTTGCACCAGAGGAGGTTTATATTGGATATTATGAAAAAATTCTGTACTGAAAAGGTTGTAAAGCACTGGAACAGACTATCCAGTCAAGTGGTGGAATCATCATCCTTGGAAGTATCTAAAAGCTGTGTAGATGTGCCGCTTAGGGACATAGTTTAGTAGTGACTTGTCAGAGCTAGGATAATGGTTGGACTTGATCATCTTAAAGGCCTCTTCCAACCAGAACAATACTATGATTCTATGACCCCTCTGCCCACTTGGCACCCCTGTCTGCATCCCCGCTTCCCCTACCTGCATCCCCGCTTCCCCTACCTGACCCACATGTCTCCCGCTCACTGGTTGGTCCAGCTTGAGGCTCACTGCAAATATCCATGCACTCACACACTCACCCAGCAGACACCACATGTTCCCAGCCCCCCAGACATAGCAGCACTGACCACCTCCCTACCTGATACCCCAGACCTGAGGCCCCCTTACTCACCAGCTGTTCCTGCTTAAAATTTGCTGAAGAGCATACACGCATATCCTGTGCACACCCGGGCTGTAGGAGAGATAGATAGTTACACCCAGCAGCCAACATCAGGCACCCGGGCTGTGGTCCATATCCCTCCTCCAGCCACCGGTCCAGAGCCCCTCACTCACCTCCCTCACCCCTTTGAAGGACAGACGGTGGTGATCATGCACAGGGCTCAGCCAAACACACCAACCAGACCTGTTTTACATCCAACTGGCCCCCTTTATACCTTTTTTTGCCTACTCCCTTCTGTGTTCCTTCCTCCGCCCCTTGTTCTTTGTGTCCCTCAGAGTTTGCTCTGCCCATTCCCGTACTCCTCCTGGGCTGGGTTTCCCCTGGCTTACAGTCATAGCCATTGCAAAGTACAGGTTGATCACCCTGGAACTGCTGCCAGGAGTTTCTTTATAGTCCACCAGCGTGGCTGGGCTGTGTCATTGTTCGGCTATATCTGTGGCTCTGTCTATTTGTTTCTGGTTCCCACCTTTTCCCCTTGATTTCCCAATCAACAAGGTCCCCAGTCAGATAACCTTGCTGGAATAAACCTTCCCTCATCCTCCTGAATTAGTGTGACTGACCAGGTTTGGTTGCCATCATTTCATCCCTTACCATTTGTCAGTCAGGTTTGCGTCCCCATGTATCTTGTTTATGGCGTCATCGTTTTCTTACTATCCCTTTTCTTCATTGAATAAGGTCCTTGACCAGATGCCCTTAAAGGAGCAGACACTTTCCTTCCACTTAACCCTTGCACAAGGATCAGAGTATACATTGGCAGATCTCCAGGAGGCAGAATAGAATTACATTTTCCATTTCAAAACTAAACTTTGTCAGTGTTATTCTGGAGAGAGCTTCAGAGTTACTATTTTTTGAGTACAAACTGAAGGAAAACCAGTGTGTCCTGAGGAGTCAAGTACTGCCATAGAAAGCTTTAGGTCCAGCTGGGTGAAAGGGAATAATGTTCCAGTTTGCTCCCCCTCCCTCACATCAGTTGTCTTAGATTGCAAATACGTGGTGGAAACTTGTAGTATTAGAGTCATAACTTGAGCCCACCATTTAGGATAATCTCATGTGTGCTGATAATTCCATGTGTTCCCTTGCATCTTTTTAACAACTTGGGTTGGTGGCTGCTTGCTGTAGCAAGGAATTACAGAGCTGGAAAGTGCAGTAAAAGATCAGAGAATAACGGACCACTTCAGGCACCACCAGTATTTACAGGAGATTGGGCCAGACAACAACATTGGTTAAGACATGGTTTCTCATGACCTCTTGCCTGTTTCCCAGCAAAAGACCTGTTGCCCACGCTTAATTGATATGAAAGTTTGCTAAAAGACAGAGAATTCCTCTGATTCCTCTGTGAGATTTGTTCAGCTCAACTCAACTTCATGGCACAGATAAACAGCAGTGAAAACAAGGAGGAAGATACAAACTGTCAGCTGAAGATACCCAGGAGAATTTAACCTCACAGAAGTATCTGACTTAGGCAGTCTGGGACAAGACTTTAATAGATATCAGAAATTCATCTGAAATAAGAAAAGGAAGAGGCATAGCCTGGAAGTGTTGTTGATCCATAGAGAATTTTGCTTTTCTGAGATACCATATGCAAATAAAAGACATCCAGAGGGGACTGCCAATAAATGAAGGTATGCAGGCATGCAGCTGCCTTTGGTCAGGTGCATTTTGGTCTGTAGAAGGGGGCTGACAATGTTTGGACAGGCTCTGGAATTTGTAGCAAACACAGCAGAGAATAGGAAAGTTTGAAGGGCATCCTTGGGGATGTGCTGTTTCCAGACAAAGGCACGAGGCATAGATAGCATTGATCATTGCTGGTGAAAAGGGGTGGCTGACTGGATTGTTACCACACAGCCACAGCACCACCTGGTCTTTGAATAACTGAATAATAACTGTACCATTTCTACCAATAAGAGCCAGAGCCCAGGACTCCCCATTTCCTGAAGGAGCCTCATCACTGGCCTTCACAGACAGGCTTCCTCTCTCCCTGGCCAGATGCAACTTCAACATGGGGAATGGAACATGGGGAGTCCCACCCTCTAGACTCCTTCTATGCAGATGCCCTGTTTCTGTCTGGATTGGAGCCCCTCGATCAACAACAACAGCTCTGCTCAGGAAAATGTTTAATGACAGGTTAGGTGTGGCAGGATTTCTATGCATGAATGCTCTTGTAGGGTTTGGCTTCACTATATTGCTGCATTTGTGCTATTTGCAATCTGTCATTATTTCTTTTCCCTTTGTTTTTTTGGGGCTATACAGAATTTGATGCTTCTGTTCTTCAGGGGGAAGAGGGTCAGAACTGAGAGAGAAGGTATTTTAATTACTGAGACTGTGAAACTTCACTGCAGCTGGTGGACACGAGTGCAGTGTTTCACTGAGGGCACACAGAGTTTTTACAGTTGAAACAGCAGGAGCTACTGCTCGAACACAGGCCACTATGCAAGTCATGAGCTGAGCTTTGTGAACATGACAGCAAGGGAAATGTGGGCTATGAGCCAATGTTCCTGCAGAAACAATACTCAGAATCATGTGAAGAACAGGAAGGAAAAGTAGAAAAAAAACCCTCAAATTATGAACAGAAGAAAGAATTACCAGGGAATAGAACTAAGAACAAGAACATTTTTGGAAGAACACTGCGCTGGAAAAAGCTTGAAGATAGAAAAGAACATTTATTATTATTTTTTCTTCAGGTTCATGACTTAGTTTCAATTTTTGCTCATTAAGGAAACCAAAATCACTGTAAGATTCTGCAAGTTAGAATGAAAAGGAATAATAGTATGTTCAGTAAATAATAGCATGTATGAGTTAAACAATGAAAACCCAAAATCGCCCTTCATGCATAATGGATCTTGTTAAGATAAAGTAAATATCAACTTTGCTTTTACTTTACAGATCAAGGACTGAGGTCTTTATTTTCTTATTGGTGTCAAACCACCAATAATACAGTAAGACAAACAAAATGCTCTTTTAAATTTTCTTCCTTCCTCTTCTAACACTATACTTTTTGAGCAAAATTTAATAGATATTAAGACATGTAATGAAAACCCATTCAGATGTTAAACCATGACAAAAATGCCCAAGACTCTCTTTCAGAGGATCTTCTTTGTCAAGTCAGATACGTTGGCCAAGGCTGAACTTTATCAGCAATTTTGGCCTTCAAAAGAGTTTCTGTACTTTCTGTAAATTTTTTTTTTTTTTTTTTTTTTAGCTTCTGGATGAAGGCCAAAAATGCATCTGGTTTTTTTGATTACTTTTTTTTTGGCAGCCTATCATGTCCTGAGATGTTTCACCATGTGCTGCAAGTCCAGCCTTGATATACTGTCAATGCACCATATACACCAGAGTTTTGAAGAGGGGAGGGTGTGCATTTGTGTTGTGCGTGCTGTGGCTGGGGAGGAATTGTCTTTGGATGATAACACATGAATCGTGCTGTAGGTTACAGAAACGGGGAGTGGGTCTAAAAGGGAGCCAGAAGCAACTACTTAAATTTTAAAGGCAGGGATGTAGTCTCAGAGGACGGTGTTCCTTGACAAGTCTTTTAATGACTTTGACCAAAGAGGAAGTGTCTGTTTTTTCCTCAAGAGATGGAAATGATGAACAAGCACTTGCCTATCTAGTTTGCTGCTGTTCTGAAAGATCAGTGACTTGGCTGGCAAAATGGAGTCAAGAAGCTGAATGTTATTCTTTGCGCTGACACTTCAAGGCATTAACCTTTCTGCTGAAAAATAAATGTTAGCTACTGTTATGTTTCAAAGCATCAGAAATAGATTATTAGGTTTAAACACCTATCATAAAGCAGATTGCTTCTGTATTTAAATGAGTGGTTGTAATTCATGCCACAAGAGCTGTGGTCTTGACATTTGTTGTTGGAAAAGGGAGGCAAGCAGGTAGAATTTCATTATTAAAACCAGCATACAGACTAACATGTATGTACAGAGGAAAATTAACATAAACATAGTAACTGTTTTTCTGTCTGAACACATGACTGAGTGATCCTGTATGCAGCCAAAATGCTCCCCCACAACCTGATCACAACCAAGTTTTTGCTATGTGAGTGTATGTTGGGCGATGAACAGAAGACAGTGGCTGGGGATGTGGGGTTTCTGCTCTTTCCTGTGTGTCTCTGTGTGGCTGTTGTGATGACTGGGCAAAATGCATTTTTTTTTCCTATTGATATTCAATTTGGTGGCTCTCAGGCTTATGTATGATCTTCAGGACAGATAGAATTAAATCTGAGGAAGCCTTAAAGAGACTGCTAGAGAAGCAACGAGTCCTAACACACTAATGGCCAAGCCAGCCTCAGGTGCACAGTTTCAGAAGAATTCAGATAAAAACAGCTGGCAGTGTATTGACAAAACACTTCACCCTTCTAGAGGAGAGAGTGCAGAATAGAAACTTTGGTGGGATTTCAAGAGCTGCCCAAGTATGTCAGTGAAAAAGTTATCTTTCTGGTGTGAGCTGTAAAAACAGAGTGTTGCAAGCAGGAAAGGAGGGTTTGATTGGTTGGTTTCTTGGTTAGTTGGGGTTTTGTGCTTTGATCGTGATTTTTTTTCCCCCAGCAATAAGGAATGCCAGACACAGTCTGGTAAGAAAATATAAGGGTGAAAACCTGTAGACCTGTTTGTTGGTTTCATGCTTTAGCTTTGCATGCTGTAACCCTAGGTGAAAGGATAAATAACACTTAAACTAGAGAAATACATAGCAAGTCCCTCTGAACATCTGTGTCAAAAGGTTTAAGTGGAAATCCCTAGGTGAGTCTGACTACAAAGTGAAGTGGTGGCTAGTGGCTCTGGGACCTTCAGAGTCAGACACTTTGAGATCATGTCCCAGGACAAGCATGGATTTGTCAAGGATTGCAAGGGCTTTTGCTCATTAGCTATCATTATATCTGATTTGATCTCCTTCTCCCCAAGCGGCTCATCTACACAGCACTGCTCTGCAACCCCTCCAGCTTCCTTCCAGAGGCACAGCAGCTTCTGCCATATCCAGTCTCTGTGGTTTCACCCTTCTGCTCCTGAAGCCCACTGCTTTGACATGGTGTGTCCTACAAGAAGGGAAAGGGGAATTGAAGCCCCTCTTTTATCATTCATTAGGGACTAGAATAAGCCTGTGGGAGATGCGCTAGACCTGACTCCTGTGAAGGTACACCTGGGAAGGCCTTCAGGAGTGATTCTGTAGCAGAAATCAGGTTGCTCAGAGCCCTGTCCAACCTGACCTTGAATGTTTCTAGGGATGGGGAATCTGCCATCTCTCTGGGCAACTTGTACCATAGTAAAAGATGCCTTCCTTATGTCTAGTCACACACTTCCTTATATCTACATCACATATAGCTGGTGTGTAAAATGGTACAGCTGAAGCATTTTTCCCCCACCTGTGACTCTTTCTCTGGGGCTGCTTTGCTGCTACAGCCATTTGTTCAAGGCCATTCCACACAACTAGATACAGGTGCATAGGCAAGTCAAAACCATCTCCCTTCTCAGCATTCAGACTCCGTGAATTAACCCCCTGTCCTCCTGTGTTACCATGACAGACTGTGAGTGTACAGCGGTCTGTTCCCTTCAGTCTTAGAAGGGCTCGCAAGCCCTGCCGTGAAATCTGCTGCTGTTGTTGAGTGTAGCTGCGTGCTGAGTGCCTCATTACGTGGCTCTCTACATTATCATCCTGTGCCCCCAGTGGCATCTGTCAGAATGAACTGGAGAACTATCTGTATGAGGGATGATACTTCATGTGCGATTGAGGGAGTATTAAAATCTGGAGTTCTAGTGTTGTAGCGTTGGTAATACATCTAAGTAGAAAAGAAATAGCCTGATTTAGAGAGTAAAGGAAGTAGCAAAAAGAAGGGTAAAAGGAAACCACTGGCCTTAGGAGACAGAGATCTTTTTCTAGTCCTGTTGACCTTGTCAAATGACTTTTTACAAGTGACATCTTCCAGCATTTTGTCCATTTTCCCTCTTTGTATGAAAGGAAGTAATAGGTACTATTGGTAGCATGTATGCCATACAACAGCTATGAAGAAAACACATCTGTGTTTGAAAGGCAATGGAAAAACCACTCTCTACAGCCAGGTGCACTTGCAGTTTGCATTGAAAGCACACATGCAGGGAGAAATGTATGTAGCTACTTCACTTATGTTCATTTTCAACATTGTAAAATCTGCAAGTTAAGCACTGAAGGGCTACTAAATCTAACACAAAGGGGTTTGCATTGCATTTGGCTGCCTACAGTGTCAGCTCAATGACATAAACATTCTCAAATAAATACTTTCTATTTTCAAAACAGGGACTGGAAAACTAGTAAGATCCTATTTGTATGGTTTTCTGAAGGTAAATGAATGTTTGGCTGAGATTACAGCAATCCTATTTCATTTTTACTTACTACCACTTGCTTTCTATTTTTTTTGTGAGTCAAGATACTATTAACATAAATAAAGATAATTCCATAGGAGAGCAGTAAACAGCCAGTGGGTACATTCATAGGTCTTCCATCCTGCCAGTGAGCACTCAGATCAAAATGACCTTTACAGGTCTGACATTTTGCCTTGCTAGCTACTCCTTAAATTTAGATATACTGGTTCCATTCAAAGTCAAAATGAAACTTTATATAGGAAGAGACTGAGGCCATAAGCTGGATGCAGTTTGCATTTAGGAAAATCTAAAAGTGTTATAATTGAGCCTATTGTTTGGGGCGTATGATGATGGTAAGGGTTTTCATTTAATTGTGCCTGGATTGCTTAAAAATTGCAGACCATCCAGCAAAGAATAATTTGGATCTGGAAATTCTCCCCTGTAAAAGGAAGCCAAACTGAGTGGTTAGTATAGTTAATCTGACAGAAGGAAAAATGTGCTCTCCCTAGGTGTGGAAGAGGTTTCTGACAGAAGATAGAACTTCAGTCTAGGTGAAATGTTGCAACCAGATGCAGTGCAAAAAAGGTATCTTACATATCTTTAAGATTGTGTACCATTTGAACAAATTATGCAGGGAACATAGGATCTTTAGCACTTGATATTAAATCAAGAGCAAGCATCTTTGTAGAAAGTATGCCATAGCATAACAGAAGTTCTAGGATTAATGCAGAAGTGCAATGCAGACAATAATAAGTGTTTGCACTGTGCACAAAGATGGACTAGGTGTTCATGATGGTCTCTTTGGATATTCAATTGTACAAGAGTATATAAGAGCCTGAAAAAATCACCAACTCTGCCTGGTAAGAGGATGCAAAAGGCTCTCATTGTGCAAGAATGCTACATGATACAGAACATTTCAACTACCACTTCCCTGAAAGAGTTTTGAAATCCTTTTTTCTATGTTATCTGCGGAACTGTAAAAATAGAAGAGAACTCCTGTTCCTAAATAAGATGACATTACACACCACAAAACCATAGAATGGGACCTAAAATTGGAAGGGACATTAAAGATCATCTTGTTCCAACCCCACTGCTGTAAGCAGGGATATTTTCCACTAGATTAGATTGCTCAAAGCCCCATCCAGCCTGGCCTTGAACTGGACATGCAAATGACAGAAGAACCCTCAGAGTTTTAATAAAATGAATTTCTTTCCCCTGGTAATGCTCACCATGTTTTGCTGCCTCTTTTTGACCCAAGCTTCTGAACTTTGAATGCCAACAGCTTCTAGGAGGAAGGAAAACTGATGACATAGCAAGTTATTTTCCTAACAAACTCATGTTTATTTGCAGTAATGTATCATAACTTGTTTGTTTTGTTTTTAACTTGGGATGTAAAGAGCTGGAGATAACCTTCCTGTTGGTTGTTGATGTTGTGTGTGTGTGTTTTCTTTTCCTTTTGTTCTCTGAGAAATTGCAGTTGCCTTTTGAGAGAAGGAGGGATGCTATGGCAATGGAAAGATGCTTGATGATGCTAGTCAAATAATCCCAGGTAGTTTAGGCTACTGCCACAATGCAACTCACTTTCATGCCGTCTAAGTGTACCTTTTGCACTCTTTTTCTTCTGGGATCTGTGCCTCATTGCCTAGGACTGTGGGTAGATAGCTTGGGAGACCTTGACCTCATGCTAGCGCTGCAGAAACAGTGGAAAATACTAAATGGCATTTGAAATGCCAGTATCACACCTGTCCTTTGGAGTGCTGTTTTGCTGTTAGCCAACCAATTTTAGGCTGCATCCATGTTCAATGGGAGTTCAACACCTGACTAACTCGGCTTTGTAGCCCAGAGTTCTTTAGGCAGGTCTGAGTGACTCGGGCAGCAGATTATGGGGGCTTTTGACTATAACAGAGATTGGTACCCTGAGGCTGCTGACACATCTGTCTGCAGAAGATGACACTAGCTCTTGACCTACTCACAAGCAGGCGCTGTGTACTTGCTCACAGCCATTGATAGAAAATCCATAAACTGGACCTGGTGTTCAGTGAAAGATGGATAGAGACCCCTTTTTCTGCCAGCACATTTGTCTCAGGGGCTATGAATGCCATTTGCAGCCCTTGCACAGCTGGGGCAACTCTGTTGAAAGGAATGTTGATGGCCAAGCTCACTCCTGACACAGCTGCCCTGACAGGATTTTGCCCTCCAAATCTCACTCAGGGAGTGAGATGAGCTAGGTGTGATCAGCCTCTGGAAGGGGATACCGCCCAGGGGAATACTCATCTAAAGGAGCAGAAAGCATTGCTGGTGCCAAGTGCCAAAAATGCCTCTCATCTCCTTTACATGGTTGTTAATCTATCATACATGACAAAATGTCCTGGTCCCACCAAAGCATGCTGGGCTGCCTTGTTATGCACAACATCTTGCTTGCAGGCAGAGGGGAAACTCACCTTTGTGTATCAAGCCAATAAGCTGTCGCTGGTATAAATAAAATCTCAGCAGTCTAATCCAAGAATTATTAATAATTATTACAGGGAGGGAAAGAATACATTCTTGCAGAAAAATTATCAGTAATGATAACACGGTTAGAACCATTTTATGCGCATGCACTTAGCTTTTACCCCTTTTCCTAATGTTTTGCTCATCCTTCCCCTGCTGCTCTAGCTCCTGGGGTTAATGGTTTGACTCCGGTGGTGGTATAGTGGGTGTTATGGAATGCTTTCAGCATGTGGAGTCCTCTGCTGGAGGAATGTGATGTTCACGATGATGGTTTCTGCTTCCTCACTTGAGGAAGATCCTTTTTATATGCTTGCTCACATGCTTTTAAACCTTGCTTTTTCTCTTCTGGCCTGCAAATCCACATTACATCTGAAGGAATTGTATCTTGTGGCTTTTTTTTTTGCTTTTTTTATTTTTTTTTTTATTTTTTTATTCCTTGTTCTCTTCGTGGCCTTAACCCAGTTTTGTCCAGATCTGCATTTCTTTAGCTGGCTGCTGGTAAATTGTTTGTATGTGTGGGGTCTGCAGTGCCAGGCCTGTTTCCAGTCTCTTATAATCCCACGGCTGGGCTCTGCTATACTGCATCCTGTGTCTCCACTTCTTAAGGCCTCTGTTACCATACCAAACCTGTATTTCTCTACAGCACACATTACGTTAGATTTGTAAAACCACAGCAGTACCAGACAAAGATAAATAAAAATTAAAAATATTAGCTGTTGACAGATATTGAGTTGGAAAATTTAGAAAAAAAAATCCTTTTACTAGTGATGAAAATACCCTATTGCAGGCTACATGGTTACACCCTTATCCAAAATCAAGTGGTCAGTCCAGTGCAGGCTCTGAGCAGACTGTGGCCTCTAATGTACAGTGTTCTGTGGCATGGACAGGGGAGTCAAAGCTTGGCAATGATGTTAAATAGTGTTGGTTAGGAAAGATCTGACGCAGTGAAGTGCAAAGCAAGGTAGGTATCTGTACAGTCTGAGCATGCTTCTGCTGAAGAGTAGCAGCGTTTACAGCTGGTTTGTAGCACCTGGGTCCTGAAACTTAACCTGCCTTCTGGTGTTGCTACCAAATACAGAACAGACACAGTCAGGGAGGCATGATTCAACCCCCAACTGTGTATTTTTTCTTGCATGTAGTGTTTGAATGGTTGATTTGTAAATATGCGTGCTTTGAAATCATCTACATTGGTGACTGGAGCTAATGAGTGAAGCCATACTTGCAGTTCAGAAACATGAACTTCCCTTATGTTCTAACAGCACAAAGGAATTTGCAGTTCAATCACTTAGCTGGTTGGCATTTTCTAGTACCTCATTTTATATGACTCTTTCAGGCAGTATTTTCTAATATTCAGAAATTGAGAAATAACACTGACTTGTGATCTGATTTTCTTGACACTGACTGCGCTTTGCAGTGCATCTGTTTAGCTGTGCTAAGCTACTATATCTGCAACAAAAACATTTCAAAAGTGATTATGGTAGCCAAACTTGTCAGTGTAATAATGAATACACTGTGACTTGCAGTCCTGGTAGCTTTAAAGATTTTCAGCTAGATTCATAAACTTAGTTCTGCCTTAAACCACTTTAGTCAGCATTATGTGCTTTAAGTTTGCATTTTCAATAGAAGAGCCAAGTAAGGGTCAGAGGAAAGCTGGAAAACACTTGGGCAGAAGCAAGACCTGGATAACAAACAAGAGGTCACAGCCAGGCGGCAAGATCTAGTTTTGGAGATCATATCCAGTGTGAGAAAAACTCAAGAGAGGACATTCTTGTCTAGACTAGTTTAACACTCTGGATTAAACATTCAGTGTATGTTCATAGAAATGTGTCTGAGCCAGGATTTCTCTGGTGTTAGAAACTAGTTTCTAATCCACCATTTCCTATTAAAAGTGTCTTCATCTACTGGATGAAATACAGATATTTTCCCCCTTCTTCACGAACAGGCATCCATCACAGCTGCCTTTCTTAGGAAACCTAGCACAGCCCTTCACTTCAGCACACCTCCTTTTTCTGTCATGTAAATAACATTCTGGCACCAGCCATGCATGCTAATAAAAAATTTGGTCTGCCTATAGAGGTCTTGCTTTTTTTTTTTTTTTAATTAGAAAAAGATAAAACTGTTGCTTAAGCTTTTCTTGTGGCCTATGCTTCTCCTTCTGGCTCTAGGAAATGAAAATATGAATGTCCCGATCACTCTTGGAAAGTTGTTCTCCCTCAACTTCAGAAACACTCTTGAGAATAACAATCTTTTTTTTTGAGGAAGAACAGACAAAATACCATTAGCGAAATGTTTCAACAACAGGAAAATATGGAAACTAAATTGATACAGGCACCCACCACATTTAACATCAGAGTAACTTCACTAAAAGGCATAGGCTGCCAAGTTCCCATGCTCTGGCAACTGTGATATCTTCCTTATCGTTCCAGCACAACCATGTCATTTCCAGAAAGAAACAGCCTTTGTATAGAACCACAGGAAAACAACATGATTCATACTAAACAGTGCCCGTTTTCCACCCTCTTTACTGTGAAAGAAGCAGACGTTTCTGTTCGTGCAGGGACATTGTTACCAAATCATTTGAGAGACAGATGAAGTATTTGAAAAAATTGCCAGCTGTTCATTATGACTTCTCATCTGGATGTTGCTCCCCACACAGCTGAGCTGCTGGAACAGATCTAATGGGTGTTTCCTACATCATAAAACTAGACATATTAGTGCAAGCGAGCTTCCACAGTGGTTTTAGGTAAGTAAGCCAAATTTCTCCAGGAGCAGGTTGGGGGTGCTCATACAACCCATCAAGGTTCAGCTTCTAGAAATGGGGATTCCATCTGAGCGAGGGGCAAACAACTTTCCTTTATAGCTCCATTTAAAGCATAGGTGTTGGGATCAAGTTTTGCATACTTTGTCATGAATGGGCAACTTTCATTTAAAAGCTGTTTGGGTTTGGCTCTGGTGTTATTGAGAACAGACAGAGGTTTCATTAACAAATAAAACAAATGAGGGTACAGAAAGCAACTGAGATTTCTGCATAAGCTATTGCCTCTGCCCAGTCCTTCTCCTATTCTGTACCCAGAGTTAAACATGTTCATGCTCTAAGAAGCAGCACACTAGGGCCATTGTAGCCTGGCTGCCCATGGATCTGCATCTTCTCTGATCTCTAATCAGGCTTTTCCTACAACTGGAACAGTCTGAATGTGTGTGTGCGTGTGTGTGTGAGTGTGTCTGTCCCTTTTCTCCAATTTCTGGTGGGTAGCAAGGGTGGAGCCTGCACTGCAGCTTTCCTTTTAGCAGGAGCTAGAATCTCTCTTTTTCTTCTGTCTCTGACTTTATATTTTTGTGATATTTGTAAGAATTCAGATGGTATTTAATTGAAATTGTCCAATTCGCTTCAAAGTTATTGTAAAGGAGGATGGCCAGTCATACAGAAGTGCACACAGGGGGGCCACTCATTCACTTATACACATATACGACATACACACACACCACACCCCCGCCTCACAGATGTATAGTGTAATAGGTGTATAAGTATTTTTTGGTTTATCTGTAAACTGTGTTTGCAGCTATCACAACAGTTTCAAGAGAAAAAAAAAATAAACAGACACAAGGTTATGGACAAAACTACAGCTTTTTTGCTTTGCTGATCTGAGTGGACAAACCCAGAAATCAGCACTAATAGAAAAAATAAACATTCATTTAACCTTTTTGTTGTTATCATTCTGCTCATCTGGCATTAAAAAAAAACAAACAAAAAAACCCAACAAAAAACACACAAAAAAACCCCAACAAACCTTTTTGGGGCTGCAATTGTTTTAACCTGCCAGTAACCCCCTTGAGTCCATCAGAGCAGAAGACAGCAAAAGCCTGTTTATTGTCCAGCAGGCACCTACACATGTTGTAAGCGAAGTTCCATCTGGTCACAACATCGTGGATCATCTGGGTAACAGCCAGGCTTCATTTGCTTCATGTCCTGGACAGCATGGAGGCAGCCGAATAGGAATATTTAAATGACTGACCAACCGCAACCGAGTTTGCCCCTGAGGATTCGTCCCATAATAGCTCCTCACTATGGAGCAGTAGTGGCTCTGTGAGTTGTTTTCTTTTTTAAATGACTCGAGCTGGGCTCTGTAGAGCGATTTAGCCTTTATATTAGGTGCTGACAATTTACTGGGGACGCGGTCAGGCTCTCACTTTGGGACATCTAGAGGTGGATGTTGACTGTGCCTGAAATTCTTCCTGAAACATGTTTGTAAGCAAAATCCTGAAGAAATGCAGGCTGCGTAGCACAGCTGTTAACCTGAGCCTGACAGGGTGCTAGTACCGGGTGTGCTTCACACCTACACAGAGGGCAGGTAAAGTGCTACCATGTCAGAATTTTCCAGGCATTTGAAATCACTCAAAATCTATTTCATGTGAGGACAAAAGACAGAGAAAGTGGATGCACCACTTAGTTCTGCTTAACCCATGACCTGAGCACCTCAGAGAGACTTTTGGTGGCTGGCATTGCCACCCTGATGGCAGTGGTGGGTGGGCAGGGAGCCCCAGGGAAGCACTGCCTCTACCTCCAGAGCTTCCCCAGCTCCCCAGGGTGGGCAGGAGCAGCTCACTGATGGTGGTGCTGCCTGAGCCCTGCTGGGATGTCCTGCTGCCAGATACATGCTCCCCTTCAAAAACTCTGTTCTGCAGATCTAGACTTGAGTTCTGGACTATGAAAGGGTGTCAGACAGCTGCCTAACAGAAAAAAGTGCAGATTCAGTAGCAAATGTTGTTGGAGGCAGTGCTTGCTAGGTGAGTAATATCCTTTTGCTGGGGTGTGCTGGTGTTGACTGTGATAGAGTTTTTCTTCACAATAGCTAGTATGGGACTATGTTCTGGATTTGTGCTGGAAGCAGTGTTGATAATTCAGGGATGTTCTGGCTGCTGCTGAGCAGTGCTTACACAGAGTCAAGGCCTTTTCTGCCTCTCACCCCAGTCCACCGGTGAGTACACAAGAAGTGGGGAGGGGACACAGCTGGGGCAGCTGATCCTGACTAACCAAAGGGATATCGCATACCATATCACACCACGCTCAGCATATAAAGCTGGAGGAATAAGAAGGGAGACATTCAGAGTGATGACTTCTTCCCAGGTAACCATTACACATGACAGTCCAGCTTTCCTGGAGATGGTTGAGCACTTACTTTACCAATGGGAAGTGGTAAATTCATTCCTTGTTTTGCTTTGCTTGCATGCATGGCTTTTGTTTTATTTATTAAAGTGTCTTTATCTCAGCCCATGAGTTTTCTCTCTTTTACTCCTCTGGTTGTCTGCCCCATCCTGATGTGGGGAAAGTGAGTGAGCAGCTGTGTGAGGCTTAGTTGATGCCTGGGATTAAACCACAACACGAGGATATGCAAATCCCAACATGCTGCATGAATGGTAGTAAATGCTTTCAAAACTTCAGTTGCTTTGTAAGTACTTTATTGGTAGTGTCCAAAGACGGCTTTTTAAGCACAGCAAATATTTTGAAGCTCTGTAGGTGGCTCACTGCTTGTTTATGATAATAAACTTATTGAGTGAATGATACAGAGAAGTACCTGGTTATACTCTCTATATCCTGTGTCTAAAGATTCTGTCGCAGGCATTCACCTTCAGGAAAGATCAATAAAACCACTGCCATTACTCACCGGATAAAGTTGTGCCCGAGCCTGAGGAGGCAGTAAATGGTGAAGATTCACTAAAGTTAAACAAACTGCTCCAAAGTAAGGTTTCCTTTCTTGGGTGCGGCAATAGCTGTAGAAAGCCGCTTGGTGTCGCTGCAGTCCAGGAGCCGGGCCGGGGCAGGGACCGGGACCGAGGAGCGGCGGGGGGAGGCGGGCACAGCCCGGCGGGGGCTGCCCGACCCCCGGCTTCATCCTGGGCACCATGAGCTGTCTGACTGACAGCCCAGGACTGTCTTGTTAGAGTTACTCGGAAATAATTGACCCTGATTTTTTTACATTTACACTAGGCGATGTGCCCGAATTTCAGCGTAATTACGAAAGCAGATGCTAGCACGGTGTGTTTTACCAGGTATTTGAAGAATATCTTTATGTTTTGCAAAGTGACATAAAAATGAAGTGCTAGTTGGTTAGGAAAAAAAAGAGAAAATTATTTCACGTCTGCTTGTGTGCTGAGGTACGTTCTGATGTGAAAGTGCACGGTCTCGTTGAAGGGATGGGGTTTCCCATGCGCTCACACGTATCTGTAGCGATGCGCTTCTGCGGGGCTGGAAGCTTTGGAAAGAAAGGAAATGCTCTTGGAAAAAAAACAAGCAACTCTCTCAGTGTCAAATGAAGATTGTAAAAATGGACAGAAATTGTCAGAGCACGGTTACTGAGAAAAGTATTTGCCTCAGTTTGTGAGCTATAAAGAGTGAGTGATGTATTTTATTTGAAAAATTTTGTTTTAAAATTTCCATCTCTTTTTCCACTACTATTATACAGAAAATCTCACAAATGCTGCGATTGTTAAGAGAGATTAAAATACAAAGTATTTTGTATTCCAGTCTCAACTGATAAAAAGTATTTTTAGCATGCTATTTAACAAGAGGAGATGCTGTATTACAAACCAACATTAAAATAAGTAATTTACAATGGTGAGGTTGGCAAAGAGTATAAAAGCATTCTAGCTGTAAGCAATAATATTAAAAGTCTATTAAATGATTATCTTATAGTTTTAGCGACTAATAATGACCTGAATGAACACAAATCCGTTTCAGTTTTGTGAAGGAATCTCATGTGTCTTTCAGAGGCAGGATGATTTTCCCTGGGCAGGAACAGCGTAGTTGTGTCTGTCATGAAATGTTCTGCTATCCCCTGTCCCTTCTCCACATTTTCATTTACAGTCCAGATATTTAGACCATACTGAAGCATTGAATTAGACATTTATGGTACCACTGCTGCCCTAGTCGCTACGTCTCTTTTTGTCTCGAGCATTCTTATTTCAAGGGTGACGCATTTCCTTCCAAACAATATCCTGAGCCACCAGACAGATGCATACTGAGTTTGTTTAGCAAAGGATCAAAACAGAATGCAGAACCAATGCCGAGCAGGCTGCGGTCGCAGGCTGCAATTCTCTGGGCAATTCCAGAGAAGCTGTGGCAATTGGTATTTAATAGCATTTGTCAGAAGGGTGAACTTGGTGTAAAGTGCTGAGTGGGAAGGAAGCCACTACCATTAGCCTATTAATGGCAAGAGAGATTTTGAAACTAACTTAAAAGATACACATAAGCTCTTGTCATTCTGAATAGAAAATAGGTTTTATGTCTGCATATGGCTGATGACAAGTCTAAAATAATAATTTTAAAATCATTTAAATCACAGAAAACCTAAATACTTTAAAACAATAATCATCACATAATTAAACCCTCACATATATTTACTTTTCATATGAACATTTTTTTATGTTTAGGAGTGATTTATTTATTTGAAATTGTTTTCAACGCTGAAGTTTTAATGATTGCAACAACGCTGATCTTCTCATCAGATTCTTTTAAAAAACCCCCACAGGATTCTATAGTGAATATTTCTATAAATGTACTTACTATAGAATAAGACACCAGTATTTGCAGTGTTTCAAATGTAAAACAGTCTGAGGTGCTGTGCAGGAGGACATAAAAATGGAGACTTATACAGCTTCTGGAGAAATCTGAAAGACTTTTGCACAGAAATATTCAGGAAAAGTGCTCCTGCCTGGGTTCTATCTCAACCCAGCTCCCATAGACCTGAATCTTAAGAATGCAAATAGCAATATTTAATTATAGCAATTTTTTCCTTTAGCTACTTACTTGACCTGGATTATGCTTTCCATGTGAAACCTAATTTGTCTCTGCTGAATGGTATAATTTCCACTATCTGTATAATTAAAAATTAACAAATGAACACTTAGAGTTTCCACTGTGGCAAACAACACATTTAATTGGGTTTATTTACCTTCATTCTGTCTGTTCAATCTAGCTCCAGTTTACATGCTATCTGTTTCTACAGCAAACACACTTCCTATCTATTACATATATGAAAGTGGTATATAGTATTTGCGACTTGCTTTAGACTTTTGCAGACTTCACAAAGAGCCTAAATGCAGAGTAGTTGAAGAATTTGAAGTATTCACAAGAAATATGAGTCCAAGCAAATGCGGACATTTTCTATTTGTCCGTTTTTAAACGAAGATAAACCCTTCAATAAATTTCCATTAATGTACAGTCACTTTTCCGAGAAGTGCTGTTGCAGAAGCTATATTAGCTGTAATTTAGGGTTGTTTATACTATAAATGTGGCCATTTGGCTCTTTTTAGCAGGTGGTGACAGCTTAAAATTATCCAAATGGACTGTACCGCAGCATTTTTCAAGGTAATTGTTGCACTAATTTTTTTTATTTGGTAGATAGAAAGTACTTGATCTTCAATAAAACACAACTTTAAGGAAATAATGAATTGGTGAGTGCTGTAAGTACATACAAATGTCTCTAACATCATCAGAGGCACTCTCTGACTTGGAAGGTGAAGAGCTAAGTCAGGTAAATTTTAATGTATTCTGTCAATACCTATTGAGCCATGAAGGAGTCTTCAGCACAAAAGCTGACAATGAACCCGCTCCAAATCCCAGGTAATTATGTTTTCCTCTTGTTTCTGTGATACTTCTGGGTTAAACCATTGACATTAATTTGCTGTGAAAATTGCTACTAGACTTTAGGGGACATTCAAAGTGCTAATACTTTAATAAAGGGCAACCAATTCCTCGTGTTACACTCCACAGCACAAACTTTAAGGGGCTTTTAAAGCTAAATATGCAACACCCACCCAGGACACTCCTCTGGAGCACCTCCAGGGTGATCCTGAGCTGCTCTACAGCAATGGGGCTACTTCTTCCTCTTTGTAAGGAGAAGAGCACCTCAGGTGCCTCCTTCCTGGAAGCAGAAGGAGGATTAATTAATTAAGAACTGGGAAGTATTCCAAAAGGGTGAGAACACTGTTTTTGACTTTTCATGTCCATCTGAGAATGGAGGAGACTGAAACTTCCAAGAAAGACCTATACCTCTTCCTGAGACTTCAGTAAGCTAAAGGCTCAGGCTAAGGGTGTAATCCTGCAGGGACAAAAATCACATTAACTCCACTAGGATTAGATTATGTTCACCAAGTGAAGGTTTGGAATTTTTCTCCCAGGGGCTAAGCAGCCACAGTCATGGGTGACTGCAGAGGCAGCAGCCCTGGCAACGGTGACAATAGTCACACTTCTATCAGAGCAACATCAGGGAGATTTTGTCCCAAAAGACATATATTTTGCTTTGATTGTGCTAATTTTTAAAACATTGCCTCACATGGGGATGTTGTGGAAAAACAATGAAAGAAAATGTGAAAAAAGGCAAAAATTACCTCTAACAAACAAATGGAAATTTGAACTGATAGGAAAGTATTTACAATTTCCAGATGAAAACTAACCTGTTTGATATTGTGGAGGGTTTTTTTTTTGTGTTTGCTTTATTTGGTTTCCATGTTTTTAAAATTATAATAATTATAATTATTATTGATCTTGATAATCTTATCTGAAAAAGATGACTCCTGCAAAGATTTTCAGTTAAAATCAGCAAAATTATTTTTCTACTCATCTCTCTTAAGTAATTGAAGTAACAATATAGGTAGTTCATGGTAGCTCAAATTGTTAAAAGTGCAAAAATCCCTAGAATTGTTATTTCTAAAAATAATAAAAAAAACATGTAAGGGACAAAAATGGTATTTTTACTGTCGTGTGACAAAATCCAAGGCTCTTCAGACCAAGGCTCACTCTTGCCAGCTCTAGCATGCTCCTTCTACCTTATATATGCGTGTATTGGCATGCATTACAAATACTAGGCTGCCATATAGACTTGCAAACTCACATGATGATCATAAAGTCTGTTTAGTCTCCGGCAGCCTTTCCCACCTGGCTGCAGCTCACTCTTTCCCAGCACTACCAGTTGCTGTGATGTTAAATGCTTCTCTTCAAACTCTCACTCTGCAACCATGTGAGCATGGCAAAACTTCAGCTGCCCCTTCAAAACGTGATGGGATTTTCTTGTCTGTGGAGGTGGTGAAAAGAAACTGAAAATGTTGATCCATAAGTTCTGTCCACCAAATAAACCTCCCGGAGTGTCTTCAGATGATGCACATAATATTGCTCATTTTTAAGCATTTGGAAACAGTCATTATGCTTTGTTTTGGTTTATTCTGGTGGGGTTTTTGTGTGGTTTAATTTTTTTTCACCAACAGTTAGTGGCTCAGGGTTCTTTATTATTTCTCTAAGATGCTGAGGACTCAAATGTTTGCCAATGAGCTGTTCCCATCCTAGCTTGGGATCAGTCTGACAACTTTTTTCACATCTGCCTGGTACCATAAACTTCCTTTCCTTTCTGTTATTCACCACTGTGGAGATAAGGCAGATATTTTGCAGTTTTTGGTGTTTATTCATAAATATCTAACAGGCTGGCCCCTGCCTTTTCACCTGCAGATCCCCAAAATGTTTTGTGGAGTTGAAACCATACCTTATCACAGATATTAATAAGTAGAAATCTCTGTCACTGGGAAAGGGGAGAAGACAAACAAGGAAGACACCAGAGAAAGGAGGTTAAAAGCTCTGCAGATAACCTCTCTGTTAGCACTGTGAGTACGAATGCTACAGTAACTTTCTGACCTTCTTATTTTATATATCTTCCTGTAAGCCTTTGCACTCAAACCTGTCAGAGAGCAGTGGCCAAAGCAATGATTTCAGTCTGGTCTTTTGGGCGGGCTGGGCAAAGGCAGCTGTCTGGGAGAGCACCTTTGATAAGTTTTGTTAATCAGAATGTAACTGCATAAAGAAAAAAAGCACATTCCCAATAGTGACAATGGATCGTAGCACCACTAAACAGTGGTAAAACTGACATCAGCAGTTCTGATGTTGAGTGACACTGAAGCATGAAAAACCAGTTTTTGGTATCTCGTCCTTCCCTACTCATCTGAAGAGGCAGGAGGAAAAGAAGAGAATTAGGACAGCTATTTATCCTGCAGGGAAAGGAAAAAACTCAGATTCCTGTCAAGAGACTCAGAGAGCTTGGGGTTTTTATTTACTTAAGCAAAAAAATGCTGGTTTATAAATTTTTGCTGCAGGGTAGGCTGAAGACCATTCCCATTTCATTGCCTGGGAGAGGAGTTGTTTTGTCCTACATGGCTGTGCACTGAGTGAGTGAGTCCTCATGCTGAGCTGGGAGTAGATCCCATGGCCAGGGGATGACATCTTCAGGGGCTGGGCGGTCTCCTCATTTTCCCCAGTTTGGTCTCTGGCTCGGGCTCCTTTTAGCCTTATTCATGAGCAGATCACTAAGGGAAGGGGATGGGGAGAGCTATTTGCATTCTAACATTGCATTTAAAAGCTATAAATTACAGGCAACGATAAACAATCTCCCTGCTGACAGCACTGCTCATAAAAATTTGGATTTGCTTATGTGTTGCATTTGCATGTGTGTGTGCATATTTGGCCTCGTGGGATTTTTCTCCTGGTTATAGCAATGATATTAATTCTTTTGGTCTCTGAATGTAGTGTCTGACGCAATGAAGATTTTGGCTGCTTTTGCTGGTTTGATGTAGGTCTGGATGACAAGTAGAGTCATTCTTAGTTCTCACTGCTTTGAGTTACGTTTTGGCTTTAAGCTGTGAGAAAAAAGTTGTGGAAACCTTGGCTTAAAGTTAGACTAATGGCAAAACCACTGTTGAACCAGTCATATTTACTATAGCCAGAAGGTTACACACTCCAGGTCACCACTGAAGAGTGAAACGTGTTAGGCAGAGGGGGAAAAAGGATGAGAATGGCAAAACCATGTTTGTTGCATGTCTATGAACAGTCTGATTACTGAGTGCTTGGGAGCGAGGTTTGGAAACAGAGGAAAAACAACTCTATTTCTTGCAAGTACTCTGCCCTATTCTAAATTTACATCTTTATGCGAATGTGGGAGTCATCTGAGAGTGATGATAGTCTGCATCTCTGCTCTGCAAAAATCTGCCAGGTACATATGAGAGGGTCACAGCAATGCAGTGATCATTCAGCCTGGTGGATTACTGGGATCCAGTGTGCTTTTCAAAGCTTGCTCAGAGCCTCAGTCTGATGTATAATGGGAGGAATGAATTTCTGCTGGGAAAAAAAAAGCAAAAAACCAAACCAGAGTGTTTAATATGTATTTTATATGTATTCTCTTAGGTAAATGTACAATAACGAACTGCCAGAATTTTTCCTTGTGGGATTTAATTCCTGGCATTGCTTCATCTTGTAGATTCGTGTTAACATCCTCAGTCTTTGTGCTTGGGGGTTTTGAAGGCTTTGACTGCCACTTCATTTCTGCTGCAAGCTAAATAAAAGAGATAAATCCATTGCTGCTGCAACAGACTAAGCATCATCTGTGTACTTTGAGAGTGTGCTGTGTATGCTGGGGTGGCCTGACTGATGACCAGGGAAGGAGGAGTGTTGCAGCCCACCGTTTTATAACCAAATGGGGAAAGGCAAGAGTGCTGTGACTGCAAAGGAGATGTTTATGGCAAGACCTGCAGTCTAGAAGAGTTCTTGGTTCTGGAGCAGCTGTGGCCTGGGATGATTTTTTTCCCATGGGTTCATCTAAGTGTGGTTAAAACTACCTGCAGGAAAACCACACCTAAGTCCTGTCAGGCCAAGGTCACAGGGTAAGAATGGAATTCTGCTATGAACTCAGCCTCCAGGCAGATTTAGTATTTTCCTCCTCCAAATAAGACCCTTTCTGTCTCCAGCCAACATTTGCTACAGTGTTGTGCCTCCTCTGCTTCAGTGGCATGTCCCACATGAGAAGACTGAGCATGTGTGACAGGTCAAAACACTCGTGTCCCAGTTAACAGGCAAGTTGCTAGTGGAAAGCCACCTGGGAGTTAGTGCTGGTGCTTGACTGAGAATGAGTGACCCCATCGCACCTTTGGAACACCTCAGAGGGAAGTGGGCCCCAGGCACAGAGATGGTAAAAACGATGAAGTAAAAGGTAAAGGAGAGAGTGAGAGCATGTGCTGCCAGGAAAGTGCCAGAGAAAAGGGTTTCCTGTGCACTGGTCATTTTCTAAACACAGGGCATCCCCCTCCCATTGTGCCCCAGTTCCCTCTAAGTAGAGAATGGGCAGGAATTGCATTTGGAGATGTGGTTTTTTTTTCCCTGGATCTTGCTCTCCTGTTGCCCACTAACAACATTCGTCAGGTCATTTTTCATGCTTTCATTGGGCAACTAAACTTAGAGTGGGAGGCATGGTGAGGTCGTGGCTGCCCATTGCAGGGCTGGTGCTGTGTGCTGGACATCCAGCAGCTTCTGTCCAAATGAGGTATTGGCTGGCTGGGCCACCTTCCTGGGGAAGGCAGGGTATGCTGAAGCTCAGGTAATTCCTCTCATTGCAAGGCTGTATAAGCTTAGGGCAGTTTAAGGGCTAATTTCCCTGGCTAAAAAAAAACCAAACTCTGTTTGGATTTGTGATGGTTTGGGAGAACAGCATGACAGAAGCACGACCTTAGGTGCTGGGCATCTCCAAGTGGAAGTACAGTTCATAGAGGATTTCCTTTTTGTACCCCTTCAGCCCTACAAGCCATTACTGGAGGAAAACAGCAAAGTGGAAGTCAAGTGAGCAAACATACGTCAGATGTCTGTGTTTCACACAGCTCTGTGACCTCTTCTGAGATCATCTGATGCTGCACTGATGCTCTTCACATCTACCTGTAACATCAGACCGAGTCTCCAGAGGGGTTGTCAAGGTCTGATCTTCCACACTGTGGGTTAAAGAATGCAATGTTGTGTGCACTGGCAGATAAGCATCCCTACACCGATCCGTAGCTGAAGGGGATGCTGGCAAGGAACGTACAATGCTCCAGTGGCTCCCATGCCGGGTGGAAGGGACTGGTTAAAAACCTGAAATCAAGAGTGGGTCCTGGCCAGCCTTTTGCGGCCGGTGAGGGGGAGAGAAAGCGCCATGAGAAGCGCCACTCGCTCGGCAGGGAGAGCAGAGCAGGCTACGCCTGCGGTTCACATCTCTTTGTCAATGGCATCCAGCCCCTGGCCTTGGGAACTGACTGGCGGCAGTTTGCAAATGTATGTGCTTGGCTGGGAGCCTGCAGTTCCCTTTGTCCCAGCGGCGCAGGGGGGCTAATAGGGAAGCCGGAGCGTGTCATCCCCGACTGCCAGAGCTTCCAAGCAGTAACATGACGGGCAACTTTTCAGACAATATCCAACATGAACATTCAAGGCTGAGCCTATTCTTCTTCTAGACATTGGTACTGACTGATTCCACATGCTGTTTTCCAGACTCTGTTGCTGTAACAAGCTCCAGTCCTGAATATGGGCTGTCCTCCGAGGGAAAAGTCCCGTTGAATTCAGAAGGGTCGAAACCATTCGAGATCATTAGAAGCTCCATGTCTTTGAACACTGTATAATGCTGTGGACGTGAAGAAAAAAAAAAAAAAAAAGTATTTGTACAGAATCTCATGTAACACACAAAATTGTTTTTATTTGCTTCACTCTGCTCTGCACACCCTGCTCCTGGTGCTTACATGCAACTTGCATGGATGTGTATGCCATTAAACTGTGCGGTGCTGCACCGGGTTTTAAGGTGAAATAATTACAAGTTAGAGAGTGTTTGAGATGTCAGTGATAAGGGTGGAGGAAATGGGCCCCTCCTCTTCACTCACAGGAAAATCTTAGTCTGGTGTCTGTACTGAAAAATCTTTTGGAGCTTCCATTGAACGTAAGCTGAGAAATGTTGTTTTTCTGGTAGGCTAATTCTTTTGGGGTTTGCTAATGGGCAAAAGCAATTGTTAGAGCACCTTGTGCTTCCCAGATTTGATGCTGGATCCCACTGCTTCCAGGTACTTAAGCTTCAATATCACCCCTGCCTGGAACTGTCATTGCTCCTCTTCCAAACTGTGTGCTGGTGGGTCACATGTCATGAAAGCAAAGCAAATGGAAACATTCATAAAGACACAGGTGGGTTGAGAATTATGAGTGAGCTGTATTTAGACATATCTAGTCTTCTGATGAGTGCACAACTGCCACAACTGACCTGATCCAGTGCTGGTGATGGCCCTGCTTTGAATGGGGGACTGGATGACACGACCTCCAGGGATCCCTTCCAACCAGCATCACTCCAGTCTATGAGTCCATGATACTTAAGCTGGTAGAAGAATGTGCTGCCTACATTTGCAATAAGGTTCAGTTCCATTAAAACAGCAGATAGAACTTACTTGGAAGTTCTGCTGAGTTTGGTGCTTTCTTACCACTTGTTCCTTATTGCCAAATCCTAAATGTAAAAGTGTTCCAGGACAATTTATAGCTAAAAGGCTCAGTCACCTGGGAGCGCCTTCTTCAGCACTGGCACTCAGCCTCCTGAAATGGCTCCAGTGGAGACTAGCCTAAACTTCACCATTGCTTCTGTGGAAAAAAGCTGCAATCTCATATATCTGTCTGCAAATGCTGTCAGGTGACTGTGAAAGACAGACTTTTACAGTACTGCAGTTACCACTCTGATTTCTTCTGCCAGAAACATAGTAGTGGTAACATTTGATTTGCAAATCTGGCATACAGGCATCAGCCTGGTTGAAAACAATCAACAGAAGCCATTTCCTCAGTGCAAGTAAATATATTGACATGTGTTGACAATAAACTGATTTTGTGCACTTTTGGAAAGGCAGACGGCAGCCCACATGTTTTAACTGCTTAGTTCCTCTAGAGCAGTATGCAAAAAAAAGTGTCTGTCATAGGCTATATAAGGCATCTCATCTTTCATATCTCTGGAGCAGTCATGATGTTCTCTAATTACAAGAATATGATTTTTACACAGTATTCATGCTGCATTGAGCATGGCAGTGATATGTAAAAGTGTATGTATAAAGCATCTGTTTTAGATGTTAAATAAGAATTTTTATCCTGTTACTTCCAGATAAAACGTATAAAAGTATTAGTAAAGGCTTAGAAACCATTTGCTCTCCTTCTTTTGACTTTAATGCAAGAAACAGGCAACTTTACAATAACTGAGGCCTCGATCCAGCGAGGCCCTAAATCTTGTGTTTAATGATAGTGCTTTTGCTTTGAGGCAGGCTGGTGGGTGGGCAGGCAGCGCAGCGTATCACTGCATGGCAGCCCAGGCTGTTGGGAAACACTCTGCCCTGTCCTGCTGGCAAATCCCAGATAGGCAGCCCTGGCACCTGTGCTGAACCATTTTCCCCTCCTTTTCTCAGGCATGTTTTCAGCCTCTAACCTGGCAGCAGCCTGCTGAAGGGGGAGCCACCTCCTTACGATCACAAAAAGTCCAGAGGAAAAAACACCAAACCAAATCAAAAACAAACAAACAAAACAAACCAAGACAAAAGTAATAATAATAATAATCATCATCATCATCTCATCTAGTACTTCTCATCACTACATCTCAAACTGAGTCTGTCTACCCAAAAGCCTACCACCGTGAAGGATTGTCTTGCTGCCTTCAGCAATAACAGAGAGGACTACCAACCTGTCTGGCAGATTTAGGAAGCAGACTGAGAGAGTGGCTTGTGCTTGGCAGGTTTTCTGGTAGAGAGCTGACCAAAGAAAGACTGCTGGATCCTGCCCAGGTCTCTGCTGGAGCTTCAAAGGCCACTGTGGCCCTCCCAGAAGAAGCAAAGCTCAGTGGCTCTAATTACAAGCTCTTCCACCAGCATTCACCTGTCAGCACAAGGTTGTGCCAGCACATCTATATTAAGAGGGAATTGGAACAAATCCCTAAAATAGCTCTTCTCTGTGGTAGGGATGCTGTGCCTGCATGCCTTTGGGTTCTCAATTGCTGAGCTGGAGGGAACATAACAGTGACTTTTATGGTGCAACTTTTATTCTTTATGGATGTAAAATTATTTTTGAAACCAATTGAAGCCTGGAAGAAAGCTCTCTAGAAAGAATCTTGATGTGAGGAAAATGACCTGACACAGCAATGGAGAGAAGTCCTGGATCTGAGCCTCAGACTTCAAATATCCCAAAATCTGGCTGCATCTCTCAACATCCGTGGACATGAACATGCAGCAAATTGGTGGGAAGAACTCTAACATAACCCACCTCTGGTTTTGGGCAGTGTTTGAAGGGAAGCAGACTGAGCATGCAGTCATGTGTTATGTGAGATGGGGAGTCCCTCTGCAAAACATGAGTGTGATCTTGTTTCTGTAATGATCATAGTGCTGTTCGCTTGTAAGAGGATTTTCCTGTAAGTCCCATTTTCTCACTCCATCTCTCATCAAGGTTGACAGCTTTGGATCTGCCAGAGACTTTTTTTTATAACAGCATAGAGTTTCTTCCCTCTTCTCTCCTCCAAAGAACGCAAAAATTTAGTTAATAAACATGTCGATTTAATCCACTTTCACCTTTCTGTTTTAAAATTTTCTTTATAACATGGACATTATAAACCTCTCAGATAAACTCTCCCGTGCAAAAAGATGTAATCCTACAGCCGTCCTCTGCTACAGCTGCTCCTGTACAGGCACAGAGCTCCCCATGCAGTGGCTGCTGCACTCGAATGCTCTTGCCGAGACAAAGACCTAATGTCAGGCTCTGCTTTAAAAATCAGGGGTTTGGTGGCCACTGTGTCAGAGGGAGAAGTGTTTAAATAAAACCAGTACCTTAAACACCAGCTCTTCAGTCCTTCACCAGACCAGTGTAATGGCAGCTTATGACACTCCTCGGCAGCAGGACAGCACTAACTCATCGACACCTTTAGACGATTTTTACCTCATCACCTAAATGGGTACTGACACAAGCAAGTCAGATCCGCAGCCGTTGTCATTGTATTTACTCCTCGAGCTGCTGATATCGCCTGGAGAGATCTGTGGAGGAAACAGACGCTGAGTACGCAAGCAGGCTATTTGCTAAAGGCACTAATTTCCTAATTAATGAAGTGTCAATGCAGCTGTTTAGCATTACATTTAGGCTGTATTTAACTTTAAGCACGGGTTTCAGCCATTTGATGGCGAGGATGCTGCTAATGCTGGGTTGCCACCTGAAATTCTAAGGAGCATTCTGCGTTGCGTTCTCAGAGTTCTGGCTTCCCACAGACTACTGCCTTTTGAAGACCAAGAAGCGTTTTCTGCCATACCAGGATAAAAAAGGGTGTCACGGTTTTGAAAATTTTGGCCCATGTTGTCTTAGGCTCTATTTTACAAATGTGTTGAGATATATATTTGTCAGCATGGCTGAGTGGGAAATGTCATGGTTTGTTTGGTGTGTTTGCTTTTTTATGTGTGGTTTAGTTTGGGATTTTTTTTTTTTTTGGTGTGTGTTTTTTTTTGTTTGTTTGTATATTTTGGTTTTGCTTGTTTTTTCTTTCTCTTTTCTGTCAAAATGTACAATGCTTTGTGTTTGTGTTCTCACTACAGAACCACAACTGAAACAGTAAAAGTTTCTGTTTTCTTTCTGTTTCTGCTTTTTTTTTTTTTTTTTTTTTTTCAAAAAAGAATTTTAAGTTAAACTTTTTTAATGTGGATTTAAAAAAAAAAAAAAAAACTTGACCAAAAAAAGGGAAAATCTTACAGAAATTATTTCACTAACAATTAACAATTTGCATTTTCTTCCATTAAAAAAATACTGAAACTGAGATTTTTCCACATTAATTTATTACGTCCAAGAATTCTTATGTCCAAGAATCGGTTCTCATTTGAATTACTTTTTTGTAAAAGGAAAAAAAAAAAAATCAGCCAGCTCTCATTTCAAGCTGCCTGAGAACAAGGGGGAGAAGGGAAAAAAAAAATGAAAAGAAAAAAAAAGTATCTTTGAAGCACCAAGCTGAGGGGAATAATGGCACTTCCAGTTCTCTCTAAAGGTCTTCCTCAGAGATTATGCTTTAATTTAGGAGAACTTTATAAGGCAGATTCCTCTCATCCTCTTGGGCATCTCCTTAAACCTACCTAGTTTATCTCATCAAATTGCACCCTGAAAAACATAATGTTCTCACTGATGGTGTGTTTTCCTTAGTGCAACTCTGACCTACCCCAGTGTACCAGAGAAGTGCCTGGCAACCTGTTTAAAGGCAGGGCTGGGATGTAGCAAACAGTTTAAAAATGATGAACAGCACACTCTCTGATCACTGTTTAATGGAAAATAACCATTGAAATACTTAATTTGCCCAGACATACACAAAGCATTTGTGCCTTATTTTAGCTTGTATCTGCAATTAAAATAATTAGGTTAAATGCTGTGTGACTCATGAAAAAAAAAAACAAAACAAAAAACCACAAACCAAACAAAAATCAGTTAGAAACAGTTAAAATATTTCACTGTGACTACTTTTTTTTGTGGAACTAAGGGATAAAAATCTGTCCCAGGGTATGAACATAATATGATAAATCCAGAAATCAACAGCCACTCTAGTCAAGTGGAAATCCTGTTATTTTTATTAAAAGCACCATGGCTTTTAATATAAATTCAGTTCTGTTATCATTTCATCAGAGCTCATATTAAACAAAGAAATATGCTAATAACATTAGACTGAGTCAGAATTTAACATGGACTTGTTTTTATAAACAAAATGAAGGGAAAAAAAGTTCCCAAAATATTTTTTCTTTTTATAAGCACTTAACTTTCCCAAATGATGATGGTGGCTGTTTGTTTCAGTCCTGTTGGCAGACACATTTAGCATTACCCACACTTCATCTCAAACACTGCAAATGACTTTCCTGAGCTATTTGCAAAGCACAGGAAACATTGCAAGCGATGTGATTTTACTATCAGTATGACTGAATTCTTTTGCAGCGCAAGAAAGCAACTAGTTATTTTACCATGACAGAAGATTGGTAACTATTTATTTACACATTTATTATCTGCTCCACTCTGAGAATAAAGAATGAGCCTGAACTACAAAAGCTGAGCCTGCATGAAGGCCCATCAGTCTCTCCACACTTCTGCTGTCAACCCTATTATGGAGGAAACATTATTCAAACTGCAGGCTCCAAACTCCCAGGTAACTAGAGACAGCAGGAAGCTCTGTTTGATATCAAGTATATTCTTTATCAACCTTTTTGTTGTGATGGGAAGAAATGATCGAACTTTACTTTCATCTTGCTCTGTCCTCACATCACCCAGTAGGTGAATTGCTTTATTGGTGAGCCTTGGCCAAAAGCTCTTTGATATACGCTGCCCTTTGCAGCCATAAATTTTCCATCTTTCAGACAAGGTTTGAGACTTTCCCTGTCCTGCTATTCTGCCCCTAAGTGATTAGATGCTCTTTTCAGAATGAAAGATGAGCTTTCAGGGAAACTCTTGGCCCTCTCCTAGGTACAATAAAATAGCCATCATTTGATTTCCTACCACTGATACAAGTTGCAGGTTTCAGACCAAGGCCCATCACGTGGAAATGGGTTTGTGCTGAGCCTTATGCCAGCACAGCTGTGGCACAGAGGGATGGTAAGGTCCTCCCCAGACTCATGGCTAATCTGAGAAACCAGAGTGTACTGGGCATGGTCTGCTGGTGGCCCTGCACTCAGAGGCTAGTGGGGAGCAGAAAGCTTACCCTGGTCAAGCCCTGCACACACTCCCATCTCTGCTGCCTGCCTCTGCCCTGTGCTGACCCCGTGCTCAAGCTTGGCTCTCCTGCCCAACCCCTCATCCAGAGCTGGCAGGAAAACCTACATGAACAATCACGTTGCATACTATTCATTTGCTTTTGAAGTCACCAGAGGCAGAGACTGTACCCAGCCCTTGTTGCTGACCTGTGGGAAGCAGATGGAGATGGCCTGGTGGTCTCTACCACGGGTAACAGCCATCAGGTGTTGCACACAAGGCTTCAAGGAGAAGGTCCCCTGTCCTGGCACAGAGACTTGCCATGTGGCTTCAACCATGTCTCTTAAGACCCCATCATGCTCCAGTATCAACCTCCAGGCCTTCAAAGATGCCAAGTGGAGCTCTGTGAGCCCAAACACTTGATTGTCTCCTCCAATCTACCTCTGTGGCATGGGGAATATGGCAACTAACTGCTCCCTCTTCCTCTGGAGGGGTCAGCTACATGGGCAGTGTCAGTACATGATCAGTCCCTGCTCATATGGGGTTTTGAACATATGAGCACTGGGGATTACAGAGGTTTATTTCCCACATCAAGAGAAGAACCAGCAAAGACCTAACAGCATCCTACCTTCACAGTTAGATGTCTGTGATTTAATAAAGACAGCTAGGGAAATCTTTATTTATTTCCCTCCTGGAAAAGCCCAATAAAATTTTTTCTCTGTCTTACCAAAATATTTCTTTGACAGCTTTTGAGTTTTCATTACAAATGAAAACATAAAATGTTGTTGACTGAAAAGTAAGCGTAACAGCCTTTCAGACGACAATTAATTAATATTAATTAATATTATTAATACTACTGTGTGAACATTTCTGCTCAAATGGGAGTTATGAAAGAAAGCAGTAGGCCAAGCACCAACTGCATTATGTCCCAGACTCTCACGAGCTGGCAAACCCAGTGCTGTGACCAGGCTGCCATGTTATTTCTTTGTGGTTTCACGCTCACTGTAACCTAGATGCTTGTTGGTGGCTGGGGACTATAAGCACTGCTGTGCAAGAGGGGAGGTCCTGAGTTAGCTTGTGTATTCCTCTGCTCCAGAACTGGCTGTGCACCTTGTTGATCCCACCTAGAGCAGCCCAAAGCCTTGTGGTGCCTGCCATTCCAGTGATGACACCAGAGAACCAAATGAGGGATGGCAGAGGAGTTAACCCTCTGCCTCTGCGTTGCTGAAAGGTTCTCCTGGCACAAGGGTCATGGAGCTGATTAATCAGGTTTTACATGGTAGTGATGATGTTACTAGACCTTTAAAGCTGAGTACTTCTTTAAGTGGCAGAAGTCAAAACGGTGGTCAGAAATGGTTTAAGTCCCCACATATAAAACCCCCATGCTCAGGGAAGGTCAATTATTTGAAAAAAAAAATGAACTAACATTACACTTACATTTGAGATGGCTCCTGCTTTTAAAAAGAGGGCCAGATTTCTTCCCTGTGCAGCTGCCCCCCCCCCCCCCCCCCAGCAAGTGAAATGGCTGCACAGGTTCCTCAGACTCTCACATGGTGCCACTGCAGCCCCTTCTTACCCCAGCTCCCAAGCACTGTTTCAGCTTCCCTGAAAATGCAGATCCTGCCCTCTGTCCCCATGAGATGCCAATGTCCTGTCAAAATTAACCTATTAGTTGATTATTTGCTTTTGAATGGGAAACGAATAAGAATGTCATTCAGTGTTTCCAAACCGGAGCGGCAGAAAGGATGCTTTCCGGATGAATGGAGGTCATTGTGCACTCTCGCTGGCATGGGGCTGAGCATACACATTGGGAACTTTAAACTAACATACTTTGCTGTAAGAATAAGGGCCAGCCCCTTTGCTCAGGGTCAGTGATGAAAACCATCACACTTACAGCATCCTTTTTTTCCTAGAGGACGTGGTTTGGATCTTGGTTCTGGCAGTTTGATGTCAAGATTAATTCCAGGTAACTTGGGCACTGGAACAGAGCTGGGCCAGAGGGATCAGAGCGAGCTCACCGACTGCCTGCTCAAAACTCTGGCTCTTTCAGCAGATAAGCTGCTGCTCAGATGAGTCTGGCTGTCAGCTGGCCGTGCTTAGCCGCACCGGCCAGGCTGACCCCAGGCGCGCTGCGAGGACGAGGACTGGGGGCCAGCAGGCTGCCCAGTGCCAGCAGCACCCGGGCTAAGTGGCTCCAGCCAGAGCCCTCAAGAATGGAGTGGGTCCTTCAAAAGGAGACCAACCTTCGACCCACAGTCATCATTTTGGCCATCAGGTCAACAGTTGTTCCACAGAACATCGGCAATTGTCTTTCTCCTTGTGTCAGGAGGCTCTTGAAACATTATACGAGGATAATTAAGTGGTGAATAAGGGTCAGCGTGGACAAATAAATCAAACTGATAGTTTGAACACAGACTGATTGAGCAAAAACAAGGAATTGTGCTATGCCTGTTAGCGCTGCTCTTGATGTTAACTGACTTTGTTAACATTACATCCAAAGGCAGCAAGTGGGAAAGCTTTGTGAGGAATCAAAAGCTGAGCAAAGAGACATGGGCTTTAATTGTTCAGCTTTATTTTTGAAATAAAGACATGCAGTGCATCAGTTTAGCTGACTTTAATGGACCACAAAACTGAACCTATTCTTTAAAATGCTAATTGAGTTTGAAGATTCTCGCCTCTCGCAGAAGAGGGATGCAAGAAATGCCAGTGCCACATTCAGATGTGTTGGGGGCTGTTGTACAGTTTCATTCAAAGCAACATACCATCAGGCAAGAGAAACGAGTGTGTATAACAGGATGATCTATCCACAGAGGAGCTAGATAGCATCCAGGTAACTAACACGTCTGTATATACAGACTCTTGCAGAGAAGTATGTACTTATACGTACCATAATATAAAACTGATGTGTGGGTCTTTAATACACTGTATTGCAAACCTGCAAGGTGCATGAAAGCTTTCACTCTCAAACCCACAAAAAGAAAGGTCACTAACTCATTTTAAGGAGCAAAATAGTGTCAGGAAGTCCTTAAAACACCTTTTTAAGGGAAAAAATGTGTCCATGCGTTCTAAGGAAAAAAAACTAATGGGACATGGGGATATAGAATATACATTTTACTCCATCACCACTAAAAATAATACTGGGTACAAATTGTACTAGTTCTGACTTCCAGGATCAAGGTGATGTATTTAAAGAAGGAAACTCATCTTTCCATACTCACTAGTAATGTTCTATTAAAAATTATTCAGTCTTTTTATGCTGCTATATTTCCTTATTTACACACATAGTGATTATTTAGGTAAGTTATTGAAGCCGGTAAAAATCAATTCTAAAATTTAAAATGGCAATAAAAGAACACAATTTTATTCTCTTTTCTTTATGTAATGCTGATCCTCTCTAAAGCAGAGTTTGCAGCCAACATGAATAATGCCATTATTATTTTTTTCTTATTTATAAGTATTGTGCTTGGCACATTACAGACACATAAAGTATGTCTGCCCAAATACTTTACAGTCTATTTCAGACAAATTTAAAATATGGACCTAGTGTAATAAAGTTCACAGCTTTCATGTGGCTGGGGTCTGTTGTTTCTCCACTGAAAGTCATTTTATAATATCTTGGCATGTATTTATTTCTGTGCTGCAGAAACTTTCCTTCTGACTGAGTTCCTACAAATTTATTATTGCTGGGCTTTCACACTGCAAGGCGCAGAATTACTTCTTAGGCAGGTCACTATGAATGCTTCAACATAGGGAGCTGACACTTCATGTCACAACTGGACCATACAAAGGCAAGTAAGTTATAAGAGATAAATTTAATGATAAGCATGTAAAAAAATTCTATGGGAAATGTATCTGCGCGGCTACATGAATTACGAGGGTTTGCCAAGAAAGGTGTAATGGATTATGGTTGAAGATGAAGGGGAGCTCCCACCATATCCAATCAGCCTTTTACTTAAAGGTCAGGACATTCTGTCTGGGTCCACTTGAGTTTTTGATTCTGCCGTTTCACTATTCAGTGGCACAATGTAACTGTCAGTCTCAACAACGGTTCCTCGAGCCACTGGCTCCACTGCTCACAGGGCAACACACAATATTTCACAGCCACAAAACAATTCACTGTCTGCATAGGCAAACCATATGATTTCCATGGGGAGCAATATTGACACACCCTACTGAGCTCTCTTAAGGGGACTCTTAAAACAGTTACATCTCTAAAAAAAACCAAAAACAAACCAGAAAAAAAGGCCCATGGCTCTACTATTCTTCTCTTTGGCTAAGTTACCAAATAGCATTTTAATATTCCGTCTCCATGAGGTGAAGTTAAATGCAAATATTCTCTATGCCTTCTACTCCCTTTCTCATTTTAGCAGAAGGAGACAGTTTTACTGCTATGCAAAGTCTTTCTGGACAGTAAGTAGTAGCACTATAGATACTAGGGAAAAATTTAGCACATGAATGATGGTCTGTTTAGATTTCCCCCAGTGAGTATTTATTGTGTTATATTATTCAATTCCAGCTCTAAGATAAATCCAGAGGCTGGTATGAATTCATAAATGCAGAGGACCCTGCTGATGGCTTGTGAAGCACTACAGAGCTGGGGCTCTGGTCTGCTTCTCGCCCCCTTTGAAGGGAGATACCTGCAGAAAGATTTGAGAGCACTGGGGGGATTTGCTGTGACACAGCAGAAGGGTTTCTCTGGAAGTTGAAAGGGAGGAACTAAAAGTGGAATTAAAGAGTGGAAGTACTGAGATATGAAGAGTCACTGAAGAAACCTGTGGGCCCAGCTGCCCTTTGGAAGCCCTTTAATTAGACTTTAAGCTTTAAAGTCCTGTACCTCGCTCACAGTGTGTTTATATGTGAGCTTAACATGTTAGATAGTGGAGAGTGCCATGTGCCTCCACTCGTAAGCACACCCACTACCTGGGCACGTTTGCTACCCTACACCCCTGACACTGCCATATCTTTTTAGAAATTAATTTTCTCTCATTGTCCCACAGCACTCTCAGCTCTATTCAGATTATGCAGCCGACTGCAAAATGAAAACGGCGTCAGACCATTGTTGATGCCTCACTCTGGCCCCCAATTTCGGGGGAAGCAACTTCCTGACGCCACAGAGAAAAGAGAGGGATTGAGGGCTGCCCCACTGAGACGTGGGTACAGGGGGCTATGGAGTCGTAGGGTGAGATCCTGGGCACCATGCAGGCTGCAGCCACACTCCTGCCAAAGCAGTTCAAGGAGTGTGAGCTCGGCTTGATGCCAGGTCTGCTGCCTTGTGTGAGCTACCTTTGTGATGTCTCTGTGGGCTGCGCTGCTGGTGAGTGTTACAGAAAGACATTTCTTGCAAGACTTGCACTTGGGTGCTCACTGTGACTTGGCAAGTACCTTTCCAGTGTCTGCACACAGGGTGTCTGTGCTAGTGTAGGGCACAGGGCAGCAGAGGCTGGCTGCCATACTGACCAGTGCAGATGGAGTGGAGCAATGGCTGGAGCTGGTCATGCCTGTGTTACCTAACCACATTTCTGGGGGCCCTGCGATGCCTCCACCAGGTTGCTTCACTCTCAATGCTAGGAAGCCACCTTGCCTAAAGGGAAGGTAGTCCAGGGCACCTGGGACTGCTATGGACCCCAGTCCTGGGTGATTTCCCCCTTCCAGCTGCCTCCCTGCTGACTTAAACATCAGCTCTGCCACCTGGAAAGGGCATGTTGTGCCACACAGCTCCATGAGAGGTGGCAATCCACAGCTCCTCTGAGGACATATGGCTTTGCTGCAGCATGCTCTGAGCCTTCAGCAAAGTCCCGACCCACTCGAGTACCCCCCTGCTGCCAGCACTACACTATCCTATGGCTGAAAAGCTTCCCACTGTTAAAAGGGGAGATGAAACAGTCTGGCATCTGCTAAGAGCCCAAGGGAGATTGATTTGTTTTAAAAACATCATGTTCTGATGCTTCCAGAACAAAATACTGCAGGGTTGTTTTGTTTTTCTCCCTCACTGCTAAAGTGCTATATAGAGTTTTAGGATTTCTTGGGTTTGGGTTGCTTGCTTTTTTTTTTTTTTTTTTCCTGGAAAATTATTATAAAGCAGAATTTTTTTCTCCTGATGAGCTTTGCTTGCATTTGGCCATCTGTTGCCCAGGCAGCCCCAGCCAGGGCTGGTGACAGCGTGATATAATGGTCCCTTCTGGCCTTCAAAGCTCTGAAACTGGTGCAGCAGGAATCTGCTCAGCAGCGAGAGCAGGACAAACATATGGACCAAACTCCACTGCTGCTTCTTTGCTCATGCTGGACTGCTGCTGGCCAGAACACGCTGGCCTTCCTTGGCATCTTGATTCAAGCTAATATATTGTGATAATTTTGCTTTGTCAAGCAGCAACTTGATCCCTAATGTTTGCACCAAAAATGGGATTGCAGACATAAGTGCAACAAATCTGGTTTAGTCATCTGTGGCCATGCAGCAGATACTAAGGTCCACCATGGTACCTCCTTTCATTCCCTTCAGAAAGGGCTTGGCGTGAAAGAAGAGAGTTCTGCACTTGTTTTGCACTGGTTTTCAGGTGAGGTGTACTCAGTTTATAACAACATGTCCATTTTCCTTTGCATTCTATGAGGGAATGTGAAAGTCAGGCTGACTTCACAGTTGACAACAGATTTCCACCAGTACCACAGAAAAAGTCCCTCTAGGCCACCTGTGCTCAGCAGCTCTCTTGGATGCACAGATGTAGCGTGCAGGGACGGACTCCAACAGCACAGCCAATATGGTTGTAATCAGAAGTCACTTTATTAAGTGCAACAGGTTATATTTATACACGAGACAATACTGATCACGCACCCAGGTCACTTCTAATTGGCCCCACGCTCAAACCCAGAGTCTGTCCACGCACACTTCAAACACATTTAATTGGCTGCCGATTCTCTTGGTTTTCTTCTTTCAGCATCCTGTTTTTCTCCTCTTATCCTCCTGTTTTGCCAGGTGCTTCTGCTTTTCTCATCCTTAGTCTTATCTCCTCAAGGTCGGGGCAGTGTCAGCTGTTTTTTGACCTTGCAGGCCTTAGCATAACTACTTCTAGCTAACAACTATTTCTGTCCTACTCTTATCAATCCCTATACACAGAATCCCACCTCTTTTCCCTGGGCTTTGCTAGTTCTGCACCACGTGTAGGGGTGAAGCATTAGGATATCTGCTCAGTAAAATCAAGACTAATTGATATTTAAAAAGAGTATTTAATACTTATGTGCTATGGTCAGGTGGGGAACGTACAGTATGTGAGTGGATATAACCCATGACTGCATCTCATCCAGCCCATCATCAGCTGGCAGAAGCCCCTCCAGTGTCCACTGCTAGCAGTGTAAATTAGCTTAATCTACAGGCTGCTCTAAAATTGGCCCGGAGCTGGGACTCAGCAAGTCCTGGAGATGAGCAAAAGCATCTGAGATCTGTCAGTAAGTTCCTAACACCTACTTTTTTCCATCATGTATAATTTATTCAGAAAAAAAAAAATACTGTGCAGTGACCCAGGATTATAATGCTCGTTATTGAGCAATCAAATGACACTATTGGCAGAGAATAGATGAGGTCAAATAGTCCTTGAAATCTGAGTCCTTGTAAAACTCCTTATAACAATTATAATAAAAGTAGAACTTCCTTGAGCTGCTTCTGCAACGGGAGGAAAAGAAAGAAAATAAAAACAAAACAAAACAGAGTAATAAATAACACTAGAAGCCAAATACAAATCTGTGTGTAGTGTAGTAAGGACTGGATTATTTATGAAAAGAAGCTAGCCATAAATAGACTTGTTTCTTGTCAGGAAGGATACGGTAAAAATATCTCCTACAAGATGGGAAAACTTGCATGTGCAGCAGTCCATGACAGGCACATGTTGTGCCAGACAGCCCTGCACTGGAACAGTGCTTGCCTGATGGACATCCAGTGTTGGAGTGATTTGTGATGGTAACGGCTCTGTTGCCTTCAAGCCCAGGCAGCAAGAGATAGTGGCTCCAAGTGCTGTAACTTATTTCTTGTCTGCTAGGAGATGCTCAGCCACTCTCACATGGCCTGAGGGCTCTTCTTTCCCTCAGGTGGGTCCCATGGTTTTGCCTGGAGGAGGTGGAATGTGATGCCTGTAAATCTGGATTAAAATTGCCTTAACAGATCTGAGAGGCTACAGTAACACAGATGCTGTGAGCCTTGCTTCAGATAGCAATTATTGAAGCTTTCCTTGATTAGCAGGCAACAGGCAGCCCCAAAGAGCATCAGGTCTTCTATGTATTTTTGGTGTGAATAAGGCCCTGTGGCTACAGTCCTGAGGTACCGCACAGCCTGCTGTATATTTTTCATCATAGCTCCTCTGCAATGGGGTAGGACTTTTCTGGTTCACTGGCAGAGAAACCAGGGCTGTATCTACACTGACAGCTAACTGCAGGGCCAAATCCCAAGTTTTCCAGTTGCTGAGACTCTGGAAGAGATGTTTGGGGGTTTTGCCTGATCCACAGATCCCTGGTGGTCTCAATATACGTGTGCACACTAAATCCTCATGCATCCTGAGCTTTTCCTAGGTGACTGAGCAGGGACTCTGTCTCCTCTCCTCTCCTCTCCTCTCCTCTCCTCTCCTCTCCTCTCCTCTCCTCTCCTCTCCTCTCCTCTCCTCTCCTCTCCTCTCCTC
>JANVCC010000018.1:61885574-61956823 GCA_025345505.1 Todiramphus chloris collaris
TCTCCTCTCCTCTCCTCTCCTCTCCTCTCCTCTCCTCTCCTCTCCTCGGTTGGCATCCTAACCCCCTGCTTTTCTGATGGTGCTCTCCACCCTGCAATATAAGTTGTGCTTTGCCCCCTGGCAGAGCAAAGAGGAGCAGCATTGCAGCATATCTCCTGTGCAAAGGGAGAGTCCCCAGGCCCTGCAAAGACAGAGCTATTCATCCCTAAGCAGATTTGGGGTGTTATTGCCAACGTGCAATATGCTTCACCCTGTGCAGCTTTGGAGTATGCTGGATGTGTGATTTCAGACATACTCTAAATTATTAATCAAAGAACAAAGAACAACTCCAAGCTGCAGCCCCCCAACAGTCAGAGGGAGCTCTGCCATTAACTTCCCTAAGATCAGAATTGGGCACAAAATTCATGTGTCTTTAAATGCACATTGATACCCGACATTATGGAGTCTTTGCTGTGCATATGTTGGCGATGGATTTCCTCAGCTTCTCTGGGCTTCACAGCGTCACAGATCCCCAGGAATGAAAAAGAATAGGGTGATGATCTTTTTAAAGCCATATTCATGTTAGTTCTTGTCATGCTTTCCTCCAGCGAGAAGGCAGAGGCAATCATAAACTGGGCAGTTTATTTCTCCCTTTGTGTGCTTATTCATTAAAACCAGCCAAGCCTTCAAAGATGCTCTAAAAGCCAGTGAATGGCAAGGATGAGAGGGTGGGAGGTAAGAGGAGGGGGAGAGGAGGGCTAGAAAACTCCCTAGGAGAAAAGCACCAATTCTTCTCCATAGTTTTGCATGATCAGCCTCAGGGACATGTGAAATTCTTTCATTTATGCTCCAAAGCCAGGTAAGTGGGGATGCTGCCCTGCAGCAGGCCAGTCACTGGGCAGCACTGCACTTCAGCTGGCACTGTAGCTCTGGTATGAGCTCTGGGAAGGATGAAATGCCAAAGAATACTGGATTTCAGAAAGTGGTTTCTCTCTCACACCTGTGTTCCCCTCCACAGCACACACTTAACTCTTCTATGAACGTAAAATATAGTGATGAAATATGTTGATCTGGAAAAATTGGAAGGTCTGATTTGCAATATCAGATGTATTGATTTGGTTTTGGTTATTTTTGCGCTGAATCAAAGATACGTGTTCACTCTGTCCTTTTGATTTAAACATATGATTTTTATATACACTAAGGACGTATTAGACCTCTCTGAAAGCACAGAGGGGCCTTAATATGTGAGTAAATTATTTTTTATACCCACTTTAAGGTCTATTTATTCTAATTGAGCAAAATCTGAACACTACTGGAAATCAGTGGGAATTCTGCCATTGACTTCAGAGGCTCCAGGATTTTGCCCAAGTGCAGTGTAAAATGATTTATATAGAAGTGGCCACTGGCCTTTTTTTCTAGAAATTGTGATCTATAGGTTCAAAAATCCCCTTTTACTGCAGAAACAAAGCAGATGTGCACTTTATTCTTTTTATGCGGTGTGGGAGCGTTCACTATTTTCTGCTTTAAAAAAAAAGAATCAATTAAGTTTCAGAGTATTAGCAGAATCCTCGGTCGCCCAGGAGGTGGGGGAAGGAGGTGAGGTGAAAGAAGCTTCTTTGCAGCTTGCATGGGGAGGCATTCAGTGTACAACACCATCTAGGAGAGAATGAAAAGAAAGAAGTTAAATTCAGCCCGTAACACAGTACGGGAGAGAACGTCTCCCTTGGGTGCCTCTACGCCAGGCTACAGAGTGCCATCCCCGGGCTCTAACAGATGCCCAACAGAGAAGCTCCAGACCCTAAAGCTCACTGTAGTCTCTTGTGTTAATGAGGACTCTTGATGCAGTTTAAGGTACACTGGTGAGAGGCCCTAAATCAGAGCTCGTCCTGCTCAGGAAAGGTCCTGGCGGCTGCGGAGGCGGGTCTGTTTGCATTCCAGATGTGGTGCCTCCAGCCTGCCTCTGACCAGCATTCATTTCTGCACTCCACAGCTGGTCCATGTAAATGTGCCATATTGCAGCCCATCTGCTCAGAGAGTGCACAGTGGCACATCTCTCTCTGACAGTGGACCATTTTATTGAATGCTATAAATATTGAAATTCATAGGCATGAAGCAGCAGATTTTTAATGTTACTTAGAGAGACATTTGAGCCACAACCTTTGGCAGCAGCACACACTGCTACTATCTCAGTACACTGCACGCCATTTGGTTCAGACTCATGAACAACTTTTCCAGAGATTTCATGGCTCTCCAATCCCAGGTAAAATGGAGTACAGACCCTGTGGGATGATATTTAGTGTGAATGTCACCCTGCATACAATGTGCATTTGGGATATGGACTTTCCAGCCCTGTGCTGTGTTAAACCATATGTTAATGTTTTCATACTCAGAAAAGATTAGATCAGGGACCAATAAAGTTTCAAAACTACAAATAATAGGCTAACCAAAATGAAATGTGAGGTATTCCAAAGCCTGAGTGTTGTTTTTTTTCTCCCAAAGTCTCTGCAGTTTTGGGGTTTTTAAATGGCAACATTGTATTTTGCAACAAGAAACTGGCGTATTCATATTTAATAAGCTAATACATGTAAATTTTGTATTAGTGAGTAAAAATGTCTCTATTAATATCAAATTCATGGCATTGGATCTGGAAAAGAAGCAAACCACCACTTTGCGGTTTTCTGTTTGTCAAGTAGTCCCTAGTAAGTGTTCAGTGAGCTGGAAAGAGACAACCCCCAAACTAGGATAAATGTATATTATTATTTTTTATGGATTTTTTTTCTCTTGCCAAACCAGCAGTTCTTGCAGAGCATCAAGGACCAACCTTTTTTCCCTTTCAGAAACAAAAGGAATTTTTCCATCTGCATTAATTAGAGGAGAATCAGGCCCTTAACGAGAAAAAGTACATTAAAAAGAGAGAACATATTTGAAATTCTCTAATATGCTTTGAAAAAAAAAAATCATTTTCATTTTTATGTGAGGTGTTGAGCCTGCCATGACATCCATGATGTTTTCTGCTCCTGTTTTACTGTTCAGACAGTAAATAACATTGCGCTCAGTGGGCGTTAGCTCAGGGAGCAAGATGGGGTGTTTATTTTATTCAGAGGTGTGTATCCCAGCTCCTGTGACAAGCAGGCTTAAAAACTTTTCTGAGCACGTGGACTAAAGCGGGGGCTGGAGAAAAAAGCAAAGCAAAAAGATCAGCTGAGGATATTGTCTTGGCACGTACGTTTCTCAAAACTGTGTTGCTTTTTAAGTTCGCTTCATTATCTCTTTTGCAGTTGCTCCATTGTCTTCATTATAATTTAAAAAGAGAGAGGATAGGCAGCATCTTTAATAGTGAAGTCATACTGTTTGGACAATAAGCTGTGTCACTGCTCAAGCCGGTCCCCCAGTTCCCAATCAGCAGTGTTATGTAAGGTGTCAGGTTAATAAATGCGACACACTGAAATCATTTGTACCAGATTATCTCCCCTTCCAAACTCTGACAGATGCTAAGTCCAGCTGGTAAAAAAAGTTTATAGGCGAGTTGGATCTGGGGCCTTCACACACTCCACAATGTTGGCTACCGATGCTCGTTTTAATGAGTCACGAATTGCCTGTTTATCTTCTGCTCCCTGCTGTTTCTGCATTTTCTCTTCCAGAACAATCCTAGAAACACATGCTGCTACAGACGCTGGAGCAATGTGTGTAGACATTTGAGCCAAATTATTATAAAGAACTCTTTCTTCTCGGATATTAAAAAAAAAAAAAAAAAAAAAAAAAAAAAAATTTAATATACTATGATAAAAAAAAAAAAAAAAAAAAAAAAGGCGAGAATTGCACATTGCCTAGCAAATCGTTATCTCAGATGTTCGCTGTGACATGCTCAATATGGCCTACCAGAGAAAGTTGGAGACATTTGAAACCTTAACAACTACACAAAATGACACTGTAATTGGCGGGTTTTGTTGTTCATGTTCTGGCTCTGCGAAAACCGCTCTAAACACTTTGTTTAATGATGTTACATTATGACAACACATGGCTTCTGTAGAGCAAGTTATCATGTTGAACATGCAACATCACAGGAAGGGTAGCGGGGGACCAGCGGGGCTCGGTGCTGGGCAGAGAGGCAGGGTGCACACACGTGCCACCACACATGTGTGTAGATATGGGGAAAAAGATGGCCCGGGGACTGATGTGCTCCCATGGATGGGCTACTCTGCGCATCCCAATGGCTTACAGCCGGCTTTGATGTCTTCCCAGGAGATTTGCTGGCTGTGGGGTGCGTGGGTGCAGCAACTTCCTGCGACGCGGCAGCCTCCCTCACCCTCTGACTTTTCTGCTGCCGTGGTTGTAGCTCTGTTATTTGGACATGTTGGGCTGGCTTGACAGAGCAATGCTCTGGTGCAGAGGGCTCTCTGGGGAGAGACATGTGCCCTGCCGCTCAGCAGGGCTGGGAGCAGCTATGGTCCAAAACAAGACACTGGATGATGTTTCTATGTGGGTCATGTTGCCCTGCAATGTAATCTGAGGATATTTAGCTGCCGTGATCCTGTTTAAAAGAGATTTCCCTCATACGGTCTGAAATAATGTACATGTATGGGATGGGATGCAGGTGCAGGTCAGACCCACGTCCACAGAGATACTCTGTGTAACGGTGTGGGGAGCTACAGAACAACCCTGGCCTGAGCCCCCCAGTGCAGGCAGAGGTACTGCTCTCCTCAGTCAGTGTGGTGAAGTGCTGGAGGTCTCTGATCCTGCAAGAGACCTTCTGCCCAAGGGGACGCATGCTCTCCACACAGTGACAAGGGCTACATGCAGGAGGGCAGTGGCACAGGGTACATCCAGGAGGCCTGGCTGGGCTTCAGGTAGACACTTTGAGGAGCAGCAATGCACATATAGGGATTGTTCATCACAAGCTGCAAAGCAGTCCTGCACCACCTCCATTTTGTCTGTGTGCGCTGAGCACACAAGGGCAAACCCACCATTGTCTGATGTCTTTGTGGGAAGGTGGCCTGATGCTGTGAATCTTGGCATAGCCTCAGCTTACTTGGACATGCTGAAAACAGCTGGATGGAGCATCTTTTCAGTGGCACAGGAAACTTTCTCTAGCTGCAGCCTCTGTGTTTAGCTTGCCTTTGCACAGGGCTGCAGCAGCAACTCCCCCGTTTGCAGGTTTCCCAAGGTTTCTTTGTGTGTTGACTGCCTGACTGAATGGCTTCCCTGATGTCCTCAGAAAGAAAACAGTGAGGAACCCATTTTTGCCAGTGCTTTTGGTTATTAAGAGGATGTTTCAAATTTGTCTATTCTTTGCACATGGGAAACTGTATGGTCATTTGGCAGATGTTGAAACTCACTGATTTTATATCCAGCAGCTTGGAAAAACAATGGATGTCATACTCTGTTGAACAAAATATATGCTAGGCAGAGTCCATCTTCTGTGCTAGCAAAGTGAATCTTACTCCTACCAATCACTCACTGTCACAAAGCCGAAGGAACCACTGTAATGCTGTAAGATGATTTATTTGCAGTTCCAGCTTTCGCCTTAAATGGTGCAGCTCTCCCATGCAGCCACGATGCAGTTACTGCCAATGTTGCCTTACCTTTTCCTTCTTTTTTTTTTTTTTTTTTTATTTAGCTGTTTTAGCAATATGCTAATGACAGGAAGAAAACATACATATAAAATATTGTAAGCATCAAGATATGGAAGGAGAAGGTAAATTTGGCTCCCAACCATGAAATCTTATTCTGCAGTTGCCTTCTTAATGGCATCTCTTGAGGTCAGTGGCTTTGAATTCTCCCAATTGTATAGGGTCACTCTGGCAGCATTGACCAAGTAGAAAAGATTCAGCCAGGGGAAACAATGGCAGAAGTCACCCTTTAAATGTCCTGCCTTCTATATCATGCAATTGATTCCAAGGCTCCCCACCACGATGTCACTGTTTGACCAGTTTGCTTTAAAACAGCTTAATTAGCTGAAAGGAAAGCTATGTCTGAGCATGTTTGTGAGAAAAAAACAAAAAGCTCTCGCCTTTCAGAAAGCTCATGCTCTGTCTTGTCGGAAATCTCTGGTTCTGAAATGAAACAACATTCCTTTCATACAGAGTTAAGTCCCTGACAACAAATTTTCCTGGACTGGGGAAACAACCAGTTGTGCTGCACACTGATGTTGGCAGGGCTGGTTTGGTTTGGTTTGATTTGGTTTGGTTTGGTTTGGTTTGGTTGGTGCTTTTCACCTCAGTTAACTGCAGGGACACTGTGGGAGGAGATCATGGGAGCTGTAAACAGCTCCATTGCTCCTGGTGTGAGATGCAGGCAGTCTTGACTGCTTCAGTACTTTGGTGCCACTTGTGTATTAATATCCAGGCCATCAGCTGGAGAGGGTTTGAATACACAGGAAGGAGCAATAGAGGCCTTTAAATGCTTAAGCCCAACTTTTCTTATAGAGTTCCTCATTTTCCCAAACCTCAAGCGAAAGCAAGCCCCAGAAAGTGGGGAAGAGGACTGATAGGAGAGAAAGGCAAGGCACCTGGTGTCCATCAGGAAAAAACTAAAAATGGAGGTCATAGTCCTGCCTTCCTTAGCCCAGCCCACAGAAACAGATGCCTCCTTGGGGCCTGGAGGCATTAAAATACTGAACACACCAGGTGATGCAGCTGCTGAAGTAAAACATGTAGAGGAATGTGCTGCTCTGCCTTAGCTTTCCTCACTTGCTCTCTGAGCTGCAGCGTTTGCAGTGAGAAGGTCAAAATACAGCCTTTGGCCCACTACATGTTCTTTCCAGCAGCCAAATCTTTCCTGAAGGAGAGAACGTGAACATTGAGGTGCTTTGTTCTGTGATGGCTGTGCCAACTTGTCAGCATTACCAGGCTGCTGAGCAGCTCTGGAAGCACTGCTGCCCCTCCTGAGGGGTGGAGAGAGATTTGAGCAATTTGCTTTAGGAAGAATTATTTTCAAAGCCAGATCTGCTATGAAAAAGAAAAAAAAAGAGCACAGATTTTCTGTTCTGTTCTACCTATTAATCCACAGTTCAATGTCAGGCCTTTTTGCACATGTATTTGCACAGTGTGCCTAGCACCAGCACCAACGCAAAATACAGAAACCCAGCACGAGAGGGACGTGAGGAAGTGAAGCACATAAAGCCAGAGCAAATCACAGAAAGAGCTATTTACACAGAAAACACACTCCCTGAGACTGCCTGCACATGCTGATTTTACTCATGTATGTACCCATACCAGGTTCAGTGACACTATGTCCTAAATGTGTTGATGAAAGGGAGTAAACCTTTGCAGAATAAACATCTTGGTGTTTTCTGTAACATGCTGACAGTCTCCCATTCCTGTCACTCATTTTCCTGGGCATTTGCAAGAAATTTCAGTGTATTGCAGGTCATTTGTTCATGTCCAGAACAGGAAAAATATTTTTAAATCATTTTACTTTCACTGCATGAAGGATCCTGGCTGGAAAATGAAATAAAGACATAACTCAGTGCTGAATTAAAAGCTTTACTTACATTTTCTTTGTAAATGTTTCTTTTAAAAAAAAAAAAAACCCAAGTATCTTTTAATTAATTTGCTTATATGTGAAACCAAATCCTGCTGAAGATGAGATGTTTATCAGTGTTTTTTCCCTTCTCGGCTTTACAGAAAGGTGAAGAAAAGGATGATTAAACCAGAAACAAAGTCAGTAATTAGCAGTATAAATCTCTCAGTGATTTCAGTAGGTCACGAAATTAACTGGTACAGGCTTCGGACACATCTGCTCTTTTGGCAAGTGGTGCCCTCCGTGAGCCTGCTCATTGGCTCGCACTAACCACACGATGGGTCTCGGGGAAGTTATTTGCACTCCCCAAGCTAAACACAGCACAGCGATGAAACCCTACGATTTCTAAAATGCTGAAGCACGTACAAGGGCTGAGCGTTCCCGGTAACTGAAAGGCAGCGTCAAATGGTTTCGAAGCTCTGAGCTATCGCCCTGGGACCCTGGGAGGAGGAAGGGAGGGAGGGAGGAAGCATGTGTTTATTCTGTGTGGCTGAATGCTGCTTTGCAAGGCGTAGATTCAGGAAATTATGTGGAGGTTTATGGAAGAGGGACCTGGTTGCCGTGTCACAGGATGCTATCAGGAAGGGGGCTATGCCCACAAGCCATCAAGGAGAGCCCCAGCACCAGTTACTGTTCAGTTTTCATTCTGGCCACAGCTTCACTCTTCTGGTGGCAGGAGCAGCAGAGAAGCAAGATACTTAAAACACCAGAAACAGAGAAATGGGGTTTGGGGCAGGGGTAGGGTGAGGAGAGAGGAAACCAACAGTTCTACCTCCCTTCAGCCTCAAAATGTAAGCGAGAAATGCAGTGTTGCATAGCATCAAATCTTGTTGGCTGTCATGTCAGGCGAGAGGGCAGAGGTCAAGTGCCTGCTGCAAGCCCATCTCTGGGCTGCTTGTCTCTAGTAAGGCATTCACCTCTCTGCCTGTCAGCAGGCAGGTAAAACAGCAATAAAAGCTGCCCATCTGCCATGAGATTGTCTTTCTCTAGCTATTGTTATGGACGTAACTCATAGGTTCTGAATTGAGTAATCAGACCACTTTGGAGGATGAAAACTCTGAGCTGCTGTTCCAAGAGACTGTGCTTAGAACCCTGCTCCCTATTCTTACTATTTTGTCACAGCTTTGAAGTCTGAAGAATTACGACTAGGTTGTGTGACAGCATCCAGAAGCAGCAGTGCTACCTGAAACCATCAGAGTAAGGAGGGCCGGTTCTATCTGGGCTGGTTCCTAATTCATAAAGACATTTGAAAATGGAAACTTTGACAGTTTCACTTTTGTGTAGAAATCCCAGACAACCCACAGTTATGAAACTCGTGTCTGTGCATGCATGCACTTTAAATGAAGAAACCATATACCTAGGCTGGGATCCTGTACCTTGGGAAGGTCTTCTAGGGAGCAGAGTGTAGCAGTAAGTGGGCACATGTGACTTCTTGAAACCAAATAATGTTTGCTGTCTTTCTAGTTTCATTGCAAACCTCTGATGTCCCAAGGTCATCAGTGCAAAGGCTGGCTGTGGAACCAGAGAGGGACTAACTTTGAGACTTTGCTCGAAGCAAAGCATGCCAGCACAAGGCAAGCAGCTGTCCTTCAGGTATTTGCACGGGGGGGGGGGGGGGGGAGAATGTCAACCAGTTCCCTAAAATCAGGGCCAGTCCTTAGCTGTGCTCTGCAGAGGGAAGCCTAGAGAGCCATTGTGGCACTACTTCTGTCCCATGCCAGAAGGAAAAGAAAAAGAACCCAATCAAAAAGATCTAGTCTTTCTGAAAGTTCTCCTCCCAGACACAAATGGTGTTCCTCAAGGCTCAGTGTTGGGACCACTTGTGTTTAATACCTTTATCAACAACCTGGATGAGAAGATTGAGGGCACCTTCGGTAAATTTGTGGTTGACAGGAAGTTGGGCAGAAGTGTTGATCTGATGAGGATAGGAAGGTGCTACAGAGGGATTTGGACAGACTGCATCAATGGGCTGAGGCCAATGGTATAAGGTTCAACAAGGCCAAGTGCCAGGTCCTGCACTTGGGTCACAACCCCAGGCAATGCTACAGGCTTGGGGCTGAGTGGCTGGAAAGCTGCCCAGAGGAAAAGGACCTGGGGGTTCTGGTTGACAGCCAGCTGAACATGAGCCAGCAGTGTGCCCAGGTGGCCACGAAGGCCAAGAGCATCCTGGTTTGTACCAAAAATAATGTGGCCAACAGGACTAGGGAATTGATTGCACCTCTGCACGGCACTGGTGAGACTGCACACCAAATACTGTGCTCTGTTTTGGGCCCCTCACTACAGGAAGGACACTGAAGTGCTGAAGCACATCCAAAGAAGGCTAATGAAACTGGTGAAGAGTTTAGAGCATGAGTCTTAGGAGGAGCAGCTGAGGGAACATGGGTTGTTTAACCTGGAGAAAAGGAGGCTGAGGGGAGACCTTATTGCTCTCTACAACTACCCGAAAGGAGATTGTAGCAAGCAGAGGGCTGGTCTCTTCTCTCAAGTAACTAGTGATAGGACAAGAAGAAATGGCCTGAAGTTGCAGCCTGGGGAGGTTTAGGTTGGATATTAGGAAAAATTTCTTCATCAAAAGGGTTGTAAAGCCCTGGAACAGGCGGCCCAGGGAAGTGGTGAAGTCACAGTTGTAATAGTCCTGGTTGTTACTGCACCAGTGAAAGATAGTTGACTGATCTCGGTGAAATTTATTGAATTGCAGCTTTCCAAGCCACAGAGCAGCCAAGCCACAGTGAGCTGGGAGGATTAGCAAGCTGGAGCAGATGAGAGCTTTCATCCACACTGTGGTGAGGAGGCATGAATGCAGTATCTTGGCTTGAAGTACACTGAGAAGCTCAGATACAGTCGGGGATGGTATTATAGCATACAGCATCGCTGCCTTCAACCATCCCTCACTGACTCAGCAGTAGTCTGCTATCCGGAAAATCATCCAGTTCCCTTTCATGGCCCTGTAATACTTTTAAAGCTCCTCCAAGGGCTTTAAAAGAGTAGAAATTCCCAGGAAATCCTGTTTTGCTGACAAGCTATACTGCTGTGTTCTTTTGGTCTTGCCAACAGGTCTTAAAAATCACTTGATCACTAAAGAGATGCAAGTAAGACCATTGGAAGTAGCTTAGAGAGACCCATGATAAAGTGTAAGTATTTGGATTATTTTTCTGTTTTGGACCTCCAGTAAATGAGATTTAAATGAAGCCATTACACCAAAGTACAGTACTTGTTTCCCAAGGCCCTTAGGCATTTTACAGATTTCATTTCAGGGTGAGAAAAGTTGCCTGTTTAACCATCTGCAATGCTGCCAAGATGCCCACCCCATTTCTGATGGGCTCGAGGGCAAAGCCAGAGGGCCACGGACTGCTGCTTGGATTCCTGCTCACTATTGCTGCCACTTATTTGCTCTTGACAGTGAATGTGGGTCCCTAACCAGCCTCTAAAAGCACATAGTTTCAGGGATACAGGTTTTAAAGTCCATCATCTTACTGTGCCCATGGGAGTTTTGTACCCTCTGCTCCAGCCAGACCCCTTGGTTCACATTGATGGAGAAGTAGGAGATGATTTGTGTTTTCACGGCACCTTGTGGCACCCACACCCCCCCACGCCCCACAGAGGCGTGAGGTGCCCTCTCCCGCTCCACCTCTTGGTTCACAAGACCTGGACGTGAGGATGTTGACCAGTCTGACACGCCCCGCGCAGTTCAAAGGGAAGCAGTTTGCAGGGGAGCTGATTTTCTTTCTCTTTGCACCGCACCCATTGTGCAAGTGTCAAAGGAGCATCCCTCTCATCTCTCAGATTGATGGCATCGTCTAGGACTTCCAGCATAGACAAGATAAACTAAAGGCTTCTGCAGACAGGTATGTAACTGTGGAGACAGCAGCACTGCAGAAGAGGCCTCTATCAGGGGAATGTTTGTCCCACAGTCGACTCTCTGGCATAGCGGTCACCTTTGACATGACTTGCTGAATAGGAGTTTGTTTTCTAATTTCCATGGTTCAGCTGTAGGCCACACAAAGTAAATACAAGTAAACGGGCAACAGTGGGTTCAAAGGAACATAAGAAAAGTATTTGCCCCCTTGGAAGACAGTTTGGGTAGTGTTCACATGTGAATCAATCTGATTTGGGTCTTTGAAGTGATTTTTGATTAAGAAGAATGGGGCAAAGTACTGAAAAATGATGAGGCCAACAGAAGATTGCACATCTTTTGGGGCATACTCCAGAGGGAAACAGCTGGCATGCTGCCGCAGAGCTGCCAGTGGTGCTGTCATGCAGATGTGAACTCCTGAATCATTGGTCAGTGGTCGTTCCTGTCATGGTTTCAGTGGGACAGAATCCTAGTCCAGCCATGAAGGTCTGTAGGCCATTAGAAGACTGGAGTCAGCCAGGGCAGCTAACCCAAGGTGACTACATGTGTATCCCAGACTATAAACGTCAGGCTCAGTATTAAGGGGGGAAATTTGCTGAGAAGAGGAGCTCCTCCTTTTCCTTCTCCTGCTTCTCCCCATTCATGGAAGGTCTCACTCACCATTCTGCTCCTGAGGACTACTTTCCTGTTTATCGTGACTGCTGTACATTCACTGGGCTGAGTACAACATTGTATGCTTTCTATTGTCATTGGCATTAGTTTGTCTATCTCACTAAATCTGTTTTCATTTCAGCCTCCCCCCATTTTCCTGATCCCCCTTCTCTGATGGGGAGGGGTCGTCAACTGCTATAGCTTAGCCCAGGATAAGGGCTACACATAGACAGCTTCACAAAAGGTTTTACAGTGCAACATGTAAAGTGACTTCAGCAAAGAAGACAAGTAAGCTCGTTTCTAATTTGCCTGTCTATAGTAATGATTTATTTCCAGTGTTTATTAGCAGTAATATCTAAGTAAAGTCTGTGTATATCATTAGAGACTTTTAAAGGTTTTTTGTGTCTTTTAGGATAAAAACAGTTGCCTGAGCAAAATAAATCCGTACTTTAAAATATGTGGATTCTTTTGAAAAGCTGCAGGTGAGAAAAGTTTCCATAGCTGTTCATCACTGGGCCCTGTAGACCTATAAGGAAAAGCAAAGACTGGTCAAGGAGGGGATGTGCTTGTTTTGCAATACAGGGAAGCTCAGTGTGCAAATGAAGCTGTCAGAACAGGCAGGTGCAGGCAACTGCACAGTGGAGCTCCTGAAATACTGCTGAAAAAGCCTCAATGTAGCCATTCACTTATTCATCGTTAGCCTAACCCCCCCACCCCTGTCAGCTCTGCTATCATGGAAGGACTGAAAAGCTCCTTCTGAGATGAGGAAAGGCACCTGGTTAACGTCTTGGACATTTTAAAGATTAATGTAAAGCTAGTGATGCTAGCCCTGAAATACAGTTGTCATTTGAAATCCTGGTAGCACCTGACTGAGCCTGAAGAAATAGTGTGTGAGGTGGCAAAGGCACATCCTTGTAACTACTGGGGCCAGAGCCCTAATCTCCCCACATATCAGCCTGGTCTTCACTGTATGAGTGGAAAACTAGGTAGTGATAAGGCAGGGAGTAGGAGAACTTCTGTGTGGCTTATCCCAGTGAAAATGCAGATCCTTCTCCAAAAGTATTGCACTCTGCAAACCTCCCAGGAAGGCTGTCTCTCAAGTCTGAGCTGAGCAAACATGCACACACCTGCATACACATATACTAGTCACAGCTTTTGCTGCTTGGTAAGTGGGAGTGTAGGATAACGTATGGAGAAAGGCAGCAGCAATCAGAGGAAAAAGACAAGCAGGAGCAAACCACGTTTTCTTGCGCTGCCTCCTCAGTGGCCAGGGCACAGATGTGCTCCGTCTGCTGTCTTGTCCTTTGTTAACTTCATCTCCCACCCCTTTGAACCTCATTAAGTGGTTACGGAAAAGAGGGTGCTGGTTATTACCCCAAGTGATAATCCAATTACTTGGGATAATAAAGTGCCTGTGTCTTTATACAACAGAGTTCAGAGTAACTGCAGTTGCTTGGGAAAGGAGTGAAAAAAAACAAATGCAAAACCACCCCCAAGACTTTTTCACTCCCCTGTCCCATGGGTTCATTTTCCAGCCAGCCCTCACTGCTGCTCACAGCCTTTTCATCTCAGACAGCCTCCTCCACAGGCCATCTTTTCTCCCAGCACAGACCCCTGACATCCCTGACTGACACTAGAAAGAGCCTGGGGAAGGGAAACGATGGCGAGTGGTACAGTATGCAGACCTGGGGAAGAAGGTAGCTGAAGCCACCCTGGTGTTGCTGCCGAGTTGAGCCTTTTGTCATATGCTCACTCCTGCGGAGGTTTGCTTCCAGCAATTGCAGACACCCTCGAGATGCCCGAAACTGGTATTACTGGGTGCAAAATTTAAATGCCGTAAATGTAATTTCTTCCCCAACATGGAGAAAAATGATTTTAATTCAGAATGGTGAAGGAATATTTGACATGGCTAGCGTCACTGCCCTTATGCCCAGGCTTTGAAAGTGCCCCTGGGTGAAGCCTTGTCTCTTTTTGTAAAAACAAGCAGTGGTGCTCTACTAAATAAGATGCTATTTCAGCTGCTGATGTTCTGGTGCCAAACTGGGACATCAAACCAGTCTGTGTTTAAAGCAACAATTATTTTACCTGTCTCTGGAAAGGAAGTTTCATGAGTATAAGAAAAAAAAAGGCAAAGCAAGGTGATTTATCCATTCCAAAACACCTTTGCAGAGACATTGGTGTTATGTAGCTGTACAAGAAGTGTCTATAAAGTTCCGTGCTTTTCCAGTTGAAGGAGTCCGGTTCCTAAGAAAGGCGAGCAGTGCTTGTTTATTTTGCTTTCTCCTTAGGAAGGAAAACTGTGAGGACGGTGTAGTTTTGGTGGAAGCTGAGGTTGCAGGAGTAATGGTAGGGCACAAAGGGTTCATTGTTGGGCCAGCAATCTGTCACGGGGAGGGCTGTCACAGGAGTCTCCAAGGGGGCAGCAATGAAACGCCGCCGCTACGTCGCAGAAGGAGACTTGGTCTCACCTTGGGCTGCCCAGTTCTGCTCCCTGTGCTGGACCACCTGCCAGCAGTGGTGGGATGGGCTGATCTGCTGCCCTAAATCACTGGCAGAGGTATAGTGGTGGCATGCAGGGTGAGAGGGCCCGCAGGTCGGGCAGCGAGAGGGATGAGATTTATAACTATACAGTATTTCTCTCTTTTGAAAATTAAATGGCATGTTAGAGAAAATAAAAGAGGGTTGACAGGAGGGGGTGAGCCTGTGCGCAGCCAGTTCAGTCTTCAGGGCTGAGTGGATGAATGGTTTACATACAGCAATTAAGTTATTGTGGTGGAGGGGAAGAGCTGCACCACAAAGGGCACGCTCAGTTTTTGCTGGTCGCTGGTGGAGCTCCTGTCCTGAAGCCCACGTCACCTACGTGGCAACATGCTAGGGCTACTAGCGAGCCTCCTGTCCCCCAGGTGCCCACAGTGTGGTGTGGGCAGGGATGGCAGCCTGCACCCACCAATGCTTTGGCCCTCGGAATAGCTTTTCTGAGCTTAGCTGTCTGGCTACCTGTGGGAACACCAGCCCTTGGACTTTGCTGGTGAAAGAGGCAGAGTTGGCTTTTGTGTTTGCAATAAAAGCTTTGAGTTTTTCACGAAAATCCATGCAACTAGCATTTCGGTGGCTTGTGAGGAAGTATTTGATGGTGATTTACTCTGGTAAAACACATTTGTGCCCTGAGATAGGAAACAGTGCCAGGCAAGAAGATCCCGCTGCACCTTGGAGCCTTGCCTGAATGTCCCAGACATTAGTAACTGGTGTAAAGCATCACAGCTTCATGGGCAATCCTGCAATGGCCAATTTACATCAACTGAGGATCCAGGCTTTTGTGTCATTAAAGACATAGTAGAAAAAAACCTGTTGTGAATGAAGGAAGCTCTGGCTAAAAAGTCCCAACAAGTTAGCTCTTTATTCTCTATCAGTGAAGTCTGCACACAATGAAAACATGGACAAGGGAAATTTGCACAGCATTTAACTTAGGTCAAAAAAACAAGTAATTTGTTAAGTGGCAAGGGCACCAACGCGTGCCATGTCACGCTGGATTTTCTTTAAAAATAAAAAAAGTAACAAAGTTAAACTTTCAGTCAACCTGAAAATATTTGCTTTTTATGGGGGCAGTGCGGAACGAATGGGACAGCAAATCTTTCTTCACTCGCTCGTTCACAGAGGCTGAAAAGCTCTACAGAGACAGTGGGAAAAGAAGGAAAAAGGAGGGGTGGCAGAGAGGGAGGGAAGAATAAAGAGAAATAAAGAAATAAAAAGAAGAAAGGCAGGGAGGAAGGAAGAAAAAGAAGGGAAGGAAGGGAGGAGAAGAGGGGGAGTGGAAAGATGGGAGGGAGAGTGGAAGGGTAAAAAATGCATGTGAGCTCTAAGGTTCTTTGCTAACACAATAATATCAAAGATCAGGCTGAGAAAACAAACTCCTTGGACTACTTGATGCATTTCTCTCTGATGACTAGAGAGGGATCTCCTGAAGTCTGCAGGAAATGACTCTGATCAGGAACTCAGATGGAAGAGGAAATGCGAAATCTCCCCAGAAAGGAAAGCAAGAGCTCTCCAGAGGGAAGAGGGAAAACCTGATGTCTGTGTAGCATGGAAACTTAGAGAGTTAAATTCAAGTTCTGAAATACCAGTAATTCTTTCTCTCAGATTTTTTTCATTTTAGGTGATTTGCTCATATTTGGGAAATGCTACAAATGAACAACTTGTGAACTCTCAGAGGGATTGATGACGGGTCATGGGAAGCATGTTACTTTACTGTGCTCATCTAAAGTCATGTAAAATGGGGAACCATCAAAATAGATGTCCTCGTGTTTTGCTATTATTTGTTACCTCTTCTGGTACTATTCAACAGAACTGAAAGTTTTTCTTTCCCCTTCCAAATATGCATGTCCTGATTCTTTTCATTAATAATCTTGTTTCTGTGCTTACTTTGGATTTCTTCTCTGGTTTCTCAGAAATTTTTAATCCTGTTCCCCTTACTGATGACAGACCCATGTTCATCCACCAGACATTTCTATTTATTTACATTTTTAATTTCATTCTTCTCCTTTCTTTCTGAATGCAAGTTCAGAAAGCCAAACAGCTCTTACTACCTACCTATCAGAACACAAAACTCCATTTAATCTGCACTTGCTGTCCAGAACTGGTGTATTTTAAGATAGCAAGGGTGTAGCTCTATTGCTATCTCTATTTCCATCTCTACCTCCATTTATCTCTACCTTTATCTGTAGTATACATATGCATGTTCCCCGTGCTTCTGAAATGTCTTTCATCCTATGAATTGCCGCTCTAAATGATGAAGTAAAATAACACTGGGGTGTAGCCTTGCACTGCCTTTGGCTCACACTCTGACACAGAGAGGCACACACACACGCTCAGAGACACAACCGCGTGGGGAAAGCAGGAATGCGGGCGAGTTTTGACCTCCGGTGTCCGCACAATGAGCCATGGACGATGCAGAAGGTTGGCTGCTTCTATACAGACCTGCTTTTGTGCTCTTGTCCAGGGCTTGATCCTTGGAGCCCTGTGTGCTCAGTAGACGCCAGAGAGATAGATGTGATCTGTTAGCCTCATCCAGCGCCGGCAGCTGAGCCATTTTCACACAGGCAGGCAGGTATGGCAAAGGCTGGGTAACAGATGAGAACCCATGGGGAGCTCTTGACTATGGAGAATGAAAAATCAAAAGAAACCATATTGGACACAGATACAAAAGGAGTCCCCTGTTCCTTTTTCTATTCCCCCTTGTTTCTTTTCTCCTTTTCCTTACCAGGCTGTAATGAATGTGGAAAATGGCTTCCCCCCTCAAAGTATTTAGAGGACATACAGATTCCAGATGCTATTCTATGCAAATACTTCCACTCTTCCCTGCCCAGCCACATCCTAAGTTAACCCTTTTGCCTAGCTCTTTGCTGCTTGTCACTTTCCACACTGCAGTAGAGAAGAAAAAAATACCTTTAAAGAAACCTTAAATCACTATTCTCAAAGGACAGATTTACACCCTACATAGTGCATTTGGGCTCAGCACAGCTGGAGGGAGAAAGCAGCTGTTAATACATATCTGGTACTGAAGTGAGTTTGATGTTTTAATCACGTAACATCATGAAAAAAGAGACGTTAATTCCTAATAGTGTTAACACTCTGAGCTCTCTCTTGAAATCATTGTTTGTAGCATGTCCAGGGTCAAAGATATTTGTCTCAGTGAAAACAGTCTGTAGAAGACTTTTAGCATAAACACATGTAATTTTAAAGGAACTGAACTTGCTTACTTAAAGCATGGTAACTTTTAGTATGTGTTCCTCAGACAGCTCTGAGTCTTTGTTTTCCACTAGCAGTTTTGTGAGCCTTGTTTCACATCAGCCATAAGCCAAAATGGTTTTGCTTGCTATTTAATACAGCAATGATTGCTTACTCCTTATGACTGCCACTTACAAATGAGCCTTCCAAAAGTCATTTCCATATCCAAAAAGAGAGGAGAGATGTGGAGAGCAACAGGAATAGCTAATCTAACTGAAATTACTTTTTTTTTCCAAAGAAAAATAAATACCTCTCCTGAGATTTTAAATCCCTAGACTCTTCTGCCACCTAAAATTGCTTTTACAGTCTTCCTACTCATAATCCCTTAGCTCCTGAACAGATCTATCTGGACACATATACCCCAGGATCACCCTAATGACAGCAGTAGTGCAGCTTTAGGGTTTTGATCAGTATGAACTACAATTTGATTTAATCCCTCCCTGAACTAAAAAATGGATCACTTACTTTTGTTGTGACAGATTGATGGTAAGATTTGAGACAGTACAGTAAAAGAGAGAGAGGTCTCAGGTGTGAGCACAGAAGGCTCAAACATTCAGACATTTATTGACAGAGAGACAGATACATTCTCGTCTACCAAATAAATACGGTTTTTGTCTTGCTCTCACATACTATGATTCCCAGCAACAGTGCTCTCTGCATTGGTCATGTGGGAATGAGATACTTATAAGGCTGTTTTGTTAGCATTTCATTAGGCCTTTCAGGGTTTCCTTAAGTTGTAGGGTATATTCTGCTCCATGAAATATGTTTTACCTAATTTGCATTTGAGATCCTGCATAGAGATGCCATGGACTCCGTAAGTCAATTTTCACTAGACATCAAAAGCACACAATACTTCTTTATGAACCTTTCTTTGATCATATAGTGCAAAAGTATCTTAAAATCTGGGGGGTTTACCACTTTGGTTGTAACATTTTTTTTACAGTCTTTCTGAAAGAAACCAATGAATCAAGAAAATGTGCTAAGCAATGGGAAGAGTCTTGTGTTGAAATTGTTCCCCCTGTTTCCTAAGTGATGTGGAAGAGGACTAAGAATGCTCACCAATTTTTCCAAGCAAGTTTGCTCCTTCCTGTTTCAAGCAATCAGATGAATAGCAGTGAAGATCATATCTCTATTTATTTACATATTTATTTTAGTTTGCATGAACAAAGATGAATTTTTAATCTATTACGACTCTCATGTTCCTTAAAGTGGAGCTCTGGTATTTCCTTACCTCACACAGATGGTGTGACACTAGATTAAGAACTTTATATGACTGTGAGAGGTGGTAATCATTTAATTTGTTCTCAGTTATGCTGGTTTTGTTTAAGAAGCAACTGGTAGGTATCCCCTAAAGGATGGGAAACTTGACAATGAACTTGAAGCAGTGAAGACTGAGAGGATGAAAATAATCGCAGTTTGGTTACATATATATGTAACAACTTTCAGTCTGTGATGAACTTACTCCAAACCCAGAATTTAACTGATTTTGCTGATTTACAGCTTCTGCTAACCTGATGTGTGCCTTGGAGCCCATGGGAGTCCTGTCTTTCGGTTGACACCAGCAAAAAATTCCGAGAAAAAGTTATCTTCTTTCCTCGAGACACCTGTTCTCTCTGATCTTTATTTCTGTGGTGATATACCAGGGTCCAGTCTTATTAATCTTCTTGATGCAAACCAACAGAAGCATGAAAGCAACAGAGGTGTCACAATGCTATGTTTTCATTTCCACCTGAACGCCTCTACTCAGCCACAGAGTCCAGGCTGTCTGGCTTATGTTTTTTACTATGCTGGCTATAAAAACGGGCAATAGAAACAGACTGCAAAGACTTGCAGAAGTATCCTTTGTGACTTGAATTGGTTGTGAGCTGTGAAAGAGGTGAGAGTTGTCCCATAATCCATCAAGAAACAACAGTCTCCACACTGAATGAAAGCAGAACAGAACCACCTCTGCAAAGGTGCAACCAGAAGAAAACATTAGGGGTAAATAGTCACTTCTAGATAGAGGTTGTGGAAGAGTCACCTTGTGTTTCTCTCCTCCATAAAAATCTTTCTTGTTCTACACTTGTACTATAAAAAAACTGCCGTGCATTTGGCGGTGGGATAGATTGTTGTACATGTGACTTTGTATGTGGTGATGCGTGCCAGAGTTTACTAGAATCTAAATTTCCTCTAGGAACCATGTTTTAACACAGAGGGGGTGTTTCTCTGTGTACTGTGAGTACCTTTTTCTCGTCTCCACTTTGAATGCTTCAATCAAAGCCTATTGTGCTACCCAGTAATTTCAGTGCCTGTCTTGCTAAGGCTTCTGTGTCTCAAATCAGACACCGTGTGCTCTCCATGCCTCCATTCTTTGTCCAGGCTTCCTGCCATGAGATACCCATGTCCTTCCAGGCTGCAATTCCTTTCCCTTCAGAGACATTCTGCTATTCTCTTTATGATCTGGACTTGTGATTTAGTTTATGATGGTTCCTAAATTTCTGGAAATAGCCTAAACTCAGAAGTGATACAGCCCTTACTGGCTGCCTTGATTATCCAAATTGTTAGGAAAGCTGTCTTTCCAACAAGTTTCAGTGCCAAAGTTATCACAGCAAAGTCTTCCCTGGACATGCTGTTTTGTAGTGACAAAAATGAGAAATCTCAGAGACCGGGAGCTTGGTAGAAGTAATGGAGACAGCTTATCATTAAAAAAAGAATCACTCACCAGAATTAGTTGATAAACAGGGGGAGCCCCCCAAACACTCTGGCGTATGGACTTAGTGTTCTAGATGTTGTTGCTATGGTGATTCTTTACAGAATAATAAGTAAAATAGAATTTAAGTAGGATGTATGAAAACCTTGAAAACAGTCACTGATCCAAAAGCGAGAGAACAGCAGATGCTGGACCTAGTAAATAACTGAAGTAATCTGCCTTACATCTGGTAAACTGGTGGAAATGATGTGTAGGATTTTGACATTTGTAAAGGCGGTTTCATGCATCTAAGAATTTTTCTGTTGTCTTTGGAAACAGATGTGGAACTTTATGGGTGAAAACAGATCTTCACAGCTTTCCCATAATGCAACAACTGGAGGTCTCCATGTGGAATTGGCCCAATTCACAGATATCCAGCATGCCTAAAAGACAATGTGTTCCACTGAAATGAAATCCACTGACCATAATAGAAAATAGTATGTATGAGAAGCTTTATTTGAAACCTAACTGCTTATGGAAGAAGCTTCTTGAAACCTTCTACTTCTCAGAGTGTTTTGTTTTTTATGACATGGCAATACACAGATACAAAAATAGTCCAGCATCATCATTTGAATGTGTCAACATCATAAAAGATAATGGAGAGATCCTTGATCTAATATAGTCAGACTTTCCATATGGCCTAGCATAAAATGTTATGAAAGAAACTGAGAATTAAGGATGACAAATATCGCTGAGAGTCAGGAAGCAAAGAATGAATTGCATTTTGTCATCCTGACATAAGCTGATGACAGTGTCTCCCGAGGTACGCACATTATGTTTCATGTTGCAAAGCTAGTTGGAGACACCCTGGTTCTGAGACTAAATAGCTTACCACAAAATAAAATACCTCACAAAATCTGATCAATTCAATTTGGAAAAAATCTGGAAGAAAAAAAAATTCTACCATGAATGATTGGGAAATATCCATCTTGAGTTTGAATACGTTTTCTTTGGGGGCGGGAGGGGGGGGAGGAGAACAAAAACACAAACAAGTTTTGTCTTCAAATGCTACATTGTGACATATTGTATCTTATAATTAAAAAAAACAAATATGAAGTTGAAATTTTGTGTAGATGAATTATTTCAGGTAAACCAAATGGTTCTTCTTCTATACTTTTCTTTTGCCGATAATTTCAAACTAAAGATAGCACATTGGCAAAAGAACTGTAGTGCCAAGAATTGAGAAGTTTATTGAATGAAAAAATGTTCTACATGTTAGAGGAAACATATCAATGTGCAATTGCCGTCAAAGAAGTAGCATTAAGGCACCATGAAATATTGACAGGAATAGTATCAAGACCAGTGCTGGGACCTATTTTTGTAACAAAACAAATGACAAGGAGATTTAAAAAGACTGGGATTGACTATTTTAGAAAGAGATTGATAAAGGCAAAGTTAAAGTAGGAAATTTCATTTATTACTAATAATGGACTAGATATAACTGGTGTGTGATCTGGTATGGTATTTCCAGAGTGGCAAAGCCTGAGCAAGTAGTTCTGACAAGACCTGCCTTAGAGAAACAACATGCCTTTGAACCATGGTTGGGATTTGAGGATTTGTGTATTAGAAACCCACAGTATTATTCTCGCAGCTTGCTGGGAAAGGGCAAGTCTTCTGGAAGGAGGAACTGGTTTATGAAGCTGTAAGGCTGGTTCTCCAAGGAAAAGCATGTTAGATGACAGAGGAGGATATTGCTGACATTTTTGGACATCAAGTTGGTTGCCAACACATCTGCCTGCCAGTGCTGCCATTCTGATGCCTTTGATGAGTACTAAGTGCACTCCAATACAAAATACAACACTGGTAGATTTAAAATAGGATATTGATTGCTGACATATTTTATTCTTGACAGCTCACTTCTTTCTCTCCCTTTCCTGTCTATAATTTCTTTGCAGGATGATTTGGTTATACATTGTCATATCAACATTGACATATAAAGGAGGGGAAATGTTCTTCATGATGGGATGGCTAAAATAAGCTTCAGTTCCAGGTTAAATTCACCTGCTGGGCAACTTCCCTTTCTAAATCTGAAAAACAGCAGCAACAAAAAGTTCTTGGAGCTCACCAACATAGGGGGCAGTTTAATTACAGACTTGGGAGTAATTACAATTAAGAAAAAAACCTAAATGTTCCATTTAGGAAGAATGAACTCTCCCTTTGGGGTTCATAGGATGTTTGAAATGTTTAGGAAGGTTTCTGATTTAACACCCAAATAGTGAGGGGTTCATTTGTTAGTGTGGCACTGTCATATAAAGGGTTGCTTCCTCCACTAGTCCAGTGGTAGCCCAAGCTGCTTAGGCAACCAAAGTGCATTCAGAGATTGGTATAAGCTCTAACATTAATAAGATTTTCCTTATTTTTCCATATTTTATGTCTAGTTCAGAGCAAGTCAGGATCCCGTGCATGCAGGTTGTCTTGTCCCACCAGTTAGGGAAGGGAAAAGCAGTCATGGGAGACCACTCTTCCCAGCTCTGCAGACACACATGGAAAATCATGTCCTCGGTGGTGCAACTCATGTCCTGCATGGTCTCATCTATGGGCTGGGCAACATAATTTAGTCTCACTCAGACCCCAGACATTGCTGTGATTATTTATGGCATTTTGATCTGTGCTTCCTCACCAGTCTTTCACCATTAAAAAAATGTTTTCTCATCATTATGGTGCCTCATGACAAGAAGGATGGTGCTGAAGTGACTGACATCACCTCTCCTTGCTCTGTTACATATGAGGTCATTTGCCCATCATATTCATTATCCTGGAAAAAAACCAAACCAAACCAAACGAAACCAAACCAAACCAAACCAAAACAAAACAAAACAAAACAAACCAAACCAAAACAAAACAAAACACAGCAGCTTCCATTCCAGCCCATTTGGGGAATCTTTCCTTACCCAGGTTGTATTCTGGGCATGAACTGGATAAACTCAATCAATGCAAAAAAGGCTCATTGATGTCAAATAGATGGTTCCTAGTCCCAGATGTGTCATGCTCAGTTAGTGAATAACAGAGTGTTAAATAAAGCAATAAATCTTCTTACTTGCTGACTGCTGTGCAGGGGTGCCATGTGAAGACACTCACACGCTCACTAATTCTGTGTGATGAGTGAGGCTGGCTGCATCCCCATCATTTCCAGAGGCCAGCAGAGAGGTGCAAACATATTGAGTTGGGACAAGTGCTGGATTAGTTTCCCTTTCTCAACACCTTGAGGCCATTATTGGAAATCTGACAGCAATATGCCATGAAGATACTGTCAATTTTAGGCTTGATTTCAGTGAGTCTGTTTGTGGTGCAAGGTGGTGCCTAGAGCAAGAAGGAATGGTACAGATGGGCTGTGTGTTCTCATTCTTAGCATTCTTAGTCGTGCTGGAGGACACTCTGGCATGCTCTGGGCAGCGGGTACTGACAGAGAGGGCTCAGAGAGGACCTCCAGCATGGACCACATTGAGTCCTTCACCTGTTTTCTGGATGAACCCTACTGAAAGAAAGATTAATCTAGTTTTTGGGGACAACCACTCTTTAAGGTCTGTGTTGAACCTCTGGATAAAAAGGATGAGCCTATAGGGATAATATACAGGAGCCACTAATGCATGCCAGACAAAAAGCTGACAGAAAGTTCTCTGAATAAAAGAGTGAAAGAGCAAGGAGTCTTAAATACTTTAATTTCAGTTAGGACATTTCAGTGGGAAGGCAAGGGATTAAACCTCAACAGTTTGTTGTGCAGCCTCTGAGTCTTAAAATATTTGATATCACTGCCATCTGGTTATGATCCCCCATTGATAATGGCCTGCCTGGATTCAGTCTGCTGTAAACTGTTATCCAAACTCCAAGACCTGTTATGTTAGGGCTGTCTATGGAATTACTTAAAAAAATACCTTCTTATATCATGCAAGGACACTGAGTGTCATAGCTGGAACCCATTAACAAGTTAGCACCTAACCCTTTCTATTGTAAAACGTAAGCAGGTGTTCGTGTAGATAAGCCAGTAGAAGTCACCATAGAGAAGCAAAATCTAAGTTTTAACAATTAGTGTTTATGTTTCAGCCCCTTGTTGTGCTGGATTTTGTCTGTGTCCATGCCTCTGTGTGTCAGTTGGGTCTTTCAACGAAGGATATCTGACTTGACCATTAAACTTTGATCTTTTCAGTTCAGTTAAATTATGCTGCACACTCACTTTTTTTTTTGCTGTTCTTGGTCCAGGCCAATTTAACCCTTGGGTGTACTTAAGAAAAGAAGCAATGCTGGAGGCAGAGACAAAACACGGTTTTTCAGTTTACTTGAGTTGGTCAAGTAAACCTTTGAGGACTCAGAATTGCTTCTGGCAGGAAGTATCAGCTCTTGAAAATTAATACCGTCATTTAACAGGGAATAACCAGGCTACTAAGGACCACAGTTTGAGTGCACAAGGATTTTGCTTTGAAATAGTTACTGTAGCCTGCATTCAGAAGAGCACTTGAGTCCATGCTCCATTTAATTTTAAAAATAAGTTCAACAGGACTTTCGATGCGTGCACCTAAACTGCAGAAGAAGAGCTGCCAGGAAGAACTGGGGACATGAGTATCCTTTGGCCATCACCAGTGGCAATGGAGAGCTTAAGCAGCCTGCTGGTCACTTATGATGTGTCTGGTAGATTGTAGGTGGATTTCTACTGTTAATGATGGCAGAAGGAGGAGAAAGCAAGACAGCACTGCAAGACTTAGGTTTGTCCCTTGGAAGTGTTTGCAACTTGTCTATCTGTCTGGGAAGTGGGTTTGGGGTTCATTTCTTTCTGTTCCTGGACAATCGTACCTGGAAAATATCTGCAATGTGTTCTGGACAAAGCAAAATTACTTTCTTTAACTGTCTCACCTCTTCCTTAATTTTCTTTAAGATTACTCTCACTGTGGAAATAGTTCTTCAAGTCTTCAGAAAGCTGTATAGGTAGGAGTCCCACTTCATTGCCCATGAGATGAGCAAGTGCTTTGTTCCTGTTACAGCACTGATTCAAACACAAGATATATAATCACAACTTTTATTTTAAGTGTGTCACTAAGTCCCTTGCCTCCAAAAAGTTAGGCATGTGCAAAATCAGGACCAGAGAAAAAAAGGATCATCAAAGGGGACTGGGAGCACAGTCAGGAGGCAAAGTAGAACAGAAATCTCAGTTTCACTTTTGTGAATCACAGACCAAAACACTCTGCCTCCTTTCTGAGATACTTTGTTTCCTCTCTATCACTTAACACATAAAGTCTGATTTCACCTCACTGAAAATAAAGGATGTGTTTTGTAAATTTTGTAGCAGATTCTTTTCTTTTCTCCCCTAACTCAAATATTCAGTCACTTTAAAGGAGGTAAAGGGGAGGAAATAGAGGGAAAAATGAGAAAGTGCAGCAAAGGCTTTGATTTGTCTGTGGCATAAAACTGGATTATAATGTCATTTGCTAACTGACAGATCATTTAGTGTCCTGGAAGAGTCTGTTTTCACACCGCTGAAGCTCTCACAGGGGAATTCTGTGTGGGCTTCTTATTGTCAGAGCTATTTTTCACCCAATTTGTTTCCAAATGATGTCTAACCTGAGGTTTTCCCACTGAGAGGGCTTTAAGCAATGATTAATGAGAAGTGTTTTGCCAGACCCACCTGGGGAATGGCCCATCTGCAAACTCAGGTAAGATGGAGCTGCCTACAAGGCATTGGCTTGTGAATGGCAGGCAGCTTCCCATGGCTTGAGGCATAGCTCACAGCAAAGGCAAGGTGTTCACTGTTTGTGTCTCAGTGATTCATAAAAGGACCGGAGATAAATGTCACTCACTCTATCATTAATGTCTAGTTTGAAGAAACAATCTCCCTCTCTGGGGACTGATCCCCTTCCTGTTCCATATTCAATTATATTATGCATTCAGCATATGTACTGCACCTACGCGGGATACATTTGAAGTGGCCTAAGACCATCAGCCATGCGAAGTCTATTTAAAGGTGGCAAGCTAAAGCAGGCAGGTTTTCACACATCCACCTGGGTCTCAAATATTTTCTTGACTGAGCTATGAGCTCTCATCCCTTCTTTCCAGAGATGGCTCTATGTGCAGCTACACATTCACCTCTACCTATATCAGCTGCATGGTAAAGCAAGTGGGAAAACTGATTTTTAGTCTATATTCATTTCAGAAATTGGACAGTTTTGTTCTGCCAAAAAATCCAATTATCCCTGACCTCCAAAATAGACAACTGTTCAGACTTTAGCCTCTTAGATATGTGTAAGTGGGACAACCTTATCTTTTTACTTTCCCGAGATAATTCTCATGTCCATAACATTGCTAATAGTAAACATGAATTTCTTGGTAGCTGCCTAAAAAGATCATTAAAATGCTCACATAAAAGTAAAGAAGCTGTAAAAATTTGGTTTCCTCTCTGTATTTATGAGGCTGAAATCTGAGCATATTTCTTACAGAATAATTTCTCTCCCCTGATTTATGTGGAAGCTCCAGGCTCAGTCATCATCTGGAAATACATTCCTATACAGTCTGTGTCATTTAAATGCAGCATCCTACTGTCCCGTCTGTCAAGACCAAAACATAATGGGTCCAACTGTCTATGAATAAAACAGATTGTTCGTAGGGAATATTTATTGCCGATAAAGAGCAAGAGTTTATATTGGCAAAAGCCGTCCTTCTTGTAAATAGCTAGAGGCTCCCGACACCCTCTGACTTTCAGCAGTGTTTATTCTATTGAATGTGAATCCAAAACATTTCTCACTCATGGCTTGGCAACATGAGTTTGACAACAGTTTTCTAACCAACTGTTGTGACACCGGCAGTGCATTTAGCCTGAAATTTCACCTGCAAAGCAATCTCCCACTTTCTTTAACTACTTCTCTTGCCAGCAACATGTTTACCATGATTTAGATGTCTATTATACGCATGAACGACTTGTCTACTTAATTTCATCAAAAAAATGAACCCTCATAAGTGGCACAGATGCTGGTATGATGGTAATCAAATTAGTTTTTGGACAGGTTTATGGCCACTTGCTGTCAGTTAAGCTCTCTTTGGCTATCTTCACTCCTAATACAGTTTTGATGGTGATTAATGGCTCCATTAATACACTGTTTGTGCTGTGATAGACACCACATTATGGTCTTGTTTGCTGACCACAGCTGATCATGTATTTTTGTAAACTCAGTTCTGAAGAAAATATTAGTCGCATATAGTATGTCAACATTACATATTGCCATGCAGAGGTCACATGGAGAGACCTTGCTCTTATACCCTCCTCACCATGGATGAGCTTCTGTGCTGCTAAGAGGCAGAAGCCCCATGAAGAATGTGCTTGGATTAAATGTTCGTCAAGTTTCCTCAAGCTGGGAACGTGCCAGGATCTTGCTACAATAATTTTTTTTTCCTGGCTATGCTGCCATGCTACTTGTCCTCTTTCTCTCTCTCTGTCTCTCTTCCAACTTGATTTCTTCATCTTGAAATCCAGGAAAAATGGCTGGATTTTTTGGGGTTTTGGTTGCTTGTTTTTTTATCCCCTTTCCTAGACCTCTCTCTCCTATAATATTCTCCTCTCAATTGTCTTGCTTTCACAGGCTTTACTGAGCTGTCCACAATCAACAAGTGAGTCTAGTCAAACCATTGTTATCTAATTTTCATCCTTTGCCACTACGGCTACCTCTATGGAGACAAGGTAGAAGCTGATATGTCCTTTAGAAGTTATAACATAGTAAGTTCTTGGTCGCATTAGTGATGGACAAATTACAGATGGAAGGAGTCCATGGGAGGTAAAAAATGCCACTGAATTTCCCACAGTGCATACTGGGACTCAGTGCAAGAATGACACCTGTGTGAACTTCTGATATTAAAAAAAGCTGTAGTTATTTTTTAACATAAATGTTACTGGGAAGCAGACTTCACTTGAGAACTGTGCTGTAGACCCTGGTATTTTGCCATCTTCCCTGCATATCCACAGAAGTATGTGTGTATATTCTCAAACTATTTGCTTGCAAATGAAATAGTGCAGAGCACTGAAACAAGCCTGCAAGTTTCTTTTTATTTGCCAGTGAGGAACTGGAAGAAAATTATGACCCTGGAAAGAGGCAAATGGACATATTAGAGATATTTCGTAGAATCATAGAACAGCTAGGGCTGGAAGGGACCTCCGAAGGTCATCTAGTCCAGCCCCCTGGATATTTGGACTGACTTTTTAAAGTAGTTGAAGATACGGGGGCTTTGGTTGGGTTTTTTTTTGTTGTTGTTGTTTGTTTTCCTGCAGTAATTAAGCCTGGTTTCTTTCTAGACATATTTGATTTTTATGTTCATCTGTGCACTTGCCTAAACCCCACCCACTTGCTCCTCTGCAAATATTTATTATGCAAATGGTTTGTTTTGAATTGGGTGATCTGAGCAGATGCCCATTTCTGCATAACTGTTCTTTAGGAAAATTGCAGACTAGCTGGGTAACATATTATTGAACTAGTTAAACAGTTATGATTGGTGTTGAATTGCTGTAAGTGCTCCTTGTAGAGTTCTGTTTTCCAGCAGTGATATTTAGGCTCTTTCTGCCTACAGTTACCTCCAACTGTATCGCCCCTGTCAGGCCAGTGCCTGTGGTTCTCTAGGTCTTTTATAGGAAGCAATTGCTTTAAATCCAATGCATTTTCTGTAATATCCATTCACATAGGCAAGCCAGGGTCCCACTGACTACTAAAATAATTTTAAACTGTTACTGACTTTATCTTCTGAAAATTAAAATATTTATTAAAAGCAGTTATTTAATTTTCCTTCCTCTACTAATTCTGAATCCTGTCTAGCCCACCTTAAAATAAGTGCTTCATTTCTTCATCTCCTTCTGAAGACTCATGTTCTGATGATTCCAGTAGAAAAAAAAAAAAGGAACAATTTGAGAACTTTTATGCTTGGAAGAGGCAGAACTGAGGGGTGCAAGGGGACAGCTTCCACAGTGCAGCCATCTGGATGGAGCATATCAAAGGGTCCAGATGAGACAGACAATAAGGGAGTAGTATCAAAACAATGTAGAGATGACTCATTTCATCCATTCATCTTAAAGGTAACGTAAGACATTATGGAATGAGGGCAGATCATTTATATACACTCACGAAGATGAGCATATCTTGACATATGCATATGCATGCATAGACAAACACATGCTTGTGCATAGACATATGTATGTATAAATATATACATTTTCTACTAGACAACTACCTCATGGCTTTCCTTGGCCTTTCTGTCATCTGATTCCCTCTTTATTCAGGATGCTCTTGTTAAGGTAGTCACATACTTACTCATTTTTTCCTAAACACTAGATAAAACCACACCTCCAGAAAGTATCCTCCAGTTTGTCTGATACAGCACTGTTATGAAATCAGGCAAAATAACCAGAAGCTAAAGTTTTTTCACAGACTGTACTTCATTATCCTGCTACATCAGTAGCTCTGCCCATTTCTTACCTGCCATGCATATAGGTTACAGACTTATTGTGAGACTTTAGCATTATTTCTTGTTTGTTAGAAAGTGAAAGAGATCTTGTTCTTCATCACTGTAATGAGATTCCCTTGTCATTTGCCTTCCCTTGGTCCTATAATAGATATAAGCATGTTGTAAAATCACTTAATTTGCATAAGAAGAAAAGTTTTTCAATTATGAAAATCAGTGTCGCTTCAGTGAAGTCATACATATTGTTATATTTCTTGAGAGTTAAATTTGAACAGACCATGTGTGAATGAATGCAACAGGAAAAAAGCTTTTTTGACATTTTTAGTAAGTGATTGAATACAACCAACAGTTAAACATGTCTGAATAATTCCCTTTGGGCTACATCCCAAATATAACAAATAACAAAAACACCTATAGTTCAGAATTCACAGTTTCTTTTTGAATATGTGTTAGCTTACCTTACTTTACCTGAATAGGATATTTCTTGGTCACTGTATTTACTTCTCTCAGCTTTTCAGTGCAGAAATTATATGTGTTACATATACAGACATTCAATGAAGACACAAGTGTACACAGATGTTTACACATATATTTGCATGCTTCTACACATAAAGTCCTTTATTAAAAAGTCAATAAACTCATATTTGCTGATGACTTTCATCACCCCATATAATACGAGTCATTGATGGGATGGAATATTCAAGTATAAACTGATATTTAAGAATTTTTTGATACTTAAAATATATGTAAAATTACACACACATGTACCCATGTTTATGAGTAGATATATCTGGAGAAAAAAAATCCCTGACTGCTTCTTGCAACACACTCATATAATATGAAAATGGGAGAATCTGTGACCACCCCCCCCCCCCCCCCGCCCCTTAAATGTCCGAGGTGGCGGCATACAGAATCCTTGGCACTGGTCTCTTTGACAAAAGCAGGTGAGATGGTTTACATGTTGAGAATTGGCATTATGTCTCCATAGCTTTCTGTTTTACATGTACACATGCTTGTGTACGCACAAGGTAACTTTGTGGAAAGGGGTTTTTTTTAGAGTTATTTTAGGGAAATGGGATGAGTTAAAAAAATCAGTCAGTAAATCACATCAGATTAGATCCAACCATGGGTGTTTTGAGTCCACACAGAAAATACTGCTACTCCCAGAAAACACTAAAAAACAGTGGGCAAATTCCATGTGGCTGTGCTGGAGCCTGACATTGCTGGTGGTACATACCAGCAATCCCCTTGCTGGCTTTATTGGTGAGTTCAGCAATCCTGCTGCAGGCACTGGAGATGTTCCATCCGAACCCAGCCTGGCATCTCCACTTGATGCAGCACCCACATCTGTGGTCTCACTGTGGGATGCTCCCACATTTATGCAGTAGAAGATGAAAAAGAAGCGTTAAATGGTTTAGTTTGACCCCTGCTCCTAGGCCCTTGTATTTCACCCAGTTATTCTTGTACTCAACCAAATGACTGTGTCTAAGCAGAGTACAGCTCAGATTTGGCTATAGCCTGGTCATTATCCAATGTCATGGAGGACCACTTAAAATTTAAGAGACCAATGTGTTTTTGTTTAGGATCTGTATCCAACAACACATGAAGTAACAGGCAACACTAAGCATCCAAATTACCACTGGTAAAAATCAGGCATCTCTAAGCACACACAGGGAACAACAACTGCATATAGAAAAAAACTCACAAGCTCTTTGAAGGGTGTATTTCAGTATTGAAGGAAAGGAGTATAATAAGTGAGCATGTTATGAATAAGTCAACTAACATAATTTAAAGACTGGTCAATTTTTACCAGATTTTCAATGGAAAATCATTGTTTGTGACAAAAAACATTTTTTTTTTAATGAAAGGTGTTTTCTTTCCCTAGAATATGTCTGTCTTCTATCAAAACTTTTTACATGAACAGAAACTATTTTTTTTTTTTGGACCAGACTACTCAGTTTCCCACTGGAAAACAAACAGAAATTAATTCTATGAGATTCACTGAATAAATTATTTATGCTATATTTATTAACACCAGTCTTCTCTCCACTTTGAAACATGGGAACTACATTGAGTCCATCTAAAAACAGAATAATTCAGTAATCCTTTTGACACCTCTCTGCATTTTCCATCATTCTGCTACACCATTTGGTTACTGCTTTGTAGAATGGAAGAGATAGAAAATAGGATGACATAACCCCGTTTTCTCTCCCTTCTCACATTCCAACTCCAGTGTTTGCCGGAGGTTGTCCCCATGTATCAGTACCATTTTAGCCCCTGAGATGCATTACTGTGCTGTGTTGATTTCTTAGTTGTGTTCACCTTCATTGTTCAGGAAATGCTTCATCTCACTGAAGTTTGTAGCCCACAAGGTCAGTGTTAGATCAGCAGGCTTCACGAAATGGTGATGCTCACAAGATTTCACAAGACGTATCAGAGCCACATTCAGTCTGTTTGCCATGCACCCTGCTACCACCGGATCCAGGATAGGGGTGCAGCTTTACTCCCAGCTTCAATGCAAGCTGGGAAACAGGACCCCTAGGATGGGGCATCAACTTCAGCTTCTTCTTGAGAACAAGATATGACTAGTTCATCACCATGATAGAAAAATAAGTCTGCAGCAATCTTTGCTTCATTTCTGCACATTCGTGGGCACTGTCAAGTTGAGATTCTTCTCTGTAATGCTAAACAGGTTTTCTTGTTGCAATAAGGGGGAAAAAAAACATTATTATAAGTCTTCAGAAGGATAACCTTGGAAATGTTAATGCACTGTCATATCCACTAAGGGAGGGTGGTGATATTGTGTATGTGGCCATGTCAAAATATTTGTTCGGTTTGCGTCAAAGTAAAATCATTTTCTATGATGAACCACGTTGTAAATGGATGGTGAGGATAAGGGGGAGGTGGGAGAGAGGGGAATCAAATTACATTTGGAAACAAAAGCTTTAACTTCTGGCACCTAGACAATTAGTTTTTGCTTCTTCTGTTGTTGGTCCTCGTGGTTTCATCTGTAATATGTATGGTGATTGTTTGCAGCCTGGCAACAGTGTGAAGTTGTGTGGGGGAGGGAAAACTCTAGCTCTTGTTAGCTGGGATCCAAACTTCAAAGGCTTTGAGGACATTGAGCAGACAGGTTTCAGCCGCTGTTAAGGCAGACATGTGAACAAAAGGGCTCCTTCCATTGCTGTGGAGCAGGGGTGACTTTTTGGCCCATTTTTGTTGTTGTTTTAATTTTGTCAGAGATGGGGGGGAGGAAAGCTCCTGGCACCAGGGACGATGTTTTCTGCCCATGACTGCATGCCCTTCTCCTTTCTGCGTCAGAAGCAGATATGGGCATTTATGGCCCCATAAATCACGGGCTAAGCCATACATGAGCAGCTGGTACATGTGCTAATAACTATAATTATTAATCATGTCGATTTCACACCCTTCAAATTTCTGCGCGGGGCTTTCTGCCAGAGAGGCAGCCCCGGCGCCTTGAGCTGCTTATGGTATGAAAATATGATGAGCTGATGGTCTTTGATGATTGTCCTATGACAGTATTGATCTCCCTACAATTGGGTTTGTGGGGTATCGCTACCCAACAAAAGTGGCTCTCCTCGCCTCCTGGTATATATCATTGTCACACATACCCCATTGTTATGTAGGGGAGTGAATTACTTTCAGTAATCGTCCCAGTCTTTAGCTACTAGGTCACCATTATTCTAGCCTTATGTCAGTGTGGGGACATTTACTTTGATGTTTTCTTTTGTATCTTTCTTAGGGTGAAAGCATTTGACTATATAGAGCTGCTCCAAAAAAAAAAAAAAAAAAAAGGAAGAAAAAAAGTCAGCAGTTCAGGTTGGGGTGCCTGGTGGGAGCCAAGGAAATATTCCTCCTCACGGGTACAGATATCTGACCTCCCTGGTCCTTGGTGCTGGCTGCCTTCACCTCCAAAGACTTCACCCAGCAGAAGCCAGAGCACCACGTCCAGCCCCATCTTGGGCCCTGGCTGGTGACTCTTCGGCCACCAAGGAGGAAAGAAAGAGAAGCAATCTCCTCACAGCTTCACTGTGATGGTGTGCACTTTTCACTGCAGGGCTTTTTCCTTGCTAGAACTTTGCTGTTTAGCAGAAGCATAGCTAGCAAGATGTGGCGATACAGCAGAAACAGCTTTATAGGTGACACTGCTGGAGGACTGAATCTTGTAACAAAAAAACCCCTCCCTTACGGCAAAATAACCCTTTGGAGGCCGATGGGAGCACCTCTTGGGCTAATCTGCATGTTAACATGACACCGTGGTGGCCAATCATCTCCCACTGGCCTGAACAAGGCCATGGGACTCTCCCCACTTGTTCCAAAATCTGCACAGCCCCCATTGGGCAGCTTCTAAATTGCTCCTGCTGTCTTTACAGCTGCTCTGTTCCAGTGACCCCTGGAAGGGCCCGGGGATTGTCAGGAGAAATTTCTATTAATCAGCCCCAAACAGACTGTTACAATTTCACACTTTTTCTCCCATCATTTCACACATTTAATGAATTTCGGGCTCTGCTACTTTCAAAACAGTTACACTCAAGGCCACAAAAAAAATTAATTAATAATAATGTACAAAAATAAAATGCTAATGAAAACAAACAACCACCCCCGCAGCTGACAGCAGCGGGACAGGGAGTTCTCCTTCCAAAGCGTTACGAAAACAATCCCAGAGAGGGGCTTAAAGGGAATGTGGTGCAATCCAGGCAGCAGATTCCCACCTCCTCTGGGCCTGATCCTGCACTGTTTATTTTCAAGAGGAATTTTGCATTTCACACCACTGAAAACTAAATAGGACAGTGTTCAGTTGGGGACAAAATCCATAAACCTTATTTGCTTCAGGGCTGATGCCCACATTCAATTACCCGGGACTAAAAGGCAGCCCGCTATGTCAAAGGGCCGCGTGATCCCACAGCTGGCTACTGTAAGGTCACTTGCTCTTTTCCCTAGAGGCATAAACACATCATAGTTGCTGGTGATCAGGAGTGCCAAAGACTGGACTGCGAGTCTCACCTCCTAGCTGATCACTTTCACTCCGTTCAGTGGTGCTGGAAGCCACCACAGATTCCAGAAACCTTTCAATGTTACTGAAAGCCGATTCTCATTCCTGAGCTAAATCAATCCAGATTACAACTAAGCAAGAGTCTAACTTGCTTTCTGATGCTCTTTATTCATGCACAGCAGGGCCAGGCTGCCAGAAACAGAGCACGGGGTGGGACTTTGTGCAAAGAGCACCCACCAGTCTCGCTCACAAACTGGACACCAGTCAATGAGTTACTTCTGTTCTCATGTGCCTTTACTGAGGAGGGAGGTGGTGGCTGGAGAGGGGGAGGAAAGCAATGTGAGAGCATGGAAGGCTTTCACAGGCCTGTCTGTTTTGCACTTGTTTACCATGAAGTTATAGATGTATTTTTACCTTGAGACTGAATTTTGCAATCATTACGTTCTACCTTGGATTTACTACCTGCACCAGAGACCTCCATCTCCAGGTCTCTAAATCTACATAACAGTATTACCTTTGCAAAGGTTGTCAGAGATGCCAAGGAAGTAAGCTGAGTACTCATTCCTTTGGACTGAGGAGAGAAAAAACACCTCCCCTGACTTTGACACTTCTGTGACCATATGAAGCATAATGATCTTGAGCTCTGCCCGTGACAATTTATACCTCTTCTTTTTCCCCTTTACCCATGCAGTGCAGGAAAGAAGCAGCAGAAAGGAATATTAGCAGTTATCCATGAAAACAAAGTCATCTAAGATAAAAAACAGGATAAAACAATCAAACCTTTGACAAGTAAGACTATGATGCCTCTTATTAGGCATTCATTAGCAACCACGGCTCCCTGACATTGTTATCTACGTGCCGATGTGATCCTGCTCCATGATCTTTGCTTACTGCTTTCCCCATGCCATGCAGGCACCACTAGGCAGGCACTCACTACTCAATGAATCCTATACACGACCAGAGAAACAAGCACATAGGGGTGGGTGGCCACGCTGAGTGGCCATGATATCCCTGAGCCATTATTGATTGCTGTAGATTATCAAATTTACCATGTTATTTACCATGTTATTTAGGATGCAAATGGACTTGACAGATAACCAGTGCAACCTGTGCAGTAAAGTCTCAGCCCAATGTATTTGGCAGGTATGAATAGACCAAGATGCTCTGAGCCCATCTGGAACCACTGGATGCACCTCATGCAAGATGGCATGCAAGAACACAGCTCAGGTTGAGGGATGCAGACCAGCAATGAGTGGAAACTCTTCCTGCCCACGGGGTATTGGGGACTAGCAGGATTTTATTTTGTGTTGTGTTGGTTTGGGGAATTTTACATTTATCTGTGTAGGAGCTCTTGATCCCAGCCAGTGTTAGGTACCTTAGACTCTACCCAATACCTCTGAATTTCTTCAGGGATGCTATGAACTAGAAATGAGTAGGGGATGCTTTTCCATTGTGGAAATAGACGCTTTTTGAGATTTCTTATGTTTCTAGTAGGGTGCTGCTACTGACTCTTGCTTGGAAAAAGTGGGCATCCCTCTCAAGCATTCAGCCCTTCACTGAGAACTGTCTTGTCAGGGGCAGGAGTCGACAGAGGCTTAAATCCCTACTCTGATTCAGTCTCCTGTTGCAGCCAAGTGGTCTCACACTTGGATTATTGCCTGGTTCATGTTCACGTTCCAGCTCCTCTGCGCTTCTGACAATCTGACAAAGAAACTTTGATGGTCACTGTAGCCTCTTCATGACAAGTTTTTCATATGCTGAATCTGTTTTCCGCAATAGCAATCCTGAGCTCACTTTAGTTCTAGCTTAACTGAACAATTTCCTGTCTCCTAATTCTTGATGTATTGGCCTGACAGTCTTTGTAAAGAATCTTCTCAAATGCAGAAAATTCATTTATAGATCCAACACATTGCTTTACAAGGAGAAAGACTTCTCTTGATCAGCCATCTATAATTATCCCTTCATGCCTCTATACAGGTACCCTTTATTTTTTCTCCTCTGTGTGATAGTGTCTCTACCTGAGACTGGATGTCCATGTCTAAACTAGTAACTATGGTCAGAGTGTGCTCTCAGGCACCTTCTCATAGTCACCTCCACCGGGCAGTAGGTATCACCTGCCTCAGCAAAGCTCCATTTGAATCAGGCAGTGCCTTCCTAGGCAATGGTCTATGTCACATATTAGGTCTCTTTAGCCTAGAGAAGAGGAGACTGAGAGGAGACCTCATTAATGTCTATAAATATGTTAAGGGCGAGTGTAAGGAGGATGGAGCCAGACTCCTCTCAATGTCATCCAGTGTTAGGACAAGAGGCAATGGGAGTAAGTTGGAACACAAGAGGTTTAGGGTAAACATAAGGAAAAACTTTTTCACAGTGAGGGTGACGGAGCACTGGAACGGGCTGCCCAGGGGAGTTGTGGGGTCTCCTTCTCTGGAGGCATTCAAAACCCAACTGGACACTTTCCTGTGTGACCTGATCTAGGTGATCCTGCTCTAGCAGGGGGGTTGGACTAGATGACCTTTCTAGGTCCCTTACAACCCCTAACATTCTATGATTCTGTGAATGCCTCCATTTAGAATACGTCTAGATTGTCCCTGGAGGGCTGTAGACTAGGTGACACAGGTCTGGGGAGAAGTGAATTTAGTCATATGGTCATGACCCTCATTGTGCAACTTAGACTTGTAGTCAGAAAATGCAGTGATGGTCCACTTTATTTAGTATAGATGTCACCTGCAGCCCTGATGTAAGCATGTTCTTTGCCTGCTGCATGTAAACAACCTAGAGTTCAGTTTCAACCTGGGGATTCATAGAAATTGGCCAGATGTTCAATGTCTCAGATAAATTATTCCACTTAGAGTTTACCAGATTAGTCTTGTTTCTTCTCATCTAGCCCATCTTCTTATTGCAGATGGATGGCAATATGGATACAGCCCCAGACAGCAATTCCTAAACCCCCAACCCAAGATACATCCTAACCAAACAGAACAAGGCACCCCCTGGAATTCCCCTGGCAGACGAAGAACAAATGGGGCCATAGTGATGATCTGAGAGCACAACCCAAATGTCCACACAGCTCAAGTTAACTAAGATCAGCCTCTCCCCTTCAGTGCACATCCTGCTCAGCCTGACAGACACCCTCTTCTACACCACTTCCACATTTCTTAAATTCCTGTTCCAGGACAAGGTGATGGAGGTCTTTGTTTTGTGTCTCTTGTTTAGTTTCATTGTTGCATTCAGCCCGGTACCTCCATCCCTGTCTTGCCCAGGCATTCACTTTCAGAATATCCCAAATATCTTCATGCTTGATGATTACTAACTGTGTCATAAATGACACTTTTTAGAAGGATGTTCAGTACCCTTGACTGAATTACTTCTGAAATGTGATATTGAGGGATGGAAGAGGCAAACTAAGTTTATGACAGCCTGAAGTTAAGATAGTCACACTAGTCCCTATCCATTTAGGCAGTAGAGGAAGCCAGAACCTTCAGGAGGGATAGATAATGGTTCTCAGGGCACTTTTGAACATTTACCAAAGCTACAATGAATCCCCATTTGCTGAACATGTTTATAGCCACTGTCTGTAGCAAAAATGCCCCACAGTTTAATCTGTAAGTTGGTTTCTTGAATAGAAAAGGTATTTATACATTATTCTTGCATGGAGGGCACTATTCCTGGAATGTGTTAAAGGTTTGCCCAGTGGTCTTTGTCTCACAGTCTGCAGTCCCATTCATGCTCCCACCACCTGGAATTTCTGATGCTAGTGTCTCTGGGCTATCATGTACAGCAGAGTGTGGATTCAGATTTCTCTGGCAGAAACCTGTGAGTACTGTGTTTGCACCAGTGGTCTGCCTGGTGCTCTTCCCTAGCAGCTTGCCTTACAGGCTGAGTGATTAAAAGAGGTTCATCTGATGTGTTTCTGCCAAGCCTTCATGGTGACACGTTACGGGAGAGTGATGTGACTGTGAGATGCCAGTGACATAGACCATAATAAATTTTTGTATCAGGAATCTTTTTTGTCCTTTCTTTTTTTTTTTGTTTTTTTTGTTTTTTTGTTTTGTTAGAAACAAATATCTTGCCAGAATATGGAAATTATTACATACAGTTTTGGTCTGTGTGTGAGGGGGAAGTTTCTGAGTTGTAACACTTAGATTGGATTGGGGACTTTCAGTTCTTGGTTCTCATGCCTTTCCTACTCCCACACTACTTGTTTACCTTCTGTCTCTCTCTCCTCTCCATCCTCCTCATTTTTATTAATACATGAGGTGATGTGAGGAGAAAAAAAACAAAAGAAGGGAAAGTTGAAAAAAGTGAGTAGAAGAGTAAAGCTGAGATTTCGAAACACAATCTTTGTTGGGCTTCTGCTCTACATTTTTAATAAGATTAAATATTTTGACCTTTAGAATCCACCTGCCTATTCCGTCAGCTTTGGGCTGGTGGATCAAGGTGCTTGTGCATGAAAAGGGTCACTCATTGCCACCCTCTGTCTCCACGGTGACTGACAATTTAGGCTCCCTTCTAGCACTCATCTGGGCATTACCCCAACAGTGACCGTCTCAGTAGCAATCTGCTCTTCTCTGATTTCTGCCTTCCCAAATCTACTTCTTGCTTTTCAGAGTACAAATAATCAGAGAGGGGAATTAGTGAACATTCCCTGCTTTTGAAGGCTTTCCACCCTCCCCAAAAACAAACCAAGTCATCTCCGCTTGCCTGGGAACACAGTTTCAGCAATGCTTGCAGAGGAGCTGAAGCTCACAAGCCAGGGGTGTCATTTTTATTTGCTCTCTGCTTCTGCGGGGTAGGAAACAACAGCGGGGAGAAGGAGCAGGGATGAGTGAATGGGTTTCCTGGAGGCTGGCTGGCCCCAGGGTGCAGTAGGTGTATAAAATGCCATTCAAGCGATTCAGGCCAAGAGGGTGCGGCGGACGGGCAAGGCTGCTCCCTTTGAAGATGCTTCTGTCGGGCTGGAAATACAGGAGAAAAGCACAGCTTCTTTCAGCTGTCCCCTTTTGTGTGCTTTCCCATACGAAACTATGTTGCCACCGCTGCTCTGCACTTTGTTATTATGACAGGAAAAAATGAATTTCTAATGAGGTATCTGTGCCAGCTGCAAGCACCTTGTGGATCTCTGTGGCTCAGGAGCTTTGTCAGACGTTCCTTGCTAAATGCTAACCAGCCTGGGGGAGGACGAGACTGTCAAAGCACGGCCCCTGTGAAAAAACCCTTTTCTGTACAAATTCAAACAAACGGAAACACCCCAGTTCCCCTAATAAGCTATGCTACGACATGTCCTCATTTCACAGTGACCGACTCCAAGGACAGAAAGGACTCGGGGAGGCTTTGACAATATGCAAGGAGCTCTGATGTTTAAAGGAAAGGAATGGTACATTTAGAATTGATTAATACCCGCTGATTCTCAGAAGGCTTTTCATATGCAACGCAGGAAATATTTTGCTCAGCCCCTAAAATGCAGCTGCATCTCCCAAGGCCCGTGTCAGCTCTTGGGAAAGCTGAAGTAACACAACTACTTTGGAAAAGTTGCAGAAAGAGGAACCACAACCACTATTTGCTTCAAGCAGGTAGAGGGAACTCAGCTGTTCTCAAATAGGATTTCAGTGACTGGTTCAGAGACTGAAGTTTTAAAAGATGTTCAGAAATTAGCACAGGCCTAACCTGGCAGCATAGAAATGTATTTGCTCTTTTGCAGCTTGCCCAACTGCTGCTCTTCAGCGTAGTTTTGCTGGTGCAAGGCCACTAAGATAGGCACTGCCCTCTCCAGCAGGATCGCCTGCTGAGGGGCTGGTGGGACAGTACTGCACACAGGTTTTGCTGGGGATCCCTCTCCCCCTGTGTCGCTGTTTACACCAGGAGCAGAGATGCACACAAATTCCGCAAGAGAAGGCAAAGCAACTTTATTAATTTCTAACCCTGTTTTATATACCCTATCCCCATAGGGCGATTGGTCAGTGATCCCCCATCTCCTAGGGTGATTGGCTAAAGTCCTACAACACCCATTTCAAAACATTTTTCCAATGTGCCATAAACAGAACTTAGCAAAACACCAGGTGTTGGTCTAGCTTACAAAAAACATCCTGCTGTTTTTCATAACATGCATGAGGAAGGCAGGACTCTCACCAAATATTGTGAGAACCTGAGAAAATCCCTCTGCTAGCAGCTTTTCTACATCCATACCCCTGCACCCATCATTCAGGCACTTTCTGTTAGTGAGGCAGATTCACTCCAGGGAGGGGAAACTGAGGGGTTTTGAAGGAGACCTTGGGATGAGTTTGAGCCAGATCTTTAAAGGAAACCCCTGTGTTTCCCTTCTCACAACAAGCTAAAGAAACACAAAAGTAAGTGATGAGACTCTGCTGAAACACAGCTTTGCTGAAACAACAGCTTTGCTGTCTTTCCCCAGCCAAAAGCAATGTATTTTTGCATGGATTAATCAGCAATAACCTTAGGCATTTGCACACTGAGTATCCACACTGCACCTGACCTCTTGAGGACTTCTTTATGCTGAGAAACTAAGCACAAAAGTGCAACTTCCCTAAGTCATTGAATGTTCTTCAGCATGTCCACTGTCTTAAACCTTAAGAATGTTAGCAGCTTTGATACTGACTACTCACATTCTCTCCTTCTGCTCATATTGATGGACAGAAATAAATGCCCGAGTGAGTGACTGACTGGGGGTAATGCCTCTGCAGGTGGTGGTGACATTGATGGAGAATGATGGATGAGGGTGACAGGGCTCCACCCCACCCACTTGCCCATGTGCATGACAGAAGGTCTGGCAGGCCAGCCCCCACTCTCTGAACAATGACTCCAAGTAGGTTTTTGGAAGTGTAAAAACAATGGGTTTGGCTCCAGCAGTGATTGTGCTACAAGTTTGGGGCCATTTAATGAGTTGCTAATGTGAAAATAATTTTCTTTTCTGACTTCAGAATGGAAGGAGTAAAGACAGATGGCCCCAAATGCAGGGATATGCATCCATAGAATTGGTAATGGCTCTGCCAAGGCTTGAAAGGCAGATCGTCAGAAAAAGGCGACATTCCTGCCGCTGTCAGGAGTTGACAGAAACCCTCTGACTTTTCCCTTCTTACCACACTGGTTGAGAGATTCCGGCCAATGTCCACTAGACATCAACAGGATGGTGATTGTTATTGCAAAGGCTAAGCTGCTGTTTCAAGTTGAAATGCATCCTGTAGAGGGGAGGGGAATCTGTTCCTGGCATATGCCAGAGAATGGCAACTGATTGCTAATCCAGATACAGGGGGAAGTATTTGTGATTGATCACTTGATCTCAAGTATCAAAAGAAAAATCTACAACTCTTGGGAGACCACAGTACTAGCATTAATGACTGTAAGGAATGTCAGTGTCTTGCAGGGTTTATTTTTGTTTTGGATGCATATTGAGGTTGAGACATTTGGCATTTAAATGGGAACTGTCATTCCTGTCTATACCAATTCAGCTTTGTTAAGCTCTCTCATACACAAGAAAACTGCTAAAAACATTCCCAGGAAAAATCTCATATTTTTATAAACAAATACTACCGAAATCTTAAGGCAAGGAACAAAAGTGAATTTAATGTTGTTTAGTATTATAGATGACTGTAAAAGGTAAATGCATTATTGAGGAACAGTGAGCTGCATCCAAATTAATTTGGTTCTAATGACCACAATGACAAATCTGGTAACATCTGATTTGCATGAGATGCCGGGTCCTTGCCAGCTATGAATGAGCAGAGATACATGACCAACAATTTTTACTGTCAGTGCCCCTTTCAGGAGGGTAGCTCTTTTTGGACTGTCATTTTCTTTAAAAACACAGGGAATGGTTTTCAAAAGTAATAAATGGCTTACAGTGCCCAGCCTGACCTGGCCTCCTTCGTAAGCAAAATGCAAAGTTGTCTGAGAAGAAGTGCTCAATGTTTTCAGAAACCCAGGTGTGAAGGTGACAAGGGAGGTGTCCAGAACAGCTGAAGGTCTGGCAAAGCCTGCCAATGCCAAGGGCCACTGAATATGCAAAGAAAGAAGCTTTGAAATCCCACTTGAAAGTCCAGAAGAGTTAAGAGTCACTATTTACTATTGAAAATTTTGAGTCTTACCCTCTCACTTTTGCTTACAGAAGCTCCCAGAGAAGAAGTGTCAGGTATTTTCTGCAGGGATGGGACGGTGGTACCCCCAGTCCCTCCATCCGCACACAAGTCCACTCCAACCTAAAAGCACTATAGTCATACTCACTCTAGCACACAAATGTATTGATGTCTAATGTCTGTTGAACTACATAGCACATATTTCTATTAAAAATATCTAAAACTTTTCCTATAATTCTGTAATTATTATGTAACATAGGAGCAGATAACTTATTATTATTGCTCTTCCTCATCAGAGCACCTTCATTGTCAGCCAAGGAAGATATGGCTAAGCAGAGACAGGACCACCTGTGACTCTGCTTCTTGACATGGTGGGTAGGACCTGTAAGATGCTTTGGCTGAAAAGAAGCTTGTTATTTGCTCAATATCCTAAAAAGCCATCCACATCATACCCTCTCTGCAGAGATGGAGTTTTGCCCATGAAAAGGCCTGGGAAGTCCTGTGCTGAGAGACAGACATATCACATAGGACAGACAGCTCCTGTCTGTCTGATTGAAACCACAGTCAGTCAGCATCAGCCCACCTCATGGGAGGGGCAAAAGGAAGGGAGAAAGAGCAGAGCTGGTTTGTCTGTAGTGCTGGAAACAGAGGATAAGGAGCTCCATGCTCTGTACCCCATGACACAGAAGTGGCTTTCTTAGAACAAACCACACAGATATATAGCCTGCGTAACAGGAGACTCAGGGGGACTATGTCACTCTCTACAACTACCTGAAGGAAGGTTGCAGTCAGGTGAGGGTCAGGCTCTTCTCCCAGGCAACTAGAGACAGGACGAGAAGGCATGACCTGAAGCTGTGCCAGGGAAGGTTAAGGTTGGATATCAGGAAGCACTTACTGACAGAGAGGTTGATCAGGTATTGGAATGGACTGCCCAGGGAGGTGGTGGAGTCACTGTCCCTGCAGGTGTTTAAAGAAAGGCTGGATGTGGCACTTAGTGACATGGTCTAGCTGGTGTGGTGGTGTTAGGTCATAGGCTGGACTTGATGATCTCAGAGGTCTTTTCAACCTCAGTAATTCTATTATTCTATTCTATGATTCTATTCTATGATTTTATTGATTCTATGTTAACTAAAGGTTATACCTGACTCTGTCACTATCTTCTCTGCCACCTCCTCTTTAGGCAAAGTACCTGACTCTATCTTCCCACTCACAAAGTTGACTACCTGGCCAGGTTTGATCACCTGCATAAAGCCTAATCCACACTTGCTTTGTCCCTTCAAGCCATGGCGTGGCATGGCACAGCGTGCAGCAGCTAACAGCAGCGCTGGTGGCAGCGCCCTTCACAGAGGCTTAGCTGCAAATCTCTGTCTTGTCAAGCAAGCTTAGTACAAATAATTAGAGAGGCGTAAACTAATCCTATAAGGCTAGATCATGGCCAGACTTGGACTGGGAGACACAGCACTTAAAAGCAAAAGAGGAGTCTATTTTGCTCCCTGCCTAGATCTTCAGCTCCTGGAGACCAGCTTGGGGCTTTCTCCGCAAAACTCCCGGGGGAAACATTTTCACTTCATTCCCTCCTACCTACTGTACCAGTAAAATCTTTGCAGATGTAGAAGACTATAGGGGCTTATTCAGCACTTTGCAAACAAGCATCCCTATTAAAGACCTCTAATGGAGGCAAGAACTAATGATTTAATCTATTGTATGTCTACTTTTCACTCACTTGTTCATGAGAATCTCTATTAACAAAAAGTGCCATGAATCTAAGGCACACAAGGTATGGAAATGCTTCACATGAATACAAATATTCTTTAAGCTGGGGAAAGGGGCTGCAGCATCACCAATTAGATACTTGGAATAGGCACTGACCAGCAGCCCCCTGTCCTATTAATAGATGAGAGAGCTATGTTCCTGCTCCTGGGGAGCTTGCCTGGTGGAGCCGGTCTCCAGAGAGCCAACGTCTACAAAGCGCTAACATCTGGTGCCCATTATTTCACCAGCTCTGTTGTGATTAGTCCATATGATAAGTCTGGCCAATTGCTTCTGGTAAGGGATTGCTCCACTCCCTCCACCAGCCTCTTTGAGCTGTCACTTCTGGTTTGTGGCCCCTGCTAATTTGCCACTGCAATTTCCAATATTTGCTCAAATCCCTTAAGGAAATCTCCCGTCCTTTCAGACAGAAGGGTAGCACTGATAATAAAAAGGGAAGGTTTATCAATTAACTCAAAATGCTCTACTGAAGCAAGCTCAAACCCCCTCCTATTTCAATTATGTGAGACACAAAATGCTCTGGAAAAACTTTTGCTCGTAGAATTGTTTCATGAAGAAGCTGGTGGGATTTACAGAGGTTTTAACGAGTTGGAGAAGAGGTTAAAAAAAAAATTGTCTTGCTTCCTGAAGGCTTTTTCAGCCACTGCAATAGCTGGATTGTCCCCACCTGACAGAAAGGTTTCTCCTCAGAGATGTAGGAAAGGGATTTGGGTCTTCAGACAGAAGCTTACCCATAATTTTTCTATTTCTTTTTCTTTTGCCCCTTTACCTGTTCATTCCTTCATTCTTTCATTCATCCTTTCCTCCTTTCCTTCTTTCCTTTGTTCTCCAAATGCCAACTGACATGCTTAAACACTTGTATTACTGTAGGAAATGTCCATTACCTCCCATTTCACACTAGTGGAGGTAGGCTAAGATAAGTAAGTCACTAGGGACAAGAATGGGAATCCCTTGTTTACACAGACTTCTGCCCAAATACATGAAACCATTCAAAAAGCAAATTGGATGGCTTTACACATTATAAGTGTTCCTTGAAAAGATATGAAAGAAAAAAACTAGCACAAACAGGCTAAAATAATCTATAGTTACACAAGGATCAAATTTTAAGTTCTGTAACTGGCATGTAATGTTGGTTTGATCAAATAATTTCAATTCTTTCCTACCTTTTCATTAGTTTCTCTGTAATTTCTGTACTAAGGAATTTCTTTGCAAGGACAGAGGTCCACAAGGAGAGTGCCAGAAGTGAGTTCAGCCAAAGCATTAGCTCCAGGCAATGCCTCATCTTTGCAACTTTATTACACATATAATACACTTCACTCCTGAAATCCTCAGTTCAGGGCATGTGTTTACCATCTTTATGTTCTATCATAAACTCATGCCTTTCAATAGTCAATGTTTAAGCATAAGTCAGTTGACAAATGTGACAACACTTCATGCTATTGTGGAGATGACAGCACTCAATTTTTCTTCTGCTGAAGTCCTTGCAGTATTGAGGTGATAAGCACCACTCAACTGGAAGGGAAGGAAGCTAACAGGTTTCGCAAATGAGTTACAAAAGCAGAAGCTACAAATTCCCTGATCTTTGCACTTTCTTCCTGGGCACTTTCAACACAAGATTTTGTCTGCACTATCCAGTTTTCATTAGCTAAGAAGTTAACCTATGGCAGATCCTGCTCTTCACCACCAAGGGTTGTGGCAAAGATGGCTTTTCTGTCTAACAGTGATAGCAAGGATCATCCCATTTTGTAGGTGTAGAAACTGAGGTACAGAAGAGTTAAGTGAAACAGCCAAACACCAGCAGAAAGTTACTGTTCTCATTACAGCTTCAGACTTCTCTAAGCATTACAGTATGCTGATTTTATGATCAAAATGTATAGGTTGTCTGAGTGAATATAACATGTATATGCACAGAGAAGTGCACACACATGTGTGCACATCTATGGATGTACTCATCCACATTCACCAAATTCTTGTGATATTTAGAGGCCAGTGAAACTAAAAGAGAGGCTTAATCACAGAAGATGCCGTGTCCCAGACATTGACTCCCAGTAAGACTTTTATTATCCTTAGCTGGTCTTGCAGAGAGAGCAGGTATCCTCCCCTTGCTCCTGAAGACACAGCATGAGGCAGAGAAGTCTTTTAAGCAGAACTAACACAAAGAAATTTGCTCAAAATCCCTTGTTAAACCTCTCACGTGTCTCTCATTTATCATGCTAGAAATTATGACCCGTAAACAGATGCAGGTGTAAAACTAGACAAGTCTGTACACAGTTTCACAATTATAAGACATATTTAGCTGTTCTCTGTTTACTAGCAAAGGACTCGGCTTTCCTACACCAATGCAACAGCAATAGCTCACAAAAGATTTGTTAAAGTCCACTGAGAACTAACCAGGTTTGGCCACTTGTCTCACTTTCCTGAAGGGCTCAGTCTCCAACTCATGTTTATAAAGTCTCTTCTCAGACTTTATGACATATCCAAACATCTCCATCTTTCTCTGGAAAAGAGAAAAGGCATGTGGGCCTCATGGACACACAAGGAGAGGAAATGAAGGGATGTGGTTATTTTGGAGAAGGATAGGAGACAAATGCAGAGGAAGGGGTTATCAGAAAATGTAGGTAAGCTTGATATCTGTGTTACCCGGGATTTAAGAAACCAGAGACCTGTATTTGTTAAGAGAATCACTTCAGAGTGAGGCAGAGACCCTCCTGCACCAAAAGTTGGGCTGTGGCCCCAGCTTTGGCTGGCTGCTCAGTCACCTGCTTGGCCCTGGAACTGGCCCATAATACAGGACTCAGCTGATTGCACTGTCATTTTCTTCACATGTAAAACACTATCAGTAATTCATATTTACATACCTTTCCAGAAGCTGTGAAAGATCCTTCGCAAAGGATCCAGCCAGAAAATTACAATAAGGTAAGGTGATGTAGTCTGAATTTTTTATCTGCCTTCTTGGCTACAAGTGTGTTCTTTTCTGGTATTGTAACAATTCTTTCTATTTCTTCAGAAATGTTCCTTGCCAGCTGGAAGAATATTGGCTAGGTCCCTTTAAGAAGTCAGGAGCAGAGGCCTACAAAAGGTCCATTTTACCATTTTACTAGAGTTTGGGCAGCTCTCACCTACTCGGAGCTCAGCTGCACCAGGCTAATTTCCATAAGCATCATGTGGTGTTACAGAAACCACATTTTGCCAAGCTGTCAACTGTACAGCCTTCTCTTTGCTAAACAGACTCCCATTAAAACTGTCTGCACAATTTGTCAGTTAAATGAGGTACAAGAGGGACGCTCTATTTGCCCCTAATTAGCTGTGCAGACTACCTTTGTCTGTTTGATTAAGTATTCACATTATCAATTTTGTTTAATCTGATTCATTTCACACACCTCCCCAGGGACTCAGCCCATACGGTTAACTAATCTCCGATATCATCTCTCATATCAGCCCATGGTAGTCTCCCACGGCATGCTCTACCCAGACACACGCTGCTCACCAAAATCTTTGCTGGGGAAGGTGCTTCCTGACCAACAAAACCAACGCTGCCTCCCTGGAGCTGAGGGCTGCTACTTTTAAGGGAAAACAGAAAAAGCCAGGCTCATGCTCACTATGCTTCCTGAGTGCCTCCACAATGACTTCTTTTTTTTTTTAATCTCAGGAGCTTTTTGACTGCAACCAGCCAACTCCAGCAAGATGGGATATGGGTGCTGCACTGGAATGCCACTTCCCACTCCTCATGGATGTCTGAGAGTGACAAACTCGTGCTCTTCAGCAGGTCTCCTGTCGAAACAGTAGGGAACACCAGCATCTCAATCACACAGAGAAATAATGTATTATAATGTGGGATGGACTTTAAGCAGGAGGACCTGCCCAGTCCATGTCATTTAGAGAAAAGGAATCGCAGATATTCAAAGGTGATACGTTTGCAAGTCTGCAAGGGCCTGACTAACGGCACCTTTCAGAGAATACAGATCATATTAAGAGTCAGAAAGATATTCCAGAGAAGACATGGACCATAAAGATCTCTCTTAAAGCCTCTTTTGTGGTTTTGCTCAAGGCACCCCTGGCAAATCCCTGGGGAAAAGCAGCCAGTCCTGGGCTGTGGCCGGGCAATGTCTAGGGGTGAATAAGTATTGCCTCATCTTCAGTAAATGGGTTATTTCACCACAAAATTTGATGTCCATCTGCATGGAAACTGAGTGCATTCCTTTGCACCCGCCTGACTACACACATATATACGCTTGCATGCATATTAGCATGAGTTGTGTAGAAAATATTTCCAGCAAAAATTTTAAGCCTTGTAAATATGAGACTTTGTTACAGCTCGCTTCTGTTAGAACTTTTCTTAGACAATGTTAGTCAAAGTCTTACCACTGGTCACACTTTTGATGAGAATAAAGCTTTCATAATTTTTCAGTGACAAGTTGTACCTGAATGAAAAACAGTTTTTGCACCTAGTCAGCATAGATATCCTGCCCTGCAGTACCATGCTTCTTGTGTGTTTCAGTATTCAAGAGTCTGATTTCTGAAATTTTCCATCATAACTGAAATTTCCCATTTCTCTGTTTTAAATGAAGTGTGATTCAACTTGGACTTATTTCAGCAGGTCTACTTTCTCCACATTCCTTTTCCTGTGCTAATAATACTGCATACATGGCAAGAGTAAAAAAGTTGAGGTCATTGACTTAAGTCAGTGACACAATTCTTTGGATCTGTTTTTGTCATGGCAGTACATGGAAAAGGCCTTTGTAACCTCTGATATGACTTTCTGCCTGGAGGTAAACACTGTCAGATAGAATACAGATAGACAAACACTGCTGTCACTGTTACACTGCCCAAAACTCCCTAGGCTCTATGTACTGACATTGGCATTTGGAAAATAATTTTAAATGCTAGATTGCAATATGAAAATCTGTAAAATAGCATAGATTGGAAAAATCAATGTGTAGCTATCTTTAATTGAGCCTCATTTAGTAGTTTAATTCAAAAGAAGTTTATTCTAGGAATCTCCAGCTGCCTCTGTGAGAGTTGTTTATAGCTGAAAAACTCCTTAAAATGCTTTGCAAAAGATCTTTCCCTTTATTGATTCTATCCACTGTACAAATTGTTATTTTCAAGAGAACAAACTGTTTTATGGTTAATGCAAAAAAGTAGCACCAATATCAGACCTTGTGAATTACTTGACTGCTCTTCCCAACATTAAACTTCAGCAAACAGATACAGCTCAGGGTACTTGAAACCAGCAAACAACATTTGGCTTTTGTGGCTAATAAAGTGAGACTTAATTTTTTTTTTCACCATTTTTTTTTTTTTTTTTAATTTGGAAAGAAAATAGGCTCACAGAATATTTTGCTTTTAATATTCCTATTTCTATGGATCTTTAAAAAAAATTTTGAGCAATAACTGAAGAAAAAATGTCATAAAATAAAAATTAAAAGACCAAATTGAGAAAACATCCATATCTGGAAGACAACTTCAGTATATTCTTGAAGTTAAATGCAGGCATAAATACTGTCCTCAACTGCAACGACATTGAGCAAGTATTTAGCTGAGTACATAAATAGGCCCAAAGGCAGAAAGCTGAAGATATGATATGGTGAAAGAGTCATAGTTAATCTTCTAATTAATATTTAAACTAATTAGTCCCCAGCACCTACACCAATAAATTGAGGAAGTAACTATTTATGCCGTATGATAGGATTTCCCTGTACTCATTAACTTCAGTTCTGTGATGCTATTAAGTATCAATATTTATGCTCATTGGTGTTGCAATAAATTTTATACCAATCTAATTAGTCATTCTGCATAGACAGAGCATTAATTAAATGTGGCAGTGAGTATGTGAGAGTGTAGTTTCACTCCCAGTTGTAACAGTCATCTCAAGAATTACAACCCATTAGGGAAGAGTGGTAGGACAGAGGTGTTCAAGGAGTCTGGGCACCAAGGAGGAAGCAGCAGAAGTATCTTCACAGAAGGAAAGAAGATAACGTGTTCAAAAAGTAAGAAGTTTTAGATAAAGAAAATGGATGTTTCATTCCCTGAACCTACCCTGTGCATATATCTAATGCAAGGCTTTGTTTCCTGAAGAATTAACAGTAGCACAAGTATCACCTTCACCATCACCAATAAACAGTACTAGCAATTTTAGAGTAGTTCCAAGGAGACTGAATCATGGTCTACCTTTGGCACCTATGTCATACAAATGCAATGTTACAGGTAGATCCATGCAGTAGGGGACAGCACACCTCCTGATGACGACCTCCTAACCTATCATCCTACCAACTGACACCTTGGCACAATGAAACTGAGTATCAAAATCTGGCTTTACTGTGAGTTTACTTTGAGCTCTGTGCTTAAGTACCTGACTAAAACATATGTTTGCTCTTTTGTTGACTGGAGCAAGAACATCCCAAGCCAACAAAGTTGTAGATACTGAAATGTGTAGGCATCTATGGCATGGTCAGGCAATAGGTGAGCGCAGTGACAGAGGAAGACATCCAGAGCTGTATAATACTAAAAGCCCCAACTGTCTTGATCCTCATGCTGTTGTCAAATAAGGAAAAGACTGGGGAGCATCATGCTGAGATCACATCTGAAGTTTCACTTCTGCAGGTGTGTGCTTAGACGTGTACAAAAACCCATGCAAGTACTGTCTTCAGATTAGTTAATGAGATGTGGGACATGAAGCAGAATATTTCCGATATTTAACATTTCCACAAAATCAGCCAAGAAATCCCTGAAATACACTATAAAATAATTGAAAGCCCTACAGCATGTTTTATGATGGTCAAATGCTTTCATAATAATAATGCCTATATTCAGAAAATTACTGCAAAACAGAAGTTCTGGAAAGCACTTATATGACTTATATCCTAATGCATGTCATATTACCCAGGTGGACACTGCAAAGGAGAGTGTTACTTTTCTTTCTCAGTGACCTTAAACACTGTTGTTGAACATTGTGTTTGTTGAGGGTGATTTGCTTTCAGGAGTGTCCTCCATATAAATGATTGCAAAATGAGGCTGATAATTTCCTAAACTTCTTCCAAATTCCTACTCTGCTGCTGCTTTCAACGGGACAGATGAAAGCAGGACAAGGTGTTACATTATGAGCTGGACATACACATGAGATTGTAGTGAAGGAAGAAGCATCAAATTCAAAGCTCAGAGCATCATTAATCAGCATCCTACAACTGAGCTGATGAAAGCAGAAGGTAATGCATCTGCACATAATGGGACATGTTCCTTAGACCTAACATCAACAACATTGTCCACTTTTGTTTTCTGTACACAAGGCCAAACCTAGATGAACATGTGGGAGCTGATTAAAATTTAGCTGCAATAACAATAAAAACATTCTTATTTTGGTAAATAGTGTTATGACTAAAGATGACAAGCTCTTGCCCTTTCTGGTCCACGTCTCCTCTGCAAAGTGCCATTCTTTAGAAGAACTAGTACTGCTGTCAACCACATCATTTGGGGTATTCTAAGTTTATTTTGCCTTGCTGATAACAATATCTATACTTTTTGATGAAAACATGACACTCTGCAGGAAAAGTGAACATCTGATATCCTGGAAATATCTATAGGACCTAGTTGGTAAATGATTGATAAAGTGCTTTATTGAGACTAACAGATTTTCAAGAGGTAGATTATCACTATACTGCGTTGTAAAGTAACAATTTTCACTCATGATTTTCAAGATATTCAAACACCATTATTGCTTTATAAAGCTCTCCAAATGAGATTGGAAAAATGAGATATTTCGACCACTTGATGACTTTTGTGGGTTTTGGGGTCAGATTTTAGGGAGGGCAGGAGACATCAGATCTAGTTTGCAGTGAAGCTCATGAATTGCTATATTGCTTTTGCTATTTCCAAGAAATGGTAGTAACTGGGGGAATGTGCTTGTGGTTACTTAGCACAGTCAGAGCCTTTCACTGGCATGTCGCCATCTCCAAAGCTTTGCCAAAAGTCTGAAGGATCCAATAATGATCACCAAGTGTCTGAAAGGCCTTGGCAAGTTCCCATAATTAACTTGTGGGCTCTTGCAGAGCTTCTGCACCTCATAATGAGTCCAGACAACATTTAAAACCGTGTTGCAAAGTAGATCTCCTCAGTTCCCAAAGGCTTTCCTGTTAGTCTCCTCTGTCTTGCCGATATCTTCAGCCAGAGAGTTCCAGCAGAAGGAAAATGCTGCAAGGAATTTCTAATCCCCACTCTAATGAGGAGCTGAGGCAGATCTGGCCAGGTTAACAGGTTTTGTGAGGGCCTCAGGTATAGCTTAGGAAAAATTAAAAAAAAAAAAAAAAAAAAAAAAAAAACAACCTTTGGATTCAATTCTAGGAATCAGGACAAACAGGAGACCAAGATATGCTAATTAACACAGCTGCCATCAAGGATGTAATCTAATTTACATACTTGGTAGTGAATAAATGCTTCCATATGGCAGAGTATCAGTATTTTTTCTTGACAACTTTATCAAAAAGCTACTGAAATTCCCATGCAAAAACTTTTTCTAACTTGACTAAAGATAACACAGTAAAGTAAGTGAGAGAAATGCAAGTAAAAACAGTCATGTTCAAGAAAAGTACACACCAGCAAGCTAGGAAACTAAGTTTGGAATACTCAGTTTATGGAGCAGTAAGAAAACTCATAAATGCACTACAGTGCTCCCCAAATAACTTCAGACATTTGCCCATCTTCTTGTCTCAACCAAATCCATGAGATGGCCTCATCTTGTTCATTCTGTACATCTGCCACTGCCAATTTGAGACAGATGCTCAAATGCTCCAGTGCCCAAAATGAGCCAGATGCTCAGACATGGTACTACTGGAGTTCCTGATGCATGTAAGTCCACAGATCCATCCCTGCCTTCCGAGTCCTGGACTAGTGCATAATTCACTGTGTGTGGCAGCAGGGCTCCCCATAGTGCATGAGAGCATTACAGACTGCCTCAACAGTCACATCACCTTCCTGGTGCAGGGCAGCTCTCTTGTTCAAATTGGTGATATTTGAAACTCTTTGTATTCTTCCTGGTCAGCTAGAGGAACCAACATGGTTGACCATGGCAGTTGCTGTTGAATACGGCCTCAGTGATGGACCACACACTGCTCTGAATTGGCTCAATTTTTTCTGGCTGAACAAGAGCTCTGTGTTGAGAATGTGTGTCTGATTGATCACAGGCTGGACACTGAAGTGGTCACTAGGTTATCTCTGGACATCAGTGGTCTTAGCCAAGGTAACATAAGAATGAAGATAATGACTCAGGGGAGCACTTTCCCCCCAGCATGAGTGCTTTACACACTGGAGCAGAAAGTGATGGTTTGGGAAGATGTAAGCTCCAGAAAGGCCATGTGCATTCTCCAGCCTTTCAGATACTTGTTTCATTTATCCTTTCTTCTCGTACTTACAGAAGGCAGAGTAGAAAATGTTAGTGATATGCTCTGAAAATATCCACAAAGCAAGTTCTGATCCCCATGGACTTTCCCAAGAGGTGAAAATGCTGGTATCTGGGGGATTTCCAACAGCCTTTTCTTTTTGGATCTTTACCTAAAGCAGGGCTGCCTGAGAAATTACTACTCTACATGTTGTGTAATGCCCTCCACTTTGGTCATAAGAAGCTGCAGATATTGGGCAAGTCTGTCATTAAGTTATTGATAGTCTACCCTCTGTTGATAGTCTGATCATCTAGATGATCAGAGGACTGCAAGACTTGCAATACGAAGAAAGGCTGAGAAAACTGGGTTTGTTCATCCTTGAGAAGAGAAGGCTTAGAGGAGACCTCATATCCATGTACCAGTACATAAAAGGTGTCTAGCAAGAAGATGGAGACTCTTTTTACAAGGATTTACATGGAAAAGACAAGGGGTAATGTGTGCAAGTTACTGCTGGGGAGATTTAAATTGGAGTTCAGAAGAAAATTTTTTATCATGAGAACAACTAGACATGGGAATAATCTCCCAAGGGAAGTGGTGGATTCACCTATACTGGACAGTTTTAAAACTCAGTTTGACAGGGTGTTGGGCCATCTCATTTAAACTAGATATATATAGTTTACCTGAAAAGGTTGGACTAGATAATCCTTGAGGTCCCTTCCAACCCGGTATTCTACAATTCTGTGATTCTACCTCTAAGTGGTCAAGGTTATGAACATCAAATTCATGTGACCAATACACATACAAACACAATAATGTATCTGGAGAAACCAAATACAGAACTAAATGACCTAGCAGGAGGTAGTAGAGTAAGCTGAGCTGGGTTTAGGCATACCCATGTAAGGAGGCAGTCTACTGTTCTAGGCAGATTCTACAAAGTTTCCCAACAGAAATGTGGCAAGAATATTTATACATGCAATTAACTTTAGATGTTTGCGTTGTCCTATGCAGACTGCATGCTTGAATGCATTGCTGGATGCAAGCCAGGGCACAAGGCACCTACTGAGGATCAAGCTTAGTCTAGTCATCATTGTCCTTTTGAACTCATTCTGATCCGCAGTGAAACAGGCATTTCTGCAATTCTCACTGGGCACCTGAGGTAAAGTCTCATTGCATTCTCAGACAGACAGCCGTACCTCAGATGAGTTCTGTCTCTGTTTTTCTCGGAAAAATCTCTGTTGCTAAAGGAGAACAGAAAGAGGCTTACTCATACATGAAAAATCAAACTAAAAATCCAGTGCTGAAACTCAAATAACGTGTAAAATTTTTATGTAGTTAACTATTGCCTTATTTAGTACTTTTTATTTTAAAAATTACTTCAGTGACAAAAATAAGGAAGTTGAAGCTAAGCAATCCACCTTTTTTATGATATTTCCTTTCAATGGATCATCATAATGTTTTCCAAAGCAGTTATAATTTCCCTTTGTAGAACATAAATTTTAGTTTAATCTACCTTTTTCTCACAGAGGGTACATTTACGATGAAAAGGAATTATGGAATGTTAGACACTCTTTGTGAAATTCTGAAAATGGATTTTTCTCTAAATCTTTTCTAGCAGGTTAGAACTTGAACAGTAAAATTACTATCTGTAGTAACTGGCCCCAATACAATCTGTCATTCCCCTGACCAATGAAAGATTTTTGCTACATAGGATCGAAGCACGCATCGGCTTCCTAACATATATGAAAGTTGGGAAGCTGGGAATGCACCCTGTCACCAGACCCCTTTGACAGTGGTGCCACCCAGTCATAACATGCATCCTCTCTGCCAGGCAGGTGATGTAGCAGGATGGGACACCTACCCTGGTTAAGCCAAGTGGAAAGTGAGGCCAGCTGAGCTTACTTGGGGTTTTAAACAGAAATTGTTCTACAGGTAGAAGACCCTGAGAGAGCTGCTGTGGAGCGCTTTTAGATCTACTCCATGGATTCATCTTTTAGATTTTTGTTGAAATAAATAATTGGGGGGCTGTATCTGTGTGTGCTTGAAATACAGGTATGCACCAGATGCCATTACAAACTGCTGCAGAGCTTCCAAAACAGTTTTCTGTCTCAGATGATGGGGACAGAAATATTTTGTCTCTGTTACTGTCATGTCTTGTTTCTCTCATCCCTCCTGTTCCCTGCTGATGAGGTAAGTGTGAAGTCATGGTGGGTGCTGGGCTGGCTGACTGCCTTCTCCTCGTGGACATGAAGCCAGCAGCAAACCTGACTGGTGTGCTGGGACCTTTAGCCAGTAGAAGGGTTTTTCCTGATACAAGGCAATGTCACTAAAGGTGATCACCTCTTCGTTGCTAACACTCTCCAAGACAAATCTGAGCTAAGCTTGGGAAAGGTGGTCGTGGGAATGCCATGTAAACTCCTGACACCAGGCGGAGGCCATGTTTGTATCTCCATCTTTCACCAGAGGTCAATATTCACTGCAGTAAAGGCAGCTTCTCTGTAGGCAATGCTAGCTGCCCTGAACCAGAGCTGAAGAAGCATCATCTGGGCCAGTACAGCCCTTATTTCTTTCATATCCCCCTTGTCAACAGTTTGAAAGTGAGATGGCTAATTTTGTGCCTGACAAGAAAGGACGGATCATTTTCTCAGATGCTGCAATCAGCAGAGTCAGTGCTGGTACACTCTCCAAGGGAGTCCCCAAACTACAGGTTACTGGCAGGCAGACAAACGCTCGCTGACAGCCATTTGTGACCAACTATGAAACACCATCTGCTGTAGTTGGAGGGAAGGAACATATCCAGCAAGTGATACCACTGTGAGAAATGATTTTGTGTGTTGACACACAGCAGTCTTTAGATAGCCCCAAAGAATAAACCTACTTTGTTTTTCCAGCTTTGCATAAGGGGGAAAGAAACATTTTCTCTTGTTGGGGATCTATGGGTGAGACTTCCTAGGTCTTTTTGTATTGGAGCCAGAAAAAGAAGGTGTTTAGTATGTTTGCATTAACAGGTGTATCAAGTACAACTGTTAACTGAGCCAAATGTGTCTTTAGCAATGTCATGTTAGGGAGGGTGAAGTACTATCTGATGGTTAAAGCACCCGCTGGAGTGTGAATCTGCCACTGCCTTGCTCGTGACATTGGACAAGTCTCATCCCTCCTTTTTTGAAAGGTTTCTCAGTTTTTAGGAACAGAAATAGCATTTTGCTTCAGGAGAGTGTTGCAAGGACTAGCTAGTGTTTGTTCAGACCTTTGAAATCCTTGGAGAAAGAGGATAAATATTTTTTATTAAAGTTTGGATGATGGTGGCTGGTTCAGAGGCTATGAAACAAACAACCATGAAATCTTTGCCTTCAATATGTGGAAACAAAAAGACATTTTCAGACTTACAAAGACATTCATGAAGCATTAAGGTCGTATAAGTGACTGAAATCCAAAAAAGTACTTAAGGGTGACCAAAATGCTGTCCAAAAGCAAAAGGCTCACCTTTGTAACCAACACATGCAGCTGATCTCAAAAGTTACAGGAGAAGGAATGTTCAGCTCCCTCACAGGGGGAAGGAATCTTACTTGCTCATTAACGTAAATAAGGCATTCAGCCAAAGGCATATGCCAACTCTTCCCTCCCTGGTCAGAGAACAGGGCTTTCATTTTTAAGAGTCTTAATAGTTCTGTGCCTCATGATTAAGTAATGAGAACTGGCATCCAAACTATCTGAAGTTCAGCTGATCTTGCACTATCCTTGTAGGCCCTGGCAGACTATAAACCAAAATGTTTTCTAGCAAAATATGCAAATGAAAAATAAATAAAAGATACACCTTAAACTGCAGTTCAGTCTTAAAGCAGAAGAATATCAAATTATTATGGCAGATTATCACCTTATTTCTTTTACTTTTAGTGAAATTTTTAAACACTGGTACATACATAGATGCATCTGTATTTTTACATGTGGTTTTGCATGTGTATATACACACATAGATACATGTATATGTTTCACATCACTTCTTTCTTATCCAGCCTGCAGTTCTGTGACATTGCAGCGATGTTTGTCATCAGTCACTTAAAAGGATTGAATACTGTAGAAGGCCTTTCTGAAGGCTAACACAGGATGGATTCTATCTCTTTACACCCATATATTTCACATAAAATTGGCTATAGGAGGGTTCAATCCAGACACTCTTGAATTCAGATATACATGGCTGCGTGTGGTGTCACCCAAATAGGGGCAGAAGGGATTGAGCTCCTCTCTGTCTCTGGGCTGGACCTCAGAGGTGGCATGTGAAAGTCCAAATTCTGCACTCTCCCATGACAGACAGGAAGAGGGACCAGAAAGGGAGCTGCGTCGGGTGCTGAGGAGGGAAACCCACCTCCAGTGTGCAGCGGGCAACATGACAGGAGCCTGGCCAGCCAGTGACGGGGGACAGAGAGGGACAGGGATAGACAAGGGCTCTCAGGAAGCTTTATTTATGATTTAAATACGCTGTCAGTTGTGCCCATGCAATATGAAAACCAAATCTAAACATTTGTCTGTAGAATCAGGTGATGGCTGGCCCTCTGCTGTCTCAAGGGGGGCAGGAAAATGGACCATGCACCTGCCACCTAATTCAGTTTAAAACCTGACACATTTACCAAGAGTGGGCTGGCATAATGAACTTCATTCATGCTGTCAGTGGAGTCAATAACTTATCCCCAACTGCTTTTGTCTCCCTGGCGGCAGTGCCTCTGATCGGGCTGAGGTACTTATTCAAGTAAAATTTATTTTCAATTGCAGGCCATAATACTACTGGCACAAGCCTTGCTTTGACAGAAGCTTTTGCTCAAGGCTAAACTATTGTTAAAGTTTGTGCCCATTGTCCAGGGTCTTTGATCTGTCAAAGCTGCTTAACAAGCTGGTTAAAAACTGTTTCAGATAACAGGTGTGTCCTTTGAGGATGCAGGGCCATTTTTCAACTTCTTTAAAAGACTAGTCCAGTAGCTGACTAAAATTTACATGCTGGTTGGTGGTGATATATGTAAAGCACTTTTAAAGCAAGAAATTCGATTTAGGGGTTTATTTCCCTGAACTTCCTTGTGGTTTGTTGTTGGTTTTGTTTTGTTTTGTGGTTTGTTGGGGTTGGGTTTTTTTTTTTTTTTTTCTGAGGGAGTAAAAAGATTTATGAGGTGTTTCTCTGGGGCCTTGGAACTATTTAGCGGAAAGAAGATTGAGATGCTAAATCTACCTGCAACATTGCAATGGTGCCCAGTTACAATGAAGCAGTTTCTGGAGCAGTAAGCATCGGCAAACTTGGCCAGGAGAAATCTTGTGACAGAGAGGAGCAACAGTGGAGCTGTGTGGGGTAGGCTTTACTGAGGCATGCTTGGGATGGAGGGATGTGGACTGCATCCCCCTCAGCTCCTGGGGGTGTGGGGGGATGCATGCCCTGGGATGACTGTGCCTACCCCAGCCCTGGCCCAGTATGACAATGAGACCCCACCCTACCCCTGCACCTCCAGTTGGGTCCTGGGTCTGGTACAAGCTCTGAGACCGTGCAGCATGATTAGCATCTACAGAACCTGTGCTTGATAGCCAATTCCTGGGAGAAGGTCCCCATCATAGCTTGCATCCCCACTGTATAAGCCAGGCCATTCATGCATGGCCAATGGCCTGAACAAAATTTCTTTTGAATGGTCCATATGTCAGCTATATTCTTTAGGATGTGTGAAAAATGGTTCCTCCCCTTCACATATGTTTTAAAACACTGCTGAGGACCTGAGGGATTTCACTAGTTTCAACCCAAGCTAATTTCTCCCCCCCCCCCCCCCCCCCCCCCCCCCCCCCCGAAAATCCCCATCAAAACCAGACAAGTGTTGACCACGGTCATGCTGAAACAAATGGATCTGGCCTACTATCTTAGGGAAAATAGGGAAGAAAACTCACTGTACATGCACTGCGTGTCTTGAGGAGTATGTGGAAGGAAGGGAGGATGAGCATCTTTAGGGGTGCTTTTTTCCCCTTTCCAAATCAATACCACTTCTTTGTGGAGCAACAGATACTGGGATTTTGGCCCACAACAACAATTTCTGCACCTTTCCAAGTTCCTGGTGACCAGATAAAGGGGGCAGCCAATTGCTCATAACTTCCAAACTTGTTCATATCTGCAAAGCCCTGACAAAGGTCAAGGAGTGTGTTGGTGTCAGCAATACAATTAGAGATGTCTTGCTCATGCACACCCCAAGACTGCTGACTGCAGACTGCTACACAGGTACCTCAGCTTCCAGCACAGATGTACAGAGAGTGCAGAGCCCCTGGGAGGCTCACTTGCAACTGTGTGCAGGCAGCTTCTGCTGTACAGTATATCAAGCACCTCTTTATGGCCAGTCACAGCAATTGCCAATGCTGGTGGGCTGCCGGATCTCCACAGGAGTGAGCTGAGAAGAGGAAGGGCAGACAGCATCCTCATAGCCAGTTCTACAGCTGGGCATGGGAGAGCATGAATAAAATGTGGCATTTAGGAAACACCTTCCCATCTTTAACCTACAGAAAAAAGCACCTCAGCCAGTGAGTGCCAGGCCACCTTCCATAAGAAAAAAGAGCTGGAGGTTTCCCTTAGACTGCAGGAAAGTTCTGATACTTGTTTTCATCCCTCCCCTGAGCTGAGCCCAGCAGCTCCCCTTGCTGGAGAAGGTCACAAGCCTTGAGAACTGAGCATTATAAAATGAAATAACTTTGCTTAAAAAGCGAGCCTGCTTGGTAGGCATATTTTCCTCAAACATTCCCATCTGTACCTAAAATCTGTTATCAGCTTGTTAGTTCAAGGCAATTGGGGAATAAAACAAGCACTTTGTCAAATGTAGTAGTTTTGTGAACATCCCTGAACTGAATCAGGAATGTAAGTGAAAACCAAAGCTTTTCTAATGCCACTCAGCTATGCTCACCATTAGGATCATTACAACTGTTCAAAGATTACTTTGGCATGCATTGGTGCCATCAATTAGCTCCAGAGCTATGTTTAGAGCAATTCATTTTCAACATTCAGATGTAGCCAGAAAGATGCAAAATTGAGGACAACTCCTGTTGGAAGGCTGCAGCTATGCTTCTGGCTTCTGAGCAAAGCTGTTGGTGACTTTACTGAGTGAAGCATCAGCCCACTATACCGCCTACAACATGTTTTCAGTACCCCAGTCACTGAGTTCATGTCTAAGGGCAGGTTAAAGGTATCAATGAAGATAAAGACCTGTTATTGACCGGGCACATTAAGACAAGTTTTCACCTTCTCTATAATACAGATTAAAAGCCATTTCCTTCTCTGTTGCCAGAGAAGGCCAAAATACTTCTTTTTCAGATGAAGGGAATGTAAAGAAATCTACTACTTTCATTTCTCGGCATTTTTTCTGGTGTAAATTATTAAATGTGGTTGGGTTTAAAGCTGATTTTCTCTCATCTATTTCAATCAGTGCAATCTTTAATGCCATGTTGAAGCATAGAATAATCTGCTAAATTATGGTCTCTCCAGTCACAGAGGAGTACCACAGTTAGGAACAAGGGAAATTGAATTGCAGCAAACATTTTGGAGAAAAACATAAAAATTCTATATAAAGTAGCCCAAGGACTCCAAACTACTTTAATTCCTTTAATATTCAATACAAATTCCTTCAATATTAGCATATAATTGTGACCTGCAAAGTAAAATAAATTAAAAAATGGTATGAAGTGGCGGATGTCCAGTAAAGCCACCTCTATTACAGGAGGGTATCTGTAGCTATTATTTGTCACTAACTGTTATTTATATTGCACATGATTCAACAGATGGTCAGGCAGATGCAATGGCAAGGTGAGACAACCACAGCAGTGAAGGCTGGAATAGAAGATGCTGCAGCTGGAGGAAGAGGGCTGCGCATGGAGAGAGATGGATGGAGCCAGCGGCCAGGTGAGGGAATGAACAGGAGATGTTCAAGCAACTGAACCTGACAAGCCCAATGAAAGGGTCATCTGATGACTGTGGGGCCTTGCAAGATATAAAGATCTTCATGGAGGCAGGCCATGTAAAGGAGCCTATCCCACTCCCCTGGTAATATGAATTTTTTCAATTTACAGGATGACTGACCTTCTGCTGTATTATTGGGAACAGAATTAACCCCAGAGATCTCAGTTACAATCCACATGGGCAGAAGTGAAGAAGCAATCAGTGATGATCTGGCTCAGGGTATTTAGTTAGTGCTGACTTTGCCTGTAGACAGGATTTGGGTCAGAAAGCTTGAACACAAAGACACGGCAGAGAAGTGCTGTGATTGAAAAGCATGGATGGGGTGCTGCCAAACTCAGAAAACACACTAGTGTGAGGAAAAAAACCACCACCCTTTTTGAGGAAACACAATAAAAAAGGGAAAAGTAAAGTTTTCTTTTTGGACCATAGCTTTGCATTGATTGGTCGAGATAGGCTGAAACAAGTGAAGGATGGGACACTAAGAGCAGTTTGCCTGGTCTCAGCATGTATAAAGAAGGAACTGGTCTCGAGGGAAAGCCCAAAGATTCATATTCAACCTGTGGCTGGAATCACTTCTCCCATGAGATATATGACCCTTACAAAGCAGAAGGCAAAAGCCCTGTGCTTATGACAAAAACTTAGAAATTTGGGAGTGGAAAAAACAAGAGAGGTAGTATCATGGGTTCATTTTTCTTGGTGAAGATGTGATAATTGGTAAGGAAGGTCTATTTCTGGACATATGATGAATTCTGATACCGAAGACTACTTTATGTCTATGTGTCATATTTATGAACTGAAAAAGTCCCTGTGGAATGTAAGGCCTCACTGCCTTGGGCATCTTTGGCCCCATGCTGACATAAAAACTCTGGAAAATGGAAGAAAGATTTCTTGCACATGGCACGAAAATAGAAATAGATGTTCTTTACAGTTTCATAGTTCAATAGACCAATCTTGCACAACTAGGCGAAGCTAAGCAGCTAACCAGAGACTTAGATCTGTTAATAATTCTGACAACTGTCTCTCTTCTCAAAGTAAATGTATTCTCCTGCTAATATGGAGAGAAAGACAGACAGAAAGAGTTGGCAACAAAGGCAAAAGCTTGGTGTAAGAGAGAAAGACTCTGAGACTATCTCTATACAAAACATACTTGTGACCATTATCTAGCTCTGAGGCCAACTGGCACAGACCAGCATGTGTCCATGTTGTTAAATTCTTGCTTTCCAGGCAGTGTGGCCGAATACAAATTGCCTGCTGGGATTGGCCTTTGGCCTATGCTGTCCCCAAACCATACCTGGGAAATAGATTCAGAAGAGAGATAGTTGGCTGGAGCCAAACCATGCCAGGAACCATTGTAACAATATGACTCTATAAATAATTGAGCTCTGGTGCCTGGGAACATTATATGGTACTGTTTAATTTACTAGGAGAGATGAAGTCCATGGTTCTATCCTGAAATGGAAATCACAGAATCACAGAATCATTTAGGCTGGAAAAGACCCTTGGGATCATCGTGTCCAACCATTAACCCTACTCTACAAGTTCTCCCCTATACCATATCCCCCCAACACCACATCTAAGTGATACTTAAAACACATCCAGGGATGGCAACTCAACCACCTCCCTGGGCAGCCCATTCCAATATCTCACCACTCTTTCCATGAAGAACTTTTTCTAAGTGTCTAGTCTAAACCTACCTTGTTTCAGCTTTAGGCCATTCCCTCTGGTTCTGTCACTAACTATCTGAGAGGAGACACCATCACCAACCTTTCTACAGTGTCCTTTCAGGTAGTTGTAGAGAGTGATGAGGTCTCCCCTCAGCCTCCTCTTCCTCAAACTAAACAGGCCCAGCTCATGCAAACAGTCCTTATATGATCTATTCTCCAGTCCCTTGACCAGCTTTGTTGCCCTCCTCTGCACCCGCTCCAGTATCTCAATATCTCTCTTGTCCTGAGGTGCCCACAACTGGACACAGTACTTGAGGTGAGGCCTCACCAGTGCTGAGTACAGGGGGACAATCCTCTCCCTGCGTCTGCTGCTCACACTGTTTCTAATCCAGGCCAGGATGCTGTTGGCCTTCTTGGCCACCTGGGAACACTGATGGCTCATATTTATTCGCTTGTCAACTAGAATCCCCAGATCCCTCTCCTCCAGACAGCTCTCCAACCACACTGCCCCAAGCCTGTAGCTTTGCATGGGGTTGCTGTGGCCCAAGGGCAGGACCTGGCACTTGGCCTTGTTGAACCTCATGCCATTAACACTGGCCCAGTGATACAGTCTATCCAAGTCTCTCTGGAAAGCCTCCCTATCCTCACGCAGATCATCACACCTGCCTAACTTGGTGTCATCTGAGAATTTACTGATGGTAGACTCTATGTCCTCATCAAGATCATCAATAAAGATGTCAAATAGAAACGGTCCCAACACTGAGCCCTGAGGAATGCCACTTGTGACCTGCTGCCAGCTGTATTTAATACCATTGACCACTACTCTCTGGGCCCTTCTGTCTAGCCAGTGCTTGATCCAGCAGATCGTATTCTCATCCAGGCCATGAGAAGCCAGTTTTTCCATTAGAAATCTATGGGGAACAGTGTCAAATGCTTTCCATAAGTCCAGGTAGAACACATCACAGCCTTTCCCTCATCCAGTAGTTGGGTCATCTTGTCATAGAAGGAGATCAGGTTCATCAAGCAAGATGGTAGAGTAGGGTTAATGCTTGGACTCAAAGATCTGAAAGGTCTTGTATGAAAGTGGTCTAATCTGTAGCCCATTATAAGTATTCACACTTAAAGTGCTGTGCAGTGGTAGTCAAACTCAATTCTCAGTGTGCTCAAGCAAGCCATCATCACACTAATTATTACGACAATTGTGACTAATTTCTGTTGCTGGGAGGAAAACCAAGTACTGAAGCAGGGGATAGGAGGTCTCCCAGTAGATGTTTCAAGCTACTTTTCCCCTAGTGCCTGAAAACTCACTTGCTGTGTGTGCAAAGATCTGACAACACAGGCCACAAAATGCACTGTTGGGCAATTCCTCTGCAAGCGTGAGGTAGGGAAGCAGAAAGGACAAACTGCATTTTTTCATTGTCTTCTTCTTACATGACACTTGACAGATCTTTATCACCTGAAATAAATAGTCTCAAAATTGAACGTTTTATGCAGTCACTTTATTGCTCCTCCTTTAATGCCACAGAGAAGAGCTCATGACTCTCTCAGGCCAAAGGTAAGATTTTGTAAAAGTAAGATTTTATTAGTTATGAAATATTTCTCTGCTTTTTAAAAAACACTGATGAAACCTCTTGTTTTTCGGACAGCCACCTAACAGTTTGCAGCTGAAACATAGCAAAGTAGCACCTGATGCCTGACAGCCAGAGCCACTGGGTAGAAGCTGATGAAAGTAAAAGAGAAATATCCAAACAGGGAAAAAAAAAAGAAAAAAAATTAAAAAATAAACAAACAACAACAACAAAACGCACAAAAAGTAAGTTTGCAGAAAGGCCATTTACTGTTGTGAAAAATAGAATCCATTTCTTATAACACAAGCATCAGCTTTCCTTTTGTGAATGATTTGTAAAATGTTTCCTCTAGTGGTGTGACTAAAGCCCCGCCACATCCTCATGTCCATCCCTGTTGTGAGACAGAGTTCCTTGGAAGTGACACATGCATGCAGAAACAAAGCTCCTTCCCTGCCCTGTTCTGGGCTTGGCTGTCCTGTATTTAATGCTGCCTTTGAAAATGTTGCATGTGACATAGAAATAAAAAGAAGCTCCTTTTGAAGAACTACTTGTCTTTGAATCTCTTTGTGCAATGCTCATGAAACCCTATGCATTAACATTTAAGCACTAATAAACCTCCCTCCCATCTAGTGGTCTAGATTATATCCCCCTCAGTCTGACAACTGAGGGGGATAAAATACTGCTGGATGCTGCTCCTGTTCCTACCTGCTGCAACCAGGAGCTTTTGTGGTTTAACTCTGTTGTACCATTACCTCTGCCTTAAATATTGAGTCCTGTCTGCTTTTACTAGCTCACAAAGCATCAGGACCAGGTCCTGTGCAAATCTCTTTTATTGTCACCCCTCTACGTGTTTTACAAGAAATCCATTAGTTTTTGATGTGCAGGTCTGCACAAATCATCTTCATCATAAATATTAAAATTATTGCATCACTTGTAGTTCTTCTCTTGCCCATCTGGCAGGGCCTGATGCTGTTCTGACAGGTAACTTTCAGGATGTACACAGCAACAGCAACAACACTTTGGGGGAAAACAAACAAGCATTAAAAGATTGAATTAAAATATTGATCCATGGTCTTCTGCCAGGGCTATATAAAACCCCATCCTGAAAACACAACAGACTCAGGATCCTTGGGGGAGCTGAACACAGATTTGGGTCACACAGTGTCAACTGATGATATTATTTTATAGCAAGTTTTGCCTTTCAGTGAGACTTTACTATCCTGAAGCTGCACTGTCTTTTCATAGGTGCTTACTTCAATGTGATATCAAACAAAATGGTTTTATTTCAACTTTAGGAACAGGAAATGGAGGGCAGGAGGAGGAAGATTGGTTGGGATAAGCAGGCTGCAGCCACTTCCATTCACTCTTGTGGTGTCTTCTATTTAGTGCTTCCTACTCAGCAGCTGTTGGATGTACAAAAGGGAGAACATCTACAGCTACAGACCCATAAAAAACTGTATCAACTACCTGATGTGGTGTAAGATTAGCTATTCCTCTTTGGTTTATTTGTTTGACCTGAACCCTGGAGGTTTTAATCAACCCAATGATGTGAGAAATCACAGAAAACAAAATGATCAACAGTTAAGGCTCAATTCAGCACCTAAATGTAGGTATTTGCTGCCACTGAGGTGCCCTAGCCTGGCATTTTCCACTGGTCTGGAAGAATATGAGTGTTCAGCAGGTCCTGGTTCATTTTTTGGCATCACAGCAGGTACATCTTTTCTTGGGCATTTCTTGTGGCACTGAATGCAAAGCAACAAACTGAAATCCTTAGATTTCATGGAAGTGCAGTAAAAGGTGTCTGCTTATTTTTTGTAGTTAGCTTGTACTTAGCTTCTAGTATGCTGTTTCCATTTCAGACCTGAGGAGGGGTTTGTGTGTCTCCAAAGTGCCCATTTTCCCCAACAATATAACTACATCTAGTAAAGGATTATACCCCCTTGTCCACTTTGCCCCTTCTTGTTCCTTGGCAGCAGCACGACTTCATCTTGTGACAGCTATTCCCAGGTCAAATCCCTGCCTACCTGTTTCTGCAGGAGGGAAAAAGGGGCTGCAAAGAATAAGAAAAAAACAAACCAGACATTTGGATAGGAGCAAGTGGGAACATACAAAAGAAGGTTGAAGGGAGGCAGGACAGGATACATGAATTTTAACAGGCATGAATCCGTGATAAACCCCTTATTGGTTTTGCTCAGAGAGTAGGGGCTGGGGATGGGCAGCTGGGCAGAGCAGGCAGTGGTGGGTGTTGTCTGGTAGCCCCTGGGACTGAACCTGTGGGATGGGGTAGCAGCCTAGTAAAAAAATAAAAGTACTTGTTTTGTTGTTTTCTGGGGGTTGTTTTAATCCCCACTGCAGCTTCAAAGAAAAACAATTTGCTCATTTGGTAGTAACTGATGGGGACTGTGAATCACCCAGCTAGCCCCCAGCCAAGCGTTCATCTTGTCACCAATAAATCTCTAAACAGAAGCAATGAAGCTAAGTACTGCTACTATTTCTGCATTTTATTTCTGTATTAATCAAAACACAAGCCCAGCCCTGCCTCCTCTCTGGCCCTGTGTATGTGGGGAAGAGGTGCCCTGTGAGGGTATTGTGTGGGTCAGACTGGTTAGATGGGAGTTCCAGTGGGATGGTAGAGGAGGAGAGAAAAGAAACCCCACAACTGAGGGAGCTAAAATAAACACCCAGGACCTGGGGGATCTGTATCAGGTTTGCAGTGGACCCCTGGAGGTGATTACAGTGGGGTCCTCCCCCTTGGGAACTGGGAAGTACTGGGAAGGAAGGGGAAGCTGCTTGCCTCTGGGGCTAAGAGGAGCACTCTTCATCCTCTTGTCCTGGCCGTGCTGGGACTTGGCAGAAAGCAAGAGGATGCACAACTGAAGAAGAATAGGGTCCATCCACCTCGGATATTTATTTCTTTTTTTTATATTTATATGTGTGTGTACACATGTATGTATTTCATATATATGTGCATGCAGGCATTCCTTATTTCTGTAGCAAAAAATAAACAAATTTCCTGAGAGCACCAAGCTCTCACCTACACCAGGAGCAGTCCATGCCATGCCGAGCCATGCCATGTTGTGCTGTGCTAAGCAGTGCCATGCTGTGCCGTGCCATGCCATGCCATGCTGTGCCGTGCTGAGCAGTGCGATGCCATGCCATGTTGTGCTGCACTATGCTGTGCTGTGCCACACCACCTCAGCCCTGCAGCCCCACTATGTCCTGTCTGCCCTGTCGGGCATGGATGATCCCAGAAGATGAGCATTGCCAGGCTCTGCCACCATCGCATCTTTCTCACTTTTCTATTTCTACTCCCCAACTCCTTTTTTTTTCCCTGCCTCATTTTCTTTCTTTTTTTTTTTTTTTTTTTCCCCCTTTTTTTTTTTTGCAGGCTTTTTTTGTGTAGGAAAACACTCCGAAGGGAAGGGAAGGGAAGGGAAGGGAAGGGAAGGGAAGGGAAGGGAAGGGAAGGGAAAGGAAGGACAGTCCCTCCTGCCGCACCAGTGCAGAAGCCTGAGGAGATGGACAGGACATGGAGAGACTTGAATTTCTGTTGATAAAGACAAAAGTTTCCTCCCCGGCAGAGAGCAGGAGAGGAGACCTCTCTGAACGTGCCTCCTTGTTCACAGCATCATATCTCCAAGTCGCTCGTGGTTTCCCCACCCGATACATTGGAAAGGAGAAGGAAACGGCATCCCTGTGAATGCTTTTTCCCTTTCCCATGCTCTGCGGCCCAGGATGTGAAACCAGGGAGGCAAGAAGCCTGGTTTTTCACTCACACCGCAACCTTGCTCCAAGGTTGGGGAAGAGCCTGGAGCTCCCGGGGAAAGAGGAGCAGAACCCAGGGTGGGTGTGGGTGGCTGGGTGGTGATCAAATGCCCCCAGAAAGCCTTTTTACTCAGGCAACGCGCCCTCTGTCACCAGGACCAAAGGGCCCGAGCGGCAGGGATGCTCTGGGGAGAGTCAGCGCGGCCAGGGATCGCGGCGGGTCCCAGGCACTGACTGCCGGCTCCAGACGGCTGCCCCGGGACAGAGGGGTGACTTCGCCCTCCTCTGGTCTGTAATTTACAGGCCAGCCCCTTCTCAGGCTCCTCAAGCTGTTGGCAGCCGCAGCCCCATCCAAATCTGCCGCGCTCGCCCCGGGCTGACCGGGGGAGGATGCAGGGCCGAGGAGGATGCGAGGTCAGGGAGGATGATGAGAGGCCGTGGGGAGGCGGTTTCACCTGCTTGTCCCTGCCCTCTGCTCGCTTTCCCTGCACCACCAGCTCCCCGGGCTGCCCCTGCAAGCGGGGTGGGGGTGCCAGTGCCTGTGGCTACCGGGGCTGGGTAGGGACTCCACTCCAGTCCTTCTCCCGAGTACGGCGGGGCAGGTGCCAGCGCCTTACACAGGTCCCCAGCCCATCTCCGGCTGCCCCGTGAGGGTCACCGCTGCCGCACATTCAGGCACAGCTCCTCCTGCACCCCGGGCTGTACCCCGCACTCCCATACCCTCACTCTCCACCTTGTCTTGTGTCCCCTCCTCGGGCAGCGCAGGGCTCTTCCTGAGGACAGCGGCGCCGACCCGCAGACAGCGCCAAGGGAACGGGGCCGGGGGCACGTGGCCGAGACGGAAACCCTCAAGGAAGGAAGGAAGGAAGGAAGGATCTCTTGGTTATTCTTCAGGGAAGTGGACGTTTCTAATATGATTCGTTCATTCAGTATGTTTTCGGGGCAAATATACATTCTCCTTACGATTTTGGGATGTCTGTGTACGCGTGCTTATTCCTTAACGATGATTTGGTTGCTGCAGTATTGCATGCCAGCACGGTCGCCCAAAGGCGCCCTCCAAAAGTTGTTTCTCACCTCAGTTTAAATCCTCCCCCCTTCTCCTGTCACTACTCAGCCTGCGACTCAAGGGGTCGCCTTCTCCGTGTTTCTTCAGGTGCCTCCCGGACACCCCTCCTTAGGAGCTGGAGGGCCGGGAGTGCCGGATGCGCTGCCATGTGCGGAGTCGGGTGGCATTGGCTACCGGCAGCTGCGCTGCCCCGAGGGTCCCGCTCCTCTGCCCGCACCCACACCGCTCTGCTCCCCTCCCAGCACCGCCTCCCGGCCCCGCAGCGCTGCCTTTCCCAGTCCTGTCCGGCTTGCCGTTTCCCTCGGGGAAAACCCCTGACAGCTGGATTTCCAGGTAAAGCAAAAAAAAAACCAACCAACCAAAAAAAAAAAAAAAGATATTGCCCCTTTTTTACGTATAAACGCATCGTGTCCGCGTCCACCCCCCCTCAGCTGTGCCGGCCGCGTCCTGCCGCCGCCTGACACTGGCCGTCGGACGAGCCATCGGCTTCTGAATTCCTGCCCGGTGTGACACGGAGTAGCTCAGCAGCTCGCACGCACCGGGGGCCGTTCGGGCAATCTCTGTCGTGTTCGTTGCTGCTCCCGAAGCAGGGCGGCTCTGAGCCACACAAGGAGATTTGCTAGCCTCCTCCGGCTGGGTCAGAGAAGTCACGGCAAAACCCAAAGCGATCAAATACGGCGCCTTTTCTCAGCTTGGAATCCCAGACAAAGGCGAAACAGGCAGCCTGTAATGAATTTTTTATTTTATTTGGAAATCTCATCCAGAAACACTGGTCAATAATAAATATATCGATAGTTATCAAGAATATATAAAAAATAAAGACACGATGTTGTCTTTGAGGCCCTAACCGAAAACAAACAAACAAACAAACAAACTTAATTAATAATAACAGTATTTCAAGCAAACGCCCAGGAAAACATACCGAAGAGGAAATAAACAGCAAGAAGGATTCCGATTTAGTTGTACAAATCACTGATCTGGCAAGAGCCGACCCCGCATGCAAAACCAAACCAAACCAAAGGGAAAAAAGAAAAAAAAAAAAAAA
>JANVCC010000018.1:61962030-62085402 GCA_025345505.1 Todiramphus chloris collaris
GAAGAAAAGAAAGAAACATTGATAAAGGAGGGGGAAAGGAAAAGTCTCAGCTCAGCACAGCGGTGCGTCGAACGTGCCTCTCGTGGGCTCAGCTGGGTGGGAGAAGAGCCACCGGGACCTTCTCCGGCCGAAACCGCGGACAGAGGCGCGGCCGGCTCGGCCCGGCCCGGCCCGGCCCGACCCGGCAGCCGGCGGAGAGTGCGCCCGACGGGGCGGTGAGCTGCGCTGCCCGGGGCGGGATGGCTGCGCCCGCCGCCGCCTCCAATATCCACCCGCGTAAGTACGCGCCAGTCCCCGGGCCGGGGGCATTGGACAGAGGACTGCGGAGGAGCTCAGTGCTTGCCGAGCTTGACGCTGTCCCGATTCAGTCAACAGCAAAACTCCCCCTTGGCGGCGACAGCAACGAAATTAACCCCTGGGAGTCAGAAAATCAAATGTTTTTCTAATCGCGGCGTAGGAGAAGGGCGAAAATGGTAGCCGAGTGATAGCTACATCAAATCAACATGCACTTCTCCGCCTTTTAATTCCTGCTTTCATAAAAACAGAGAGATTCGTTGAGGGAGGGAAATGTGCTTTCTCTGGAAAGGCAAACTGCTCGGGAGCACACGGGGTATCAGGTGCGAGAGCATCCCGCACAAGCTCCGCACGGCTTCCGGGCGGGGGCCGTGGGAAACGCGACCGGCTCCTAACCCGAAGTGTGACGGTAGCGGCACGGCTGGCCGCCCCGGGACAGAGCGGAGTTTTAGAGGTTTCTCGGAACGGAAATTGTGCGTTTTCAAGTATCGGATTTTAATTAATGATTGCGCTTTAAGGCAGACCCCGATTTGGAATTCTCACAGAGTTTGGTACATAAACTGGGTTTACTTTTTCTTTTGAGCAGCGTTAATATGAAAGAGTGTTAAACCTTGTGTTTCCCGTTACTGTATTGATCTGTCCGGCAGCAGGAAGGTAGATTAATCATATGAAGATTGGTTAAGTTAGGATTTGGTATCTTTCTTGTAGGTTTATTAGAAGGCTATTAGCTTTTATGGTTTATGGCTGTTAGTTTTTGTTGTGTCTGCTTGTTTAAAATTTAATTTGGACGTTTGACAACTGTGTTTTCAGTATAAAAATACTTATAACTGTTAGCATTATAATAAGGGAGCCATTGATCCTGTCGAGGAAGCACAGATCTCTGCGTTTCAAGAAAGCTCTCCTGTGAAAGACTGTGAGACGAGCGCTGCTATGAGCGGTTTGTGTTACACCGCACTGGGTGCTAAAGCTCAAATTTGGTTGTTTCTAAACGACGTTCATTCTATTTTATTAAGGACAGCCACGATTTCCCTAACTGCATGACAGATTTTGCTCAAAATACTTCGCTGAATTACATTTAGATTGTCAGTGTAATTCAGATTGATAGCATCCCGTCATCTGACACTTTTACATCACGGAAGTGAATAGACTGAAAGATTGTTTTAGTTCTTGTGTTTATCACGAATTTGCTTTCCAGAAGTAGGGCAATACGTGGGCAATGGCTGGAAAAGGATGAGAAGGCTGTCCTAGGCTGCCATAGTCAAGTTCTGCAGCCAAATAAACCCGGAGATAATATTCTTCTGCCTGTGTACATGAAAATTCTTCTTCATTCATATGTTTTCAAACTCGTTGGAAACAAGGGCTTGGAACAAAATTTCCCCCTGTTTCTTGAATATGAAAGTGGAAACTTTAAAGTATCCTGTGGATGGCAGCAGGATCGGGTCCATACCAGGCACTGCTTCTGAGGAGAATATAACCTTAAGGGAAATACCTGACTAGCATTCCAGTGCACCTAATTAAGGATGGTATTTTATTTTCTGTGTTTAAATATCGATTTGAAAAACTTCTGGAAAAAATATGGCATAAAACCTTAGTAATAAAATTTAAAACGTCAAAGGCTAATTAATTAGAGACATGCAAATTGCTAATCCTCTGATAGATGACATTTGCTACAAAAAGACTGAAATTAGGTTTCATAAACAATAAAAAACCCTTAATCAACAGTTTGCATTTAATGACTTTTTCTTTCTTTCTTTCTTTCTTTTTTTTTTTTTTCTGTATAGTGAATGCACCTGAAACCTGTGTAGAAAATAATTCTGAATGTTTCTAAAGCTATCTGATGTGCTACGGTAGTAATCAACTGAAATATTTCTCTCTCTTTGGAATTTAAGAAAAAAAAAAATCCTGTCAGCATTGTTGAATATATGTCCATTAAATAGTTTATTTTTAGATGCCTGGTAAAATTTACACTACCTCCAAAATTTTGAAAGCATCCAGCTGAGACAGAGCTGAGACTGTGATGCATATTTCCTATGTGCAGAGCTCAGACAGTGGTGCACACTTCACACATGCAGAATGGGCTAAATCTGATATTCTTGGCAAACGAACTTGTCTTTGGAAACTTGTACTTTGGAAACACATCTGGCTTGTCATTGCCTTGAAGGGTAATAATGCTGCTCAAAGGCCTGTATTTGTTTTCTCTTTTGCTTTTATGTTCTGGGTCCGTATTCACACCTAAAGTGCTAACATTCTCAAATGTAAAATGCTAACGTTCTCAAATGGGCAAGTTTTCTTTGTCTTTCTGTCTTTTCACATCACTTGCAGTTGTTTGCAGTCTCATTACTGTGAACTTTCTCCATCTACTACACTTGCTACTGAAACTCACCAACTGATTTCTGAGAACCTTCTCCCTCACTGCTTTAGTAGACAACCGACAGTTACAAAGTTAGTCACAAAGTCGCATCGGCTATTTAAGTATCAGCTACAAACGAAGTGGGAGATGGACAGAGAGAACAGGAGAGCTTCCCCGGCACCGCCCCAAAACCCTCCCCATCAGAAAACCCAGATACGCTACTGTTTAGTAAGCTTCTGAACGGTTTAAAATTATCTTATGCCAGAGGGAAAACTTTGGTGTTATAATAACTAAAGATTGAAATGTTTTGCCATCTCAGAAACAAATAAGCTTAATACAATTTATTTTTCATAGCTATAATGAAAACAAATAAAGACACAGAAATTGTTGAATAAGTCTTCCACTAGACGTTGTAAAGCACAGAAGACTCACTGACGAGAAAGAAAAAAAATCCTTGTCTCATTTTGTATCTCAATTTTAAACAATGCATGTCTCAAGTGAATATTTACAGGTTGTTAATAGGCTAGTACAAATTCTAGAAGACACACCAAAAATTATCTGCAGTCTATTCAGAAACCTTTGCCATGTCTCAGTGTTTGGGGATGGGCGTATGGACTGTCGCCACCACCCTTGAATAGAACTCTATTGTGTGGGCTTGTTCCATTGGGATCAATGGGACGACATGTGCAATGAGATGCTAATGAACACCAGAAACGATGGTAAAATCTGGCCCGGGTAAGGCATAAGGCTGTTTGTAAAAATCATTTCTGAGTCTCTTGCTATATTGCTTTTAGTTACGCTCTTCAAACTTCTAATGTTAAGGGAGGCTTTACTATATAAAATAAGGGGGGTTTTGTGTGACATTTAAACCACATTTTCCCACTCTTACAATTTGAATCACTCTCCATTCTCATCGTGTTTAAAGTTGCAGATGAAGTAAGGCAGTCCATTTTCAGCGGCAATTGCACCATTAATGTAAATGCAGTTCCACAAATGGAAAATAAAATACACTGGAGGAAAATTATGTCAAGCACAAGTATAAAAGAGAAGAATGATGGTCAGAGAGAAAGCACATGGGAAAGGATAGTACTGGCAGTGTGTAGCTCCACTGCACCTGCAGAACCCCCCCTTAGTCTTCAGAAACATTCATACCTTGCACAAGGGTTGGGCAGCAGTCCTGGGTTCATCACAGAGAAGTCCTTAAGCAGCAGTATAATTGCAGAGGGAATTGTGCTAATTGAGTGCTGAGGACCAGTCTGTGCTGTGGAACGCTGGTGGCTGCAGGGCCCATCAGTGCCCTTTCTTGGTGATGCAGTTCTTCAGCCTGGGTTGGGGTGAAGGATCAGGGTGGGCCATTTGACTGGAAAACCGACAAACCTATGGATGTAACATTGAGAGCCTGTGATTCTTGACAGCTTGGAGAAGGTTTAGAAGTGCTCAGACACAATGGTAATGAGGATCATAAAAGTCTCACCTCTGTCTCTTAAAAGAGAGAGAGAGGGAGAGAAAACTAGGTCCAATGACATCATCTTTTCTCATCGGCTTATGGCAAAAGTTAATTATTAACTATAGAAACACTGATGAACTGTGGTGTTTGTTTGCTTATTATGGGGACTGTCAGGGCCAGAACCAAACCTTACTGAAGCTGACTGATGTCTTTTGGTTTCAATAGATTCAGAGGTCAGGCCCCTAAAATTCAAATCATCAGTGAAGTTCTTTGCAATAAAGAACCAGTAAGTACTGTAAGGAAGGGCTTAATTACTCCAACGAAATTATTTAGTTTTTAAATAAAAGTACTTTAATTGGGGGCAGGCCCTTTCATATTTGTTTCCCAAGAAGGGAAGTGATTAGCAAAATGTTAATAATAAGATCCTAAGAGAACCCAAGCTAGCCATAGACACCAAGCTCAGCTAAGGGAGCTCACAGTTTCTTTTCAGCCACTGATGCTGAGCAAAACAGATTTCAGGGAAGGACCTGTGAATAAGAAGCAAACTATCTTCTCTAGTTTGATAGTACTGTTTCGGTAACCATTTTGATGGTTTGTTGAATTTTTTGTTTTGGTTTGGTTTGGTTTGGTTTTTTTTTCGCCTTAATCAAAGAGTAACAGTTTTGTGTATCCAGATCTAGCCTGAAGCCATTATGTCTTTTCTTTTGTCAGGAAGACACTTCCTTGCATGGGTTGCTGGGTCCCTGGCAAACTCTGCTTTCACATGGAACTCAGTGGCTTGAGTTAATGCCAGCAAATATCATTTGTAGAGGAAATACCTGGGACATGAACGATTCCTCGGTGGAGGTTAGTTCCCCAAGTCCTCTGCCTGGCTGTTGGAAATGCTGCTGGCTGGGAGCGTGGGATGGAACAGGCTTTTGGGAGCTAAAGCTCCTTCTCATCCAGTTTATATACAGCAAAACAAACCACTGTCACAGCTCCTATGCTGGCCTCTTTTTTTTTCTTTCAGGTTTTTTGTATACTCAGGAGGGGTGAGAGTTCTAAGGTTCTTCCAGGTACAAAGAATATCTTTCTGGAGTGGGGTGGCACACACACACAAAATAAGAAAAATCGTTTGCCTCTTAATTTCCAGAACACCATTTTTCACAAAGGGCAATAAATATTTTATCTCATTCACCCATCATTAACTCTCACTACCAATTACTACCTGTAGTTCAATGAGACCCAAAAAAGATGGATATAATGGGATGTGCAAAACCTTCAGAGAGGGGAATACTGTGTAAATTGTTAGGACAGATGGGAAAAACTGGCCAACAATAAGCACAATGATAAGAAGTTAAAGGGAGGAAGCAAGAAATTCTATGTATTATTAATTTTATAACTCTGTATGACGGATGCTCATAGCTGCAGTGAGAAGTAATTAATTTTACCACTTCTGAAAATGAAATTATATATAAAATGAATTTCATAGGCACACATGTTTTGGATTGTTTTCTCTTCTTCATATTGGCTTTGTTACTAAGTGAACCTCTTCTCTGCAGCCAGTGGGCACCTGAAATGGATAATCAGTGTGTTGCAGCTCCAGATTTTGCAGGTATTGGTACCTTTTTCCTAAATTGTGGAGGCCTAGTCTTGCGTCATTAGTGTATGTGAACTATTTAGAAATGCCTGAAGATTCAGGGGAGTGTGTACAGACCTGGTAGCCTCCTTGCTTTTCAGTGTTTTAAGAATTTCCACCTATCTGAAAACCTACTGTCTCTTGTACACTGCAAAATTTTGTGACTTATCAAAATCACAAGAATTTATACACTTAGTTCCTTTAATCTGGATATTCATGGTACCCTTTCCCATGCATTTTTACTGAAGACTTGAAGTTGAAACAATAACAAGGTAACAAAATATTAGCTAAAAATTAACACTTTTTATTCATGATCATAAAGACCCACTGGGGTTTTTTTACTGGCTTACTCTGGTGTTAGTAGATTACATATATTGGCTTTGTCTAATACTTAACCTGGACTCCATGGCTATTAAAGGTAAAAGTAAATGGAAATAATTAAGATGGTATCTTTGACATTTCAGCTATATTTCGGTTTTCTTCAGCCTATTTCATATACTCTAAAATTTTGTTTCTGGTCTGAAGACTGTAGAACAAATACACACTTATTGCAAATAAAAAATATTTAAAAGATATTTTTCAGGGTATAAAAAGTTTCCCTTTTTAGGTTTGGTGGGTTTTTTTGGTTGTATATGTTGCTGTCCTTTATAAGTCATAGCAAACAATATAGTGTTCCAAAAGATCTTTTATCCTATTGAGCAGAAAGACTGAACAAAAGAATGAATGAATTAATTAATGGATGAATGTATTAAAAAAAAAAAAGGCTCCACCTGCTCTGCTCCAAAAATCTCTCACTATACTACAGAGAAGTTTGTTACACTAATACTAGAGCCTCCCTCTTAATTTTTTTAACAATATGATTTGTTTATATCTGAAGTGATTGCCAAAATGCAAACTATGTAACATAGAATATGCCTTTATTGATGTATCTAATATCAGGAAATCACCACTGTCATTGCTCTAAAGGCAACAAGAAAGGCGATCTATCAAAAATGGAAGGGGCAAAAGCAGATTTTTCTATTGCTTATGCGAAATGCTTAATACACTTGTTTAATCTTAAGGCTTTGCCTTGCCCGCATCAACAGTTCACTTACATGTAAAGAATTTAACTTACTATGAGCAAAGGCCCTCTTTTCAGAATTTTGTGTCTTATGTTCTAAAGCCAGTGATGTTTCCTCATCTTCCAATGACAGGCAAGAGATACCATAACAAGCTATATGGGAAAGGACTTTGATCTGCCTACGAAACCCCAGCAGAGATTGCCAGAAGTTTGCAGAGGGGTTGTTCTGAAAAGAGAAGCAGGAAAGTCATGATAGTTCTGCCTTCTTGTTGGGGCTATAGCAGAGCCCCACCGGTGGTACTGAAGGCAAAGAGTTGGTGGCTAAGGGGTGCTGGATTAAGGGGGGTGTGAGGATTTGTATGTGTCCCCCCCAACCCCGGGACAAAGGGCCCTGTCCCCCGCAGGAAGGTGCTGAAATGCAAAGCAAGATCCCAGCTCCTTTTCTCTCTCTTGGTGGCATTTGGAAGTGTAAAGCTTTGAATACCAATTGCTTGAACTGGACATATGTGAATCTCTTCTAATCCTACTAATCCTGTCCCCAAGTGCTTCTTTGTATGTGGAGGCAACACACATAGATCTAAGTGAAAATGGCCGTAATCCTGGAAATGTGGAAAAATGTCCCAGTGTGGGAGTTGGGAGAGGGAAAAGCTCCCTAGCAGAGGCAACTGGATGGAAGAGCATTGTGTTTGTGGGGTGAGTGAGGGGCAGCAGTGGGGGCAGGGAAGACATGAAGGAGAGCTCTCACCTTCCCTGAGCTGCAAGGAGGAAAGCAAACCCACCCAGCGGGAAAGCTCCCTTGCAAACAGCCATCGCACACTTGAGCAAACCCGCAGAACTGAGACAAAGTTTCCAAATGCTGGGAAATTCACCCACAGACAGCTTTCAGCAGTGTGAGCTCAGCAGGCTAGGCACTAATGTGCTGACTTCATTATTTCCCAACCTCACCCGACTGAATGGCAGATTTGTGTAGGGAATGGTCGGCTACTGCTCTGTCCTTCTCTGGCCACAAAGATAGGGAAGGGAGCTGATACTGTAGCCCCAGTCGAAGGCCCTGGGTCTCTGTCTTATGGGGGATCCTCTTACTCTGCGCAGCAGAGAGAATTGGGCCATGTCTTTGCTGAGCACTAACAGGGCAGCAGAGAAGTCAGCTCACAAGTGATCACTTGTGTTATTCATTCAACCTCTCCAAAAACTGGTTTCAGGCTTCAAATCTTCTAACTGTGTGTAGGTAAAGGGATAGAGATGGGGGAGGCTCCTATGTCTTCGATTCAACACTGAAACATCAGTGTTTCACTGGACTGTTACTTAAAATTATCATCCACCTGGATACTAGCAAACCCAATGGGTTTTCCAAATATACAAGTCATATAATTCAGCGACGCAAATTTCCCAGATGTCAGACAGCTAATTTACATTTTCTTGGCTAGTCACTGAATAAAGTGTGTTTATACCCCTCAGTAGATAGTGTGCAAGGAAATTAATCGGGTTTTTGTATGTGCTTTCAAAAGATTTAAAAATATGGAGCAATTGATAACATTATTTGCCAGCCAAATCTTTATTTTATGCAATAAATCTCTAGATAAAGCCATGTTAGGTAAGAAAATCTAAGGCTATATTTCTCTGGGAGTTGACTTTTTTATTACCTCACCAGACTTTGTGCTTTCATAAATAAGTGTCAGCTGAAATTAACCTGCTGTTTAGAGATAGTATAAAGCATCCCAAAATCAGCCTGGGGACTGGGAGTCCATTTTTTTTTTTTTTCTTTTTTTGCACATGAACCTCCTGAATGTCACAGGGATAGAAAATGAGAATAGATCCTTAACTTTGCATGGATAAAGCAGTAAGACTGTCTCTTGCAAACATGATAAGCCAAACCACACAATGCACTAAAATCATTTCAGTAACAGGAAACAGCTCAGGGAGGAGTTTTGCCGTGGACATCAGAGGGCACATAAGATAAAATGGAACAAGAATAAAATGCTAGCTAAGAGCTCAGCCTAGTACTGGTGGAGCTGTGTGGACCTGGCCCCATTGCTGGACACAGAAACACCACTTTCGTGAAGAATTATTATTAGCCTTGGCATTCAAGGGACACTGCTGATATCGAACCCGCGATCTCCTCTGATCACAGCAGTGCTGCCCTGCCTGCAGCAGAACAGAAAATAGCAGAGAATAGAACGTCCCCTCGGTCAGGGAATCCCCAGAGTCAGGGTACACACAGAGCACACTTTTTCCCTTGCTTTAGACTACCCAGTCGGATAAGAGAAGGGAAATTTGCCTATGGGGAAGCTGGCTGTATGTGTATTAAATGGCCCCGTGGCCGACGGGTGCCTGTGGTGCTTGGTCCTGAGGGATGCTCTACTTTTTACAGGTGAACTCAGGGGAGTTTTGATTTCTGAAGGCCTCACGTTGTGCTTCCCTCCTGCCGGCAGACCTTACCCACACCCTGGGGTGCGGCGGGGCTGTGGAGGGGCCAGCACCTGCGTTCTGCCTCCGACTCCTCCACAGCACTCGCAAGGGCCTCACCAGCCCAGCTCTCCAGGTGGCAGGGAGAGCTCCAGGGTGGCCTGGCACCTTCCTGGGTCAGTCTGCACCAGAAATATGGGGCTACTCAGCCCTCATGGCCCCTATTGGTCCTCCTTGTGCGTGGCTCACACCGCCATCCCTGAGGGCTACCTCTGGGCAGCGAAGGATGAGAGGAATGTCAGGATGGCACCCCCTGCCCAGGGGGGCACCACAGGCCTCCCTCATCACCAAGCTCGAAGTTGCCTAGCAATCCAGGCCTGCCCAGCAACCAGCTGCCTCACAACCCTAGCTGGAGGCAGCCCATCAAAAGTGGGGACTGACCCAGATACCAGGTTTCATGTTAGGCCCAGGCCAAAAGTGTCAGAAAAGATGAGACAAGGCTTGGTTTTGGCTCATGGGGATCCAGTGTGGCCCTCGATGACATCCAAGCCCCAAAGGGCTTTCATTTAGTCCCTCTGCACAACTAAGACAGGTCCTGAAGTAACAGTGTGGCTCCAACCAAGGACCGATTAGTTATGAGATGATAGTTGGTAATAATGCAAGTGAGATAAATATCTATGTCATGCCAAGCCAAGGCAAACATGCATTGTAATGGACAGTGAGAATATAGGACATGGGGCACAACTGAAAAGGTCTTTCAGTGAAACGTTAATATCTTTAAAATAATTTACTTTCAAACAATTTCAAACAAAAGGAAGAGATGTGGCACCTTGTAGGCTGAAGGAAAATCACTGAAATCAATTGGGTGAATTTGGAAATTAATATCTACTGTTGGGATCTACACAAATTCAAGACCCAAAGGCAAGCTTAGTTGGATTTGTGGTTCAGTGGTCCTTCATTATCCATTTCCCCTTCAGTGACATAATTTGTGTGTTCAGTTAACTGTGCTTGTTAAATGAAAACAATGAAGGGTTGAGGGAAAAGTACATATGTAGAAGGAAGATGTTGAATCTTGGTAATATTATTTGGATTGTTATTGCATTTCTTTCCACAGGAAATTTCACTGAGGTTTCCTACACATTCTTCCAGTGTTAAGTCTCAGAATCTCACTCTGCCATTGGAAAACAGGAATACGTTAATGTATTACGGTTCAGGTACTTGCCAGTCAGAAGACAGGCAGAAAGCAGAATCAGGTCCACTTGAACATGGTCTGAGCACAGATCACTCTTTTCTTCCTCTAGTATACATTGCTCTCTTGGCTGTGGTAACAACCAGAGGACCACTTGTGTATAAAAGGATCCCAGTCTGCCCACAGTGGGGAAAGTAATAGGGAAGGAGCCCCATTAATGGTGTGAATTCATGCTTGGTTCTGCTGTAGACACTCTCAACGTCATACAGGTTTTACAGCTGTCTGACACAAAGAGGTGACACTGAAGAATCAGGCTGCTGCTCTGGAGGGTGAACATGTATCTGTTCAGCCTGTGTTGTGGAAAAGTCAGAGCCATGAAAATAACTTGAACTGAACAAGTTTTTCTCTTGGTATTGGAGCACCACCTGATGTGAACTATGAGGTTGGATTTAGTCACAGAGTAAAAAGAGGTAAGAGGATTTGCATGTGGCACAGGCAATACAGGAGACATGAGTGTAACATCGACTCAAGTCTCCCGTTAAGTCTGCAGCTGAATTTGAAATCATCCCATCTATTTACTCACTGTGTAGGGAGAAACTATTTCCCAGGGCACATTTCAAACAGCCTTTTAAATAGCCTGTTAAACCAAACTAAATATGACCACATTACTTTTTAATTTCTCACTGTTTCAAAACAGGTTTAATTAGGCACACCACAACCTTGGGAAAACCTAAGAAACAGGGAAGTGATATTGATTCTTTATTATCACTTTAATTGTCTATTCTGATGTGTTAAAACCAAAACAATCTTCCAGCTGCAATGTCTAATGAACTCCAAGATCAAACAAGATCTTGCTAATTATGGAGTTAATGAGGACAAGTTCACAGGCAGAGTTAAGTTAGTAATTACGTGTTTCAAAGCATCTTGAAGCTCAATAAGATCTTCATTTGGTGCTATAATGGTATACATTTTGCATTTCTTTCTGAACATGTTACAGAAGGGCACCCTATGTATGGTATATCCTGCTAATCACGTGCAAATGGCACAAAGACAACTTCAATAAATTAAGAGACTGGCTGTTTATAAATCAACTCAACACTGAAATCTCATTTACATTTCTGCTATCCCATGTAATGTGTTTACACACAAATAATGTCAACATTATCATGGGAGGGGGATGAATTTAAATTCCACAGCATGTTTCTAAAGCCAAACTGTCAAGGAAAGGCAATCAACATTTTAAATGAGCATACAGTCGATTAGATATTAAAAAAGAAGCACTACTACATCAGGCCTTTGAACAAACTAGCAAAACAAACCTCACCACTGTATCCGTTTCATGGGAATGTTTACACTGGACACAAGTGGGACCGGGCAACCAAAACAACAGCGTTTAAAGCAAATTATTCTTCTCAGTCCTGCTAGGAAAGCGTCTATCAAAAAATTACTGTTTCTAGGACTTCTTGTAATCAGAGTTTATTCTCTGTTTATCTCCTGATTTCCCAAGTTTCTCTTTTAAAATTGATGGCAACCTTGGACTCATAGCTGTACCTTCTGTCCTTGCACAGCAGACACTCCTAAAGGGTCTGCAAGATTTGTAATTGCAAAAAGCCATGGACAACCAGATTGCTGCACCTGCATTGCATAGTGCAAGTGGTGGCTTCTTGTCACAGTGGCAAGAGTCTGATGCATCCAGTCAATTACCATGCTGGAATAAGTAACCCATTTCATGTGCTTTGCATTAAGCAAACCATGTCATATGGAAATAAAGGTCATCTGACAACATGGTGTGATTGCTTTAGAGTTCACAGTCCTGGGCCAAGAGCAGGAAGCCCCAAGGATACCAACAATGACCGTGAATCCTTGTGAGTTCCAGGCAAGCAATGGAGCCTGCAATAGTGCTGAGTAACATGGCTAAATCTTATTTAGAGCTGTACACATATGTACTATTTCACATTTCTCCTACAACTATGTGGGAGATACATCTGCATTCAAAGAAATGGAGAAGGCCAGGTGCACATCAGTGAAATGTAATTTTTTTTTCATCAAATCTGTTTTCATACAATGTAGTTCTTTAGGCTGAGGTTATGGGAGCTATTTTTGGGCATCACTCCTGATTTATTTGATTCTTTCTCCCGCATCTTGTCCTTCACTATGCTACTACAGCTGTTTTTATGACCCATATGGCAAAACATGTCAAGGAACTGATCTGGGCAAGCAATAAAATTGTGTTATACTTTTTTTTCTGGATTATTTTTCAGATTAGTTAATGTTCTCCTTTACCACTGTGCTACAAAAAGATTGTACTGCCACAGGAGAGGACAGACTGGAGTGGCAGTAGAGATGTAAGGGAAATGTGGAGAGAGTCCAAGTAGAGGTGGTTGGAACAGCATGGTATGTATCACAGTCTCAATTTACTGATTCAAAACATACTTTTCTAGACTGAACTGAAGACAGAATTATCTTTCTTAGCAACTCCCAATATATAAATATATTGAGAGTATGAAATGTCTGCTTTTCTCCAAAATGGCATCACCTGGGTCCCCAGCATGAGATCTGTGGAGGTAGCTGTCACTTAATCTGCAAGCTAGGCTCTAACTAGATCTTTTTTTAAACAGACTGCTTCCCAAATTTTTTTTCAGAAACTCTTGATGGAATGTCAGTGTTAAGATTCTTTCGTTTGTGGTCAGATGATATGGTGCAGCAGTTTCTACCCTTTAGGCTAAGTCTCATTTGGAGGTTGCTATTCATGTCAATCAAGAGATCAGAATAGAAAATTGAAAGTACAATCTCTGTCACGGAAGTTTCCCTGACTGTACCCACACAGTCTCAAATCAGTCCTCAGGGCATTTTCCTCTCTTAGCTCCTGGCTTTTGGCCTCCTGTCTGACTGCACTGTATTGCATCCTTCCTCTGCCAGCACTGGCAAAGGGAGGTAGGATATCTCTCGCACTTCTCTCTCGCTTGCTGATGCTTCCCTTTGCTGCCCAGTGCTCAGCTCCTGGTCATTTCTGCTAACGGGTCTGGTAGTGCTTCTCTTGGCCATCCTGGCTTCCTCATGTGAATTGGTTTCCATTTCATGGCTCCATGTGGGATACTTGGCACCTGGAATACATATCCCTGCAGTTCCCTCCAACCATGAAGGAGAGTACGAGTGCCTTGTTCAGCCTCTCTTGGCATTATGCACATTTTTTTGTTCAACGTGTTGGCTGTTGTTCCTCTTGTTCTGTGGTGCCTGGTCTGAAGGATTTAGCCCTCTCACCTGGGGCTATGACCATCACAGTAAGGGAAATCAATGAGCTCACAGTGTAGCAGTGACAAGGATGAGCATCTTTTTCCCTGTGTACGTATAGCTTTCTGGCAGATACCTTGCGAAATCAAAGTTGTGTCTCAGACTTGGAAGAACAAAAGGCTCCTGGAGAAGCTCATGAGTCAGAGAAGGATATAAGAGAGAAATTAGATATGAAGGGAAAACCTTGGTATCATACTGGGTAGAGCAACTCTTTGATTTTGTGTTATGCTTGAACAGCCTGCATGAGTGAAAACTGGTACAGCATGACACCAGTCTTTTCTAAGGTAAGAACGCTGGCCATCTAACAGATGATAAACTTTTTCCTATGAGTTCTTCATGGAACTGAAAAAATCCTCTAACATAATTTTAACCAGGATTATCTTTTTTCTTATAGCACAATTTTCAACTTGGTTTTTTTGTTAGCTTTGCACATAGATGTAAAACAAGTCCTTTTAAAGCAGTGCCTCAGTAGTACCAGAAGTTTTCTTATACCACTTAAAATGGGGAACGTTTTCTCATCCTACGTGGTCTTTGGTTTTCATTCCTTTCAATGTGATTTCTGCTTTGTTCCTTTTCTGTGTTAGGAGACGATAATGAGGTTCATGCACCTTCTGCTCTGGTGCTTGGAAATCTACCCTGGGTTTAGCTCAGCTGCAGCGAGCTAAGAGGTTTCCCCTTGCACGCCGCCAATTTTCAGTGCGCTCATATGTGGCTGACGCGGTAGGGGGCTAATCCCAACAGCAAACATTATACTCTTTCCGTACTCACTTACACTTTGGAATCAAGGGTAAAAAGTTCTCTTTGAAGCCTCTTTTCTCTGAACGGTCTGGCAAGCTAACATGGACTTCCCAGACTCTGGCCAGAATTCAAATGTGTTGCAGTGCAGCTCAGTGATTGTAACGATTGTCCCAGGCCCTCCCAGCACACCAGTCTTCCTGTGGCACAGGATCAGAAGGACACACTTCTTTTTCAAGAAGTAGGAAGCTGTTTATTTAAGCACAGCTGCAGCCAGCATTCTTGAGAGAAGTTTACCCGCAGAGAGTTTGCCTCTTTTTATCTGTCCACTACCTCCAATGCCTTATGTTGCAGTGCATACAATCAAGTAGACAGAAAATAAGTGATTTAGTGAAATTATTTCTGATCACTAGACGTAGGTTGAGCTGGCAAGTCTGACCAATCTGAATAATGTTCAAAAGCTCATGCCCTTTTCCATTTCAATGACAATAGAGACACGTTCAGTGCTCAATCTGGAAACAAATGTTGCCCATATTTGGATCTCAGTAGGAGCTGTACATGTGGAATTTGGCCCAAAAAGTCGTGTTGCAAGATGCTGTTTACCCTTGCCCTGCTCCAAATCTTGATTCTTGCTATTTGTAGCCAAATAACAGCTGACTGCGACAGAGACTGTATTAAAGTAACTATCTGCCTGAAAACAGATTCTTGCTGCAGATGTGCACGTAGATGGAACAGAATAATTCTACTGATCTCTTGGGAGTTACTGGGCTGGCACAAACCCCACATCTGTTGTGTATCACCCTGGATGGGCATTTTTATACCAAATCCTTTTTACCAGTTTCTTGAATTCATACACAAGTCTTCCTTCTAGCTATGATTCGAAAGAAGAGAGACAATATTTTCAATGTTACATATTTGCAACTATTTCCTATATTGGCCTGATTTTTTTTTTGAACAACAGCAAATTTTCAGACTAAGAAAACTGGATGATGCTCTATGCACTCAGTTTCAATTCTTTGAAATGGAGAACATAAAAAGGATCATGTGCAGGTATCTGGGGAGGAATGTCCTTTCCTCCTCACATGCAGCAAGGGGGAACCTTCCAATGAGACTAATTCAGAAGTGGACCTAAAGTTCTTCAGCGTACACATATTTTTAGCTATGAACATTGCTCATTTAGGTTTCTTCGATACTCCCAGGTAAATGCATAGTGGAGACTAAATTTCCTATTGAGAGTGGAGTTGGGTGACTAGGACATAGGGCTAAAAACTAAAATGCAAAGGAATGAATACTCTCAGTAGAAAAAATGACTTACGTATGTGGCTTCCACCTCCTCTGGGTGAGCAGGATCCTTGGACAGGAGGCAGCCCCACTTTGCAAGAACATGAAGGGGAGATGGAATGTTGTGATTTACTTCTGAACTTTTTCTTCCACCAAATCTACTTTATGAATTTGACTTGAATTTTTAAGGAGCTTGGAATGAAGTGGACTTCATTCATAGGTGAACTTCTTAGTAAGCAGGTAATTCTTGATTCTTCTCTCTCCATGCTGCATCTACAGCTGAGCCTTTGACGCAAAATGAAATCCTTGAGAGCAGAGTGTTCTTCCCTTCCTCTATTAGAGCCACAGGAGGCCACGGGATATCAAGGATAACAGCTCTATGTTTACGCAAGCTTAAAAGTGGTGTCTTTGCTCCCCCACATGACTTACATGTCCTGGACTTCACAAATATTCTACGTTACATTACTGCAGCATTTGTCCACGCATTTATCTTGTTGATCTGTTACTTGTCTTTGCTCTGTCATGTTTTTCCACACAGGAAGCTCTTTATGGCAACTTGCTCATGGTACAATACTCTCTAGAGCTGCTGTATGAACACGATTCGGAAAATTTACCTGAGAGCTGCTGGTGGACTGTGATCCATTCAAGTCCATTTTGATCACTTAAAGCCACTCCAGCATTGCTGAAGGGTTATTAGGGGTGATCAAATGCAGAAGTACATTTCCCCACTTTTCTGTATAGTCACTCATGGCACACTTAGCAAAGTTAATGTAAACAAATGATTGTGAAACACTCAGCAGTCACTGTGCAGTATGTAGCCCTTGCCTTAACAATACCTGAGCGTTAATGTTAGAGCTCTCAGACACACTCCTGGCCTCCCAAACTCTGGAAAAGGAAAAAAGCATAAAGAGGCTATTCCTGTGTAGGAGGACATAGTGACATAGTAATTTTTTTACATGTTCAGAGAATCATAGAATTGTAGAATGGTTTGGGCTGGAAGGGACCTCTAAAGGTCATCTAGTTTGACCCTCCTGCAGTGAGCAGGGACATCATCAACTAGATCAGGTTACTCAGAGCCTCATTGAGCCTCACCTTGAATATCTCCAGGGATGGGGCCTCAACTGCCTCCCTGGTCAACCTGTTCCAGTGTTCCACCACAGTGGTGGTTGGACATGTTACATGTTAGATTTCAGATGCATTGCACGAATGGGAGCAAGAACTTCCCTGTTCTTGAAAGCCCTACTCTATAGGGTTTAGACACCCTTCCTGTGCAACTGCCTTTTCAGCTTGCTTGACTACTTACCAAGGTCTTTATTTTTTCTTCCAGAGAAAGTAGGGAGGAGGGGACTTTTTCCCTAGACCCCTTGTTCTCTCTGTTTTGCTTTGAATGTTGCGGTGTGTTTGGTTCCCCCCTCCCAATGTGCTTGGATAACCAAAAAGAAAGAGAAGTCCTTTTTTTTTTCATCCCTTTTCCCTGAGGAGACAGAGAGAGAGGGGGAAAAAAAGAGAAAGATTAAGATGTAAGCTGGCTAGATAAGCCTGGAACTGGGTTTATTACTACTGCTGAATGAGAGTACAAGGATATAAAGGCAAACCTGCTTTACTGGAGCTGGAGCGAGGTTGGTGGGAGACCTATGCTGATTGTGTGCCACTCCAAGAAGGGATGTTTCATTAATTACACATTAACTATGTGCACTGAGGAGGAGGCAGAGGATAAAAAATGCAGATGTTTCTGCTGCCCGACAGAATGAAAACCACTCTTGATCCTGTCAAAAGAACATTTTGAATCAAAGAGCTCCACAGAAGTGGAAGAATGAGTTTTGTGGCTGAGTGCAATGGTGCGGCCTTTTAATCATTAAACCCTTTTATAGCGGTAAAATGAACATCCATTGTCATGGCCACTCCAATGGGGCCATCGGAGCTGGTGAAAAGGGAATGCTTTACGAAGGGCACTAAAACAGGACACAACCAGCCCCGCTGCTGGATTTCTAAAGGTAACAACAGCAGTGCATGACAAAGAAAGAAAAGACTGCCCAGGTTGGTTTGCCTAAATTACTTTCCTCCCCAAGCCCTCCTTACAAGCTAAACATGCACCAGATATAATGAGCATTAGGACTTCACAGGCTGGCAGTTCCCCTCCTTTGTTTCCTCAGAGTTTTACTGTCTTGGTTTAATTTTTTCTGTTCTTTAAGTGAAGGCAACTTAGGAAAACGGATTGAAATGTTGTTTTATTCTTAATCACTATCTACAGTTGTAGTAAAGCCATTAGCATTGTGAGAGGAATGATTCTCTCTTCTTGTATCCACACAACCCCCACCTCCCCAAGTATGCAGGGTGCAGGGACAGCATCGCTTTAAGACTGTTTTTCAAATAAAACATCTTCAAGCCATTTTTAGAAAGCAGACTTAATTTTAATTTGTTAGGCCATGACCCTGGAGTTTTAATTATATCCCTTTCTTGCTTCTTTCTACTCCTTGCCTTTAATTTCTCAGTAGAAATGATTCAATAAACTATTTCTCACATCAGTCTAGGAAGAATTGAAAGATTTATTTCCCAAAGTTCATATAAACCTTGGAAAACCATATTGTCAGGCTTTTTGGAGCAGAACTTGTCAGAGAAAAGTAACCTCATTTCATGGGGAGTTTCATATCTAGGTTTTGTTCCAATAGGAAACAAAAGGGAATCAAATCCCACCTCCTAGGTAATCTGTTTGATGGACACTCTGGTACCATGAATCTTGACATTCTGGACTGTGAAAGAAGCCAGAGGAAGATGAAAGCTAAAGATAGCAAAGTTTTCTGGCTCCCAGCCAGTCATCCAAATGAGCTGCCGAGGGTCTGAGTGCTTTGGGAGCTTTGGCTTTGGAGGAAGCAGAAGATCAACTTGTCAGAGACTTTTATACCATCGGCAATTTTCTGAATTTGAATGCTGAACTCTGAAAAAATTGAAAAAATGGCAATGCAGCTGAAACAGCAGAATGGGATGAAAAATATTTTGGTGGACTATTTTAGACCTATTCTTTATGAATAATTTCCAGGGTAGAAATAATGTTGAGATTTTTATAGTTTCTGTAGCATTTGGAATGCAAATGTATTTCAAACACCGTGTATATTAATACTTACATCAAATATAAATATAAGTGAATAACAAGATTTCTCAGTAATCCTGGAGACTCTTTGTGTACTAACTGTACTGTTTTGCTATGAATGATATTTTATTTTTAATTAAAGAAAGATGGAAAAAACACCATTCTTATAATGCTTGGTTACTATAAATAATACAATCTGAGCCATGTGCTTCTTATGTAAAGGGCAGAAGCCCGGAGATTGTCATCAGGAATGTTCCTATGAATATAAGAGCTTTCTGGATCATCATCTATGAGGAGGTTTGATGGCATCATTCCCTGGGAATATTGCTGCAGGAGTTGTCTAGAGACAGCTCTGGAGGGGTCTCAAGTGTGCAGACAAGTGCTTCTTTGCAGATTTGTCTCATCCTTTCTATCAACTAAAAATTTTCTCAAAGCCACATTTTCATTTTTGGAGGGACTCAGATGGTATACCTTGATTGTTTAATTAACTCCGGAAGTGGCCGTGTGACTGGCTCAGTGCTGTGCTACAGAGAAACTGCAACCCCCTGCATAAGGAAGTAGCAAGCAAAGAAACCACTTGGTACACAAGTAGGAAAGAAAATAAGTGCTATAAAAATGCTTCTTCCCTGGCAGCAATCCAAAGGGATTGACAGACAATTCTGGGTGCAGTTCTGAGAGGCAGTGAGAATCCAGCTGAAAACGGGCTGGCCACGATGGCAGGGTGATAACTGAACTGATGGGAGGAATGACTTGCAGGAAGCATTAAAAAGAACTATTTAGAGACTTTTCTTTAGAATGACAGGTAACTCAAATGTTCAGAAGAGTGCTCTCTGTGCCCTAGTATGTTTGGCTAATTATACAGTTCAGGGAAGGGCTTGGACAGCTAAGGTCACTGATAAAAATTGATTCAGGATCAAACATGACTAAGAGATGATAATGAGACAGGAGAAGATGATGCCAAGCCCAGTTCCTATTTAAAATACTAAAGGCACATCTGGACAACTTCTACTCTTGCACTACCTACAAAGGTAAAGATACTATAGTGGACTGAGCATAATAAACTCCAGCCTCTGACATGGGCTTCATAAGGACAGAGTGCTAAGCAGCAACAGCTCAGGCTATGTACCCTGAATTTCTGCACTGATGTTGTTCTAGAATCATACTTATAAAAGGCTTATCAGATTAAAGTATTTCCAGCTTTTATTGGTTTCCAATGGTAAAGTCAGAGTGTTGCAGTTGTTAGCTTCCTGGTTTGCTTTCCTTCTGCTATCTGTAAGCTTTTAGCTGCATTTTCAGAACTATGTTTAAAATTAAAACAGCAGGTTCCTATTATTTTAGCATTAGTAGTTCCTTGCTACAGAGATTTCTGGGGCATATCAAGATGGAAAGAGAGACAACACAAGCATGGTCTAAATGAAATTAATTCAGAGACATTACTGTGTGATGTGGAGAGGAAGGATGCTTTCCTTATTGTGACTGAGCTACTATCGCTACCTTTGCTGAATCACACTAAACTAGCCTTCTGCAGCTACTTAAAAAGCAGCAATGCACCAATGCTTTATTTTGGCTGTGGCCCATCTACCAAACAGACTAGTGCTTTCAGTCTCCTTCATCCCTGACATCTCCTTGGTCAGATCACAGAACACCTGAGGCCAGTGGTGGATGCACAGAGAGGTAGATTTCCTTGGTTGAAAAGAAACAACACGTCTCTGTATAACTGTTCCTGGCACCAAAATAAGAGGCTTCTTACAAAAAGTCATGCCAGTCTGTGATCCTCCCTCTCCTTTCTCCTATAAACAAAGTTATTAACAGCATTGACATGCCAGTTGTGATCTGTGGATGCAATCCCTCAGATCTTCCCTGCTGCCCTAAATAAGGGCTGAGCTCAGCTCTGACAGAGCTGGGACATCCCAGACAGTGAGCAGAAGTCTGAGAAGCTGGACCAGACTCTACAGCAATGCTCTGAATCCTCATCCAGACCAAGCTCTGCAGGGGAACAAACACAGCTTCTTTCAACTCAGAAGGGAGGAGGTGAGAGTTCACAAAAAGAGTAAAACACATTATGTAATACTTTTACTATTCCTTCCCGAAATTTATATTCAGATGTATTCTCAGTTCCCTGTTCAAGCTATCCCTGAATTTAACTACTCAATGTCCATCAATTATACTTATTTCTGACAAGGAATACATATAAATCTTTTCATATAGTTTTAGTTGGTTCTTGTTGAAATAAGAAGCACATAAAGACTTTTTTTTTTATTTTATTTTTGATTTTGCAATTGCTTTATATTAAAATATCCTACCCTGAAAATTACTGAGGATGTGTGTGCTGCTTAAATTTGTGAGAAATGAAGCGTCTTAAATTCCTCTGGTTTATACAAAAACTGTGTGTCTCTCTCCGGACTCTAGTCTATACAAGATGAAACCACATGTTCCCACATGCCCATAAAAGTGAAATTATACTGCAGTTTTAAATTAAATAATTACAAAATAAAGTAAAACAGAAGGAAACAAGGCAAAGAACTACATAACAAGTGAATCTTATTCTGCATTCAGAATCCTAAAAGCATTTCCAACAAGATATACTTGGTGCTCAGCATAGGTTTCAGTACAGCACCTTGATTTTCAGAAGTGTTATGCTTTGAAATTTGTGTATCTTGGTTTGGTCACCTAACCAACAGAAGGCACTGCCAGCTCCTGCTGGCTTTGAAAAACATCCTCCCAAGGCTTTGTTAGAGATGCAACAAGTGAGGGTGTTGAGAAAGTCACTTGTTTGTAAACAAAGCATTTTACAATGCCTTGTGAGACATTTTAAGTGAGCTATGTCGCATAAAGCTCCTCAGGGATCTGTCTCAGCAGCAACAGCAGCAGCAGCAGCAGCACACAGAACAAAGTCACTTCTTCTGCTGCACTTTATTCTGTTGTCATGTTAAAAGCAATGAATTTATTTCCCCCTCTCAGCCCTCCTTCCACTACTGCAGCCCTGCAGTAAATCAAAAAAGTAAACTCTCATTCTCATTGTGCAGGGCTTACTTCCAGGCCTCTACAGTTTCCACAGTAACTAATTAGAAATTTGCATCTCTAAGAGAGAATTATTTAATACTGATGTAAGCCCTTTTATTCTTTGGAGCTTGGCCTTTTGCTACTCAACTTCTGGTAGATGTTGGGCCTTAAGGTCATACTGTACAAACTCTGAATGTAGGTGGCCCTAGTCTTGCTTTTTTTATTTCAGATGATTCATATCCTGTGAAGAAAGTGTCTTGCCAGGTTTTTGTTGACTGGCATAGATCTGAAAGGCAGAACCCAATTCATTTAGTAGCCATTTGTTTTAAACTGTAACATCTTCCCCATTCCTCATTAGCTAACTCTTGTGTAATTGAGTCATGCATTTTTAGCCTTGTTAAACCAGTGGAGTTAGGTCACACTGATGCACCTTTCCCATTAGTTCCATTTGCTGCCCCTGGCTTTCTGCATTTAAGCAGGCCTTTTATTCTGCATGGCAGGAAAGAAAGCCTCGGATACTCCGAGCACACAGGCATGTGTTTTATAGCTCAGCCATAGGTACTGTAAATCCAAGATACACTCCCACAGTCTCAGGAAAGAAATAAATACTGAAAGAGGAGGAAGTGGAGGCTGCAAACTGAACAAAAGCCTTCCTTCATGCTCATGCTAGAAAATGGCTTGGAACAGTTTTTGTTCCAAACCAACAAGTGCCCCTCACACAGCTGTGCTACCTCAAGCTTCATCTGACTCAGACAGGCTTTGCAGCAGGCTGGCAGTCAGTTTGCCAGCTCAGACCCACCAATTTTTCAGCTATTACGCTTTTCTACAAATGATCTGTCAAGAAGGAAGCACAGCCATCACCATCCCTTTCTGCCATCACCATGGAACTTGCCTGTCCCATCGTGCCCAAGCTTTATACTGCTGTACCTGAAAGGACTACAGTAAGGCTTGGTTTATAACCTTGTAATTTTATAATCTTACAATCTAATATTGTATATATTAGATTTTAAAAGTACATATATAACCTAGTCATATGTGTGTATATATATATACATACACATACATATACATGTAAAAAATTATAAAAGCTTATAATGGAAGAGGAACAGGTATTCTAGTTTCTTTCCCCTTACAATTATTTCCAAAGAAGTCATCATAACTGAAGAGGAATGACTGCATCAACCAAAAACTTCCTGATTCTAGAGCTGCAAATAATCCATTATTGTAACAATGTAATATTAATTAATAGAGATTGAAATAAATGTAATGTCAAGAGCATATCCATAATGATGTAATAGTGGATGTGTTTAAGAGACATGAGGGTTCTGCACTTGTGTAAATGAATCACAAATACAATTTTTTTATTCTTTTTCTTTTTTTCAAAGTAACCCTGAAATTAGAAAGAAACCTCCAACATGGCATGCGCATCATGATCCAAGCACTGAGAAAGGCAGCCCAAAAACCAAATTACTGACATCCTGGGTAAGACTCCAAATCTGTGTAGGTCAGTATACAGCTCCAAGAGTCCCCAAGAGATGATGTATAAAGAAGGATCAAAGAGCAGAAATGCAATGCTCTTTCAGAGTGCAGTTCTGTGCTGCTGTAGGAGATTCTTAACAGAAGTGACTTTCTTATGTTTCGTGGTAGAACAGTGGAATAACCTTTGATGGCTTCTTCTTCCATGAGTTTGCTTAGCTGCTTTCTGAACTCGAGTAAAATCTTGGCACCCACACCATCCTGTAGCAGGGAGTTCCACAGTCTAAATGCATATTGAAGAAGTCTTTTGAAGATCTTTTCCTATGGAAAGTATTAAGAAACTGTATTTATTCCAATCCATTTCTCCTTATGTTGGTAAAATTGCCTAGAACTTTTATCACAGAGATATTCTTCACTATGACTGTGATTCAGCCCCATTGTTTTACTGTTTTCTGGTTCTGTATTTAATAGGTTAAGATCAGGATTTGTAGCCCTAGTTCTCACAATCTCATGACTCTTGCTGTGACTAAAGGATGCAGTGCTGTTGCCTACAAACAAGCATCTAATCCAGTTAATAGGCTTTAGGGCATTCTGTCTGATTTCCAACTGCTTCTCCAGAAGGACCACTGTCTCTTTAAGCCTTATGTCAATTTGCCACCCCCTTGTCAGTCCACTGATGTGCATCTTCAGGGCAGCACCTGTCTGATGATATTTTTAAGAAATTACCAAGGTATGATATTTCTCAGTAGCATCTGAAAAGTCTTTGGCTGTTACAGTCTAGGATTCTGCTCCTTCTTACTATTCCAAGGGGAAAAGCACACACAGATCACCAAGCAAATATCAAAGGAGAAGCAGGATGGGACTGACAGAAATCTGACAGCCATCTACTAATAACCCTGTCCTCAGAATCAATTTGTGGCAAAAGCAAACAAAACAACATGTAGAGTGCTTACCAAGGCTCCTGTGCCTCATCCTGTCATGCTAGCAAGCCATGTTTAAGAGATGTCCTGAAAACATTTTTTTTTAAAATTGTAGTTTAGATGCTAACCCAGTAAAAACATCACTATTCAGGCAGGCAGTTCAACAGGTTAAATATGATCTCTGAGAAACAGAGAAGTTTTTAACAAAATTTGAGACATTTTAAACTACCTGTCAGAAAATATTCTTCTTTTGGACAACCAGCTGATTTCTTAGCCAAAAACAGAAAGATAAGTTCAAGAATAGTTCTTAAGTTCATACTAAGAACCAAGAACTCCTGTCACTTACTATGCAATTACATGAACAGCCAGAACACATTGGTGCTTCCTAGTTTTGATGACCCAAAAACCTGACTTAATATTTTTTAATGGGGAAATAACAGGTATAGATACATAAATAAGTGTGGAAAGAGGCAGGTATATACATACACATACAAACCCACACATGTCTATAAATTTCCTGCTGACTTGGCTTAATAACTTTGCCTTAATTTTTCCTAAATTTTTGAAAATCAAACAAAGGGGCACCTTTAGGTTGAAGTAAGAGAAGCAAAAAGCTTTTTAGGAAAAGTTCTGATTCCAGATGGACAAATAGGAGAGCAAATATTTCTATCTGAGAGGATGCTGAATAGCTTTCTCATTTTGTCCTGGTCACTTCTCTTCTTAGCTTTCCTAAGAACAGTTACTGAAACTGATGTTTCTGCATGTGCTCTCCATCAAGTGAGAACAGGAAGAACCAGGAAACTTTGGTTGTGACTGACACTGGTGTAGCTGAAGTGGAAGAGGCCTCCTGATCTCAGCCAAGAGGCTGTCTGTCAGTCACCCAGCTGCAACTCCTTAGTCAGAGAAGAGGCAGTAAAATGGGAATTTCCCATTAAGAACAACCCACCTTCACACTGTTCTACATCACTCTCCCTGGAGACGCCTCCATTCCAGTCACCTCGTTAACACCTACTTGTTGAGAGCAATTAGGCAGTCAGGTAGATGAGTGAGTGTGACAGGAAAGTCCAGTCAGCTTTATGTGGCTGGGGTTATCATGCAAGGTCCTCAGAGTAAAGCTTGACAGGGCAGGCACCTGCATACAAGAGCTGGAAATGGGCTTTACAGTGAAGGGAGGAGAAAATGCATAACCAAGGGCATCTAATTAGATTAATAGGTTTTTGTGCTTTGAATGTCCCATAATTCAATCAATTAAACTATGGTTTAATAGTGGAGTCTTTCATGGCATGTATCCCAAGACGCCACACAAAATAATAAAATTAACAGCTCATGTAATCATTATGGAGGGAGAGTTGCTACTTTCTAGATAAGATTTCAGGCTTTCCACCACGAGCCTGATGCTGGATTTGCTGTCACCAGACCTGTCACAAGAAATCTTCCCATCTCCAGATCTGTATCTGTAAAGCATAGCCAGAAAACAGCTTTATAACCTACATTTCAGCTGTCTCAAAATGACCACCCTGAAAATTCCAGTTATTTTCATTGAAAACCTCTGTATAAGAGACAGGTGAGCTACCACTCATCACAGCACCAGGAAGATTTAAAAAACAAAAAAAGCAGCTCTGTCCTTAGTGGTGAATACACACCCCCTCTTGCTTTAATGTTGCCTGAAATACAGTGTTTTTTAATTGCAGAATTCAGAAACTGTAAAACCATTGTATAGTTGCTTGGGGAAGAATTCTCTATGCACTTGAAAACACTGCAAGGCACCCAAGCAGTCAGAAAGCAGTCCATCACTGCAGAAGTTGGCCAGCCTGATGCGGCTCATCTCAGCAGATGCAGCATTGATCTCCACGGTCAGGATGGCTGTTTCTTGTCTCATCCTAAAAGCGGCACATCCAATACAGAACCTTAAAGAAAAATTCTACTGGACTTGTTTCTCATGTGACATTATTAATACTATGTTAATACCAACACCAATATCACAGTTATATTATCTTAATCAAATAAGGCACTTGACAAATACTCTTCCATTTTTAGCATCTGAGCATAAAAGATTCTGAAATGTGTATCTGTTTTATATGCATGCCATGGGTTTTAGGAAACCTAATCTCAACATAGAAATGTCTCTGCACATAGGTGTGGTATAGAAAACTAGACAGAGGAAACAATGTTAAATTTCTGTTAGTGAAAGCAGCCAGCAGTGAATACCATGGCAAATATGGATGCTGGGCTGTTTTGTTGCTCTTTTATTGTCGGGTTTTTTTTTCCTCAGAACTGAGTTTAGCTTTAATTTAATTCATGACTGTGCTGGCACCTGGAAACTCACATTTGAAAGAGAAAGCAGCCACAGCCATGAAGATTTCAGCACATTGCCTCCTGATTTGTGACCTAAAGGGACTATCAGAAAAGACATGTGGAACATGCCCCATTCCTGTGCCTGTACAACCATCGCCATGCCTGCCGCAGCAGTCTGCAGAGATGTGGAGCTGACTCCCACCCATCACTTCACAGGCCAGTGAAGGACAGCCAGTTGGTTTTAATCATGGCAGTACTGGTCTGGTTTACTAGACTGGGTGCTTTGTCACCTCCTAATTGGAGCTATGTGCCATGAATTAGTACACTGCCAGGGCGACTCAGCAGCTGATGCTCTGTTCCAAGACATTTTCATGCCGGGATAGTACAGGATGGGATGGGATCTTTAGTGGCTTTAACCTGGGAAAACTCTTTTGTAGACTAGCAGAGCCAAAGGCCGATGAGAGTTCAGATGTGCCAAGGATGCTATTCAGTGCGTCTCTAAATATTTCACGAGGTACCAGCTGACATAAGGAGGCTGTTATGTAAATTTTTGTTATTACATTAGTTCTGCATTTCAGACAGTTCAAGTTGTTGCTCTTATTTGAATCCTCGGTATGGTTTGCACACATTTTCAGGAGTAGCTGCCTGACTGAAAAAAACCCTCCAGGACAGTTAAAACCAGAACCAGCTATCATTTCTTTACATTTACTTCTTATGAACAACCAATATTTAAACTGATTTTCTTTGAAGCCAACATGATGTGCTCTTCTGCTGCAATCTAACATGCCAGTTGTTCCTCCCCAGACCCACATTTTCAGCTGAGTCACGAGCCCTATAACTCACGTTAGGGATATGACCAGCTGCTCCACCTTAACTGTCCTTACCAGTGTTGTCAGAGACAACTAAAATGTGCCATACTGGAGGGCTGGGAAGCAGATCTCTCTAGTTTGGAGCCTGGCATTCCTGCATCTGGTCAGATGACTTCTGCAACTTGAATTATTTTCTATCAAACAGATCTGTGTGCTTCCTATGCCACAGCTGTGACAAACCTTCCTGAGTCTGCTGTGCATTACTGAGAGCTGTTTAAAGTCCATAGCAATGTCTGTATAAAGTTCAGGATTAAAACAATAATTATAGGAAAGCAAACAAATATCATAATCAGGGGAGAAAAAAACCTCAACCGCCTCCTACTCGCCACTGCATCCCAAAGAAATTATGCTGTTCCTCCTTATAAATAATAGGGGTGTGCAACGTGTCATTCCTATTCAGTGTTTGTGGGTTTTTTGGTGCTTATTGATGCTGCATCTGTTTTGTCAGTGCGTCAGCTAATGGAGAAAGTTAATTGTGTTGGTTGTAAGGCCACCTGTCACACACATGCCTCATTTCCATACTAATAGCCCAACAGTGGCAGGCAGTGTACTCCTCCGCAGTAACACACACAGCCTCTTTGGCAACCTGGGCCAAATGTGCCTATGCAGCAACTGCAGCCCTCTCCTCTGAATGCCTCCAGTGTTGTGGCAACCCAGCCCTGCGTTAACCCCCCGTGGAATTTCCCAGCCTAGAGGGGGTTTTTAAACCCTCGCAGACATGCTGGATGGCACGCTTTGGTGTGGGAGGGTGACAGGCACAGCTCTGCTTCCTTGTCAGGTTGGGTGCCTTGCATCCTCCCCGACCAGATAAATACTTGGCTCCCTTTGAGCTGTTGGATTGGGCCCTCATCACCAGCATAAACCTGGCAAGCATCGTCAGTAGAGATGTTACATCGGTGGTGAGGGGAGGTTGAAAGTCTATCTCTTTTGTCCCTTCTGTTAACATTTCGAATGAGGGAGGCAATGTGGATCAGAGCTGGGGAGAGGAAACATGCCCTCAGCTGAGGCAGACAAAACTGCGCTGAGTTGCAGTGAGTCTCAGGGAGACTTTGGTGCAAAAATCCACTTCGGTGATAGAACGAATGCCAGAAAAGCTATAATGAATGAATATTTTATTGTAACATATGGGAAACTATTCTGCTTAGTCAAAACGGTCAGAAGTTTTCCTTCCTTCTTGCTTCCCCCCCTTCACTTCATAAAGAAGATTATGTGAGTAAAGGGATTTATTTACTTGAACTGCCAAGCCTGCTCTTGATCAGAGTCTGTGACTCTTGTTCATACTTTCCTCCAGTCTGTGAAAATACCTCATAACTCTCTGATGGAGTTTACACTAAAGGCGCATCTTTTGAAGTACTACCTGGTATCTTGATAGCTTAAGGGGAAACTTGTCTTCATGCTTTTTAAATCACTGTAGCTGAAATTAGAAATGCCATCACAGCATCAGAGAATGGTAGGGGTTGGAAGGGACCCCTGGAGATTACCTAGTCCAACCATCCTGTCAAAACAGGTTCACCTAGGGCAGGTTGCACGGGATTGTGTCCAGGTGGGTTGTTACCATATTCAACTATTGGGCTTGCAAAGGAATTTCCTGTAGGCCAAATGACAAGTGATGAGTGAGCTGCTACTCCTTTGCACCCTCTATAAGCCAGTGTTGCAGAGGATACTATACATGCATCATGGCCAGGGAAGGAAACATTTGTATCTATCACGCATGAAGGAACGAGACAGAATATTCACTGCTTAGTCCATCTTAAATGTAAAGATGAAAAACAGGCCAGGGAAGGGGCAGGGGTACATCAGCCCTAACCATTAGGCTCTCACCAGGCTGAAAGCAAGTGTGTTTCATCTACAAAGCTACATGGTTGTAGGGATTTCTGATACTGTGCTGATCCTCTCCAGAGGTGCCTGCAGTATGTTTGGCAGCTGCTATGGGTTTCCAGCTCACCCTTGGGCCTGAGGGGAGTGTGGGCATCTCTAGCCAGCCTCCATGCAGAGGCCTCTGCCGGTGAGATTTGGGCATCAGGACTGGAGGGGTACCAAGGAGCTCATCCCAGGTTGACCTCGTATCATCAGTGTTGTCTAAATAGTAGGGGGATGAAAGATGGTTCATTGCACATTACACTGGTTGTTGAGACGTCATGATATAAACTCACACAAACATACAACTTTTTTAAATCATGGGCTATTATTTTAATTTTCTTTTGGGTTTTAAGACCAGTCATTCATGTTTTCTGATTTCCCACAGTGACCATGCAGGCCAGAAACCTTCTCTTACTGGAAGCAGGAAGTTTCGCAGACACAGTTTTCAGATGGAGTATAAGCAAAACAGCAGATAGGAGGAGAGATGACTACAATAACTTATTCACAAAAAAAAAAAAAAAAAAAGGAACATCTTTATGACATAAAATAAAAAAAAAAAGACTACTTTTAGAAATTCTGTAGAAGAACCAAACTGTTGTACCAAAAACATTAAACATATAAACCCCATGAATATATATGTCTGCACATTTTTCTTGCTGGCTTCTCTTGCCAACTATGTAGTCACATCACCCTGCTTGCTAAACAATCCTGCATCCTGTGGGAGAAGATGTGCTGGTTAGTTTGAGAGGGGATGCAGTGGGCCATAAAATGGATAGTCTTTCAGGCTGATGTGTCCCATTTTTGCTATGACTGGTTTTGTGGAGAGCAAAGTATATTGGTGTTGATCTTTGTTTATTTGTTTTATGTGGATTGTCTGGGTTAAAACATCAACCAAACAGTTACAAATGCTAGAGCTTTATATCCTGTTCATCTATGGGATAAAGGCTGCCTCTTCAGACTGTGTACAGACTACTTTGCATTTGGCTGAAGCAAGACACTGCCAGTGCTGCACAGACTGCTATTGTGAGAAATACGTGTCTGCCCAGCTTGCTTTGGTGTGTACGTGGACACTGGGAGTCATGCTGCTGAGGAGATGAGCTTTCCATTCCCTTTGCTCCAGCAGAGCAGAGCTACTCTACCTCCTGAGTAGGTCTTAAGAGTTTATCTTCTAAGTCTTCTAACTTCTCCGTGTGTGGCTGTTATTCTCTTCCTCATGGAAAGGGCATAAAATTATCTGCAAATAAAAGCAGCACGGGCTAATTGGGACAAAATAGTGTTTCTCAACTCCTGTATCTGGTCACACACATTTACCACCTTCCAGCTACACAGGAAGATGAACTGATGCACACTATAATGCTGACTTCTGTGCTCCAGTTTCCAAGGGAAGAAAGCTGGGTAACACAAAGCAAGAGCCACACAGTAATTACCAACAAGTCCCCAGCCTCAGACCCTGCCTACTCTACAATCTGGACATAGCCACAAAGGTTATCAGAGCTTCAAAGCCAGAGACACACTAATCCTTTAACATGAAAACAACTTTGGTTTTCCACTGTCTCTAGCAGGCTGAGATGTTCTGAGAAATTTTTTCAAGAATAGTGCAATCTTAGACATGGATATGCTCAGCTCTGGATGTTAAATTACAGGTTAAAACCTAGGCTGACAGTACTACCAGCCTTTCTGTGAGACTAGTACTTTGATTCCTCACTTTAAATATTGTGGCTCTTGATATCACTGTGATAGAACTTTGACCAAACTGTGGGATGCAGTTTTTTACTCATGTCCTTCTGACTTTTGCATCAAAAGCTTTCCAGGGAGAAGTCTGTCTCTTTCTAGATGTGTGCATAGTCCTGAGAAATATCTTTATTTTACACATATGTATATTTATATATGTGTGTATATGCATATACAAAAGTAACTTATACATGTCTTTATAAAGAGTTATTAAACAGACAGTATATTTATAAATACTGAAAACAAAGATGATTTCTAGAAATTATGAAAGAGTTATTTTTACAAAAAGCAGAGACCCAAACAAAATGAATACACTTTTTTTTTTTCTCTTTCAGCTCATCTCTTTTCATGCTCTTCTGTTTTCTTGAGAGTAAAGTTGAAGTTAAAAACTTGAGTTTGGACTTGGTGAAAGTTCTCCCAAAGTTCTCCGTAAGTTCTCCCTGCTCCAACCAATTAGTAACATTTTACTGCTGGTGTTATTTTTTCCACAGAAATATTTACATGTTTCTGAGTTTGAAACATGTCTGAAACACAAAGGGTGATGCTGTGCTTACGTACCCATCCACCATACTGCACGCTGTGTTTTCTTCACAAGCCTCCTGAGATTGCATGATTGCATATATAACCTGGCTCCACACAGTGTCAGTATTGTTCTGACCCTTTTTTTCCCCACTTGAATTTTTATGCTCAGCATTGTGAACTCAAGGCATTCTAAAGAAGGGCTCAATTTACCCCTGATTTACCCCTATAAATCAGCTAATAACCCATTGTCAGCACCAGTGTTGTTACACTTCATGGTGACAAAGGGGACAGAATATGCTGGTACAGACAGAGGTATTCCATCATTGAGGGTTAAAATTATCAGGACCTTCCATATTTTGAGCATATATGGGGATAGCCTACAGCAGAAAAAAAGCTACATGATAATTTCTACATTCCTGATCTCTACTGCTGCTTCACTTCAATGCCTGCTACCTGTGACAAGCCAGGCAAGGTGAAGGAAATAACTTACTTGTAATACAGGTACTTTATGTCCATTTACTAGCTTTCTTTAAACCGTCTTCCATTTTCTGTGTGTTCGCTTCTTTACATTGCTGTGTTCACAAGTCAGTGTACTCAGCAAAAGTCACTTGGAGGCACCATCTTGGCTCAGGTAAAAAAAAAACCTACTTTATCTTCTTGCATGAAATATCTGCAGAAGATATGAGACTGAAAGTCGTCTAATGATGTGATTTTCCCTCTATACCATGGTAACTATTGAGTAGAGCCTCAAACCTGTCCCCTACTACCAAACCACCGCTTTCTCATCCACCCTTTTCTGGGTGGCATTTGCAGAGAGAGGGAAGCCATCTCTTCCTGAAAGAGTGAGAAGGATCCCAGGCTCTCAGAAGGCTCAGGGATGCAATTAGAATTTTATCCTTATTCTGACACTGTTGTGCTCATGGGGTGTCCCTGTCAGGCGTGATCCCTCAACCAGGGCTCACAGTCATGATACCATGGGGTCCTTAATGATGATGAAGGGCTCCTTTCAGCTTCTTTTAGTGATGAAAGAAAGTCCAAACTATTCAGCCAGTGTCCAAGCCTTAGTTATGTCCTTTCTCTTATCACTTTTTCCTAGTGGCACAGAAGTCAAGAAAACTCAAAGTCTGTGCTGTGATTAATACTTAAGGGAGTTAATTTTTCTCCAAAGGAATCCTTATCTAGAAATGTCACAGTTGCTTTAGATAATCCTGGTAATAAAGCAATCATCTAATTGCTCAGCCAGCCATATGAGGAAGGACCTGCTAGGTGGTCCATGGAGCTGTGTCATTAGCAGTCAAACAAGAGGAACCAGCCTGGTACTTCCTCTTCTTTAAGCTGAGCAGGGAAGGCTCAGTCAGGAAAGATGTCTCAGCCAAAGGAATTGTCAGCCTCTTTTAACACCACATAATGCAGCTCGGGCACCTGCCAAATCGTAATACGCTGGAACAGACGGAGACGGAGTGCTGAGGGAAGTGCTGTGCAAACTGCCTAAGGGTGCAGCACCTAGGTGAGAAACTACTGCACTGTCAGGAAATCCTTCCTTTTCCATGTCTAGGAGAGTGTTTTGCTCATATTTTCTGTGTTGGTTTCGTTTGTTTGCTTTGCTTTCTTTTTGTCTTTCTTTTTCTTTCTTTTTTTTTTTTTTTTTCTTTTTGTCTCCACTTTTCAAACCCTTGGTCTTGGCAGTCAGCCTAGTCCAATGAAGCATCACAGGGTCCTGATGTTACAATACTGTGTTTTGTTCAGTAAGTAGCAGAAGGAAGATAAGCATGTTCCTGTTTATGTAAGTGTAATATTGACTGTGTTAAAAAAAAAAAAAAAAAAAGGGTTCCTGATAACAATATTGTAAAGAATTTCTGGAGTTACTAATAATCAATGACAACAGCAACACGGTTGGCATATTCAAACCTCATACTTCAGACCTTAAGGCAGCCTCTGATTTCTCAGTGTCAGGGTGAGCCCAACTCTGAAGGCAGCAACCCACCCCTGCTTACCACAGGGTTTCTTTCCTGTAGCAGCCAGGACCAGTCACTGTCATGGAAAGCAGAGGGTACAGATCACAGGTCTGCTCAAGCAGATAGTCACTGTGTCCTGACACAAGTGCTCTAATGCTCACAGTACTGTTATTGTTGTTTGGCGTTCACATCCATTTGTCAGGTATTCATATAGTTTAAGACAATATAGTAGAAAAATACTATGTTACAACTTGCTAATTCCTAAGTACAAAAAAAATCAGCCTTTAGACTTCATTGCTGGAAACATACATGGACTCCCATGCTACAGCATAGTGCCCAGTTCAGGAACAGTATTTTGGAGAAGATTGCGTAATACTTCGCACCATGCCCAGACACTTTAATCTCCAAGAAGTGTTGGGATTTCACAACAAATACTATTTGTCACAAGGCTGCAATTTTATTCCTGTTACATTTGTGTCATAACAGTAGAAGACCTCTCACAGACAAGTAAACAGGGTTAATTGCATATTTTTGGCACAGAATACATGTTGACTTGAGTTCTGTTTCCAAGTGAAATTTCTTCCTATTGGATGTACAGCCAGAGCTACAGCCGTAATGATACTGTGCAATGCTGTCATTACATGATTGAGACAGAGACTTCTTTCTGAGACAAAGTTTTTCTCACTGTCACAGCAACCAGTTAAGAATAACTTTCCGATTCCTAGCAAACACTATGATGCCATGGCAGGTAAAGCAAGAGGCAAACCAACTCTCCTTTCTTCTACAGTGTAATGGTTAGATAGCTCCTTATGTAAGATGAGACAGTGTTGCACTGGTGATGGACAGCAGTTGCAAGAAATGTCCCTTTAGCCTTTACTAAAAGGGGATTTGGGCTCATAAAATGAGTTAAAAGATCTGACATACCACAGAACCAATCTGTATGTGTGTAGCCTTCCTCTCAAAACAGAAGTTTTAAAGTGTGCTTTAAAGCATTTAGTCTGCAATTTTGATGTGTGTAGGAACACCTAGTGCTGGGCAAGAGCCAAGCTCAACATGCTGCTTGTCCCTGCATGCTGTTGGGACTAGGGTTTCCCTCTGACTGGAGACAGGACATCATGCTTCATATTTGTACATCTTTGTCTCCAATAATTTGTCCTCCGAAGGCACTGCAGTTCAGTTTTATCTGCCCACAGTAGAGACCTATTTGTCTTTCAAATACCTTCTGTTCACTCAGAACACCAAGGCTCAAATTCTTGTCTCCTCCATGACCATGCAGCTGAAACACCACTGCTTTGAAACAACAGAACTGCCTTGCCACCAGACATGAACCCAGCAGACAAACTTTTCCCCCCATGTGTCATCATCACTGATCAAACCAGTGAGGTCAGACAAGTGGGGCTGAGTCCACTGCTTTGGCTCGCCTGAGCACAGGGGCAACACCTAAGCAACACTACCTTCTCCCCTTTTCCTTTCCCCCTTCCCACAGCAGTTTTCCCAGTCCTGGAACTGCATCCAGTTCCCCAAGCATGAAAGAAGAAGGGGCTGATCGGCTGTTCATCCTGCAGGCTCCAATATGTGCGCATTTCGGGGCACCCCTGAAGGCAAAATGACATCTGCATGCTCAACGCTATAGAATGAGAGGACAATGCTTTAAAGCCTCTCAGAAAACCTACAGGACAGTTAATATGATTTAAGCCTATATTTAAATTTTATGAGACTCATTTTCAAGGCTAATAACCCAGTTTACTGTGCACAATATCAAATGCAAATTTTATTACTGACTTGGTAAAAACCAAGATGATATTCATTAGCATATCTCAGTGTATCACCCTTTTTAGCCAAAAGGTGCACCAGGAGTAACAGTGGGAGTTTTTATATGTGCTGTAAATTACAGTTACTATCTCATTAGATAAACACATTTAAAATCAGGTTATCATTCACTTATATATCAGAAAGTTGTTTGTTCAATTGCAGTTAGTCTCGTATTACAACATATGGTGCATGAAATTCTTAGACTAATAAAATTTCAAGGTACAGGGAGCTGGTGTCTTGGAAAAAACTGTTTCTGCTCAACAAATGGCTCGATATAATCTGTAATTGCTTTGAAACAATTATGCAGCAGGCTGTTTTGTACTTAATAGTATTTACATCCTTGGGTTTATTAGCAACAAAATCTAAGTGGAACTTGTGAAAAAGGAATTAATTTTTCTACTAAAAGATGTAAACTTTAAAGTTAAAGATCCAACAGATTGTGGAAATCTAAAATACATGCAATAGTCTCTGATTTAACTTATTTCTCAAAGAAATGTTTCATTATTCTTTTAGATACCCATGGTAGTTTATCTTGTCTGCACCCAAGTACTTCTTCATCTGAGTTCCCTTGGACTTTCACCACTCTGAGCAAGTTTAGGTTTTTGCTCATTGCATTCACTCTGGATTTGCCATCTCCTGAAAATAATTCACAACTAATGTCCACATATATTATTTGAAGTCAAACTGAAAATTACTGCACTCATGAAGTCTGGCCTACTAAGTTTAAGTGTGGTCACCAGAATGCGCGGGTGAATTCAGTCAGCATTTTGTACTACTTTACATGTTGAGAACTAAATAAGGAGCTAGGTACACAGTGACATGAAGAGAGGCACTCTGTATGCAAAGCAGCTGTTACACAGATACGTAACAGCTTTGAATCAGACTTTCCTGTGGTATGAACACACTGGAGCTTCAGCAGCTTCAAGAAAATTCAACCGGCTTGCAGCAGCATTGGATTATACCTGACTGAAGTACTCCATTTCACCTGCCATAGCAATCATATACACATATGCTCTCTCTGGTTTCATGCTACATGTTGATAATATACAAATCATCATATACAAACCTAATGTCAGATGTATTATGCATACATTCAGCTAGGAGCAAGGAACCGCATGCTACTGCTTCATTCCATAGCTCCTACTGAGCTCAAATATGTGAGAGAGCTTGAGGACAGTTGCACATTTGGGGTCTGAGATGGTTTTCTTGCCTTTGTTTTTAACTACAAAGAAGATAAAATGACGGTTTTCCTTGTCTTATTTGTGATGTCTCAAGTTTGCCTACATTGTGCACTGTCTCCGATATTAAAGAGGGAGAGCTGAGTATTTTATACAGACATCTCTTTTCCTGACAGCTAACTCTGCATACCAGTGGCAGTAACATTGGAGCCCTGGTGGTGAGAAAGGCCCTGGTGTAACAGTTGTTCTCATCCTGCTCAGTACTGCTGACTTCAGGAGGACTCCAACCACACAGCATCACCACCTTTCGGTTTTCCTTGTGCTAACATGTTTTCAACTATTGTAACTAAAATCCCTGCCTTTCAGTTCAGCTTTATCTCTCTGTTTCTACTCAAGTTACATCAGTAGTTTTCCTGTTGCTCTAATCTACAATGAACTGCGGTGAATTAACTGCCAAGGCCATTCCCATCTCACACGCTTGGTGCCAGCTGTACCCTGGGACAATTAATGTATACAAAATGCTTGTTATTACCATCATCTAGCAGGGTTTGTCAGAGTAACAACCTGATAAAACTTTCAGAAAAATCCTCACTTTCTCTGCAAGGGAACATCTCTCATGGCTGCTTTCAAAGGGTCTGCAACCAGGGGCTGTTATAAGAAAAACCTTGTGAAAAGCCTCATAGCCAGTTAGTATGAAAGAACTGTGCAAGTTGGTAATAAGTACACCCTTTCGGCTGCAAAAAAAACCCCACCTTTAAATTTTGCAACAAGAAGAAGCAGTTGTAACCTGATTTTATCCCTGCATCTCTTGGCATACATGGAATAAACCCACAAATTACATTGTGGACCAGTGTTAAAAAAGCCCCACCAGACTGTGTGTGGAAACTAAATCCCAGAACATGGCAAATGCAGTCTGTTCCCACTCAAATCACTAACAATTCTCCTGCAAAGGTGGCTTTCCCCAGACAGGGCTGAGACCACCTCCTAGCTCCCCCCTGCCTATGACTGATCTGGAGTGGAGTCTGGATCTGCGACAGCATTTTCTAATGAAGGAAAGGCCAAACTGAGCTGCTACCTGTGCCTTTGGGATTTCAAGTACATTTGGGCTTCTCTGAGGCTGCCTTCAAGCTATTTCCAACCTGCAAGTTTCCTTAACATTCCTGTCGAACAGTGGTGCTGTTTTTTCTTTGTATTCATACAGCACTTAGCAAAATGAATGCCCCCTCTGACAGTCTCTCCTAGGTCCTGCTGCAAAGTAAATAATGTTGATAGTATTGGACGTACTTAGTCCCTGGCACAAGTGATTTGCTGAATCAGATTAATACAGTTGCCATTTAATATCATCTACAAATGAGTATCAATAGAGTGGAAACAGGTCCCTGACATACAGGGTATACGAATATGGTTTTATCAATCAGTAACTGTCTAAACAGGCTTTTTCCGGATGAATTTTGCCTAAATTTTATTCAGTAAATACAACCTCATCAAGCCATGTCTATCCATATTAATGGTGGGAGAAGTGAGGTTTAGGGAATGCCTCCATTAAAAAAAGGTAACTGACCATGGACAATGTGGCCAAGCAAGTAATAGTGAGGATGAATGCAGCCATAGTGAGCTGGGGGAAAGGTTCACAGCTGTGACAACTGAGAGTAACATGCTGGACTGTGCTAATGGAGGCTTGAAATCCCAGATTACTTGTCCTAATAATGGAAGTAGTCATATATTTGAAGACTCCTCATAGATAATTGCTCTGGCAATCACAAATATCTGTTACGCTTTTCCAGACTTTTTGACTTGATATTCTGCAAAGTTCTTGCAAAATAATAATAATAAAAGCAAATATTTTCCAGATGCTATACCTATTTGTGGTATCCTTGGTCAATCTGGGTCAGGAGCAAGACTTCTCGGATGGATGGAGGATGCCACATTGACTCAGGCAGGCTGTTAACAGCTCACAAGTCTGTGCATCTCCCTAGTTGCCTGCAGATCACCCCACTAATTCAGCAGACACCTTGCCCTGCTCCTGTGCCCACCAGCCCAATGACGGTCACAAATTCTGGACCAGTCCTTGCGACTTGCCAGATGCTCCACACTTCCCAGCAGATCAGCTTGCAGGAGGAAAGGAGCTGTTTTCAAATCAGGAACTGTGATTTTACCAACATATGGAGGAGAAGGAGGTCATAACCCACCATGCTTCAATGCTGCTGTGCTCCCTGCAGGCTAGCCTACTTCTACTGCTGTGGGGAGGAACCAAGCCCCTTTTTGGAGGGTTTTGTTTGTTTGTTTTAATATCAGCGACATAAATTAAGTAATAGCAGGTAGAGCTGATCCTAGCTAAGTTGCTAACTCCAGCAACTTCCCATCTTCTCAAACAGGCAGAAATGTAACACTAAACCAAGCAGTGCCATCTATTGACTACAGGGGCTTAGGGCCTCACTAAAAGATACTGCACACTTGTGTGCCATCTCTGCTTGTAGCGAGCCCTTGCCCCATCTCAGGCCAGAGCCCTGGTCCGCCCAGGGGGGAAAAGGGAGATTGAGGAGCAGTGCTCCTCTGCTTTCCCATCCAGCCCTCCCCACTTCTTTTCCCTCACATTTCTTCCCTGCCATCCATCACCGCCCTGCCTCTCTGTCACTCTGCCACCACGGCTGTCATCCAGTTGTGACTAAGGTAGAGAAAAATGAGCTGTTTAAGCACAGCAGACCCCTGGATGCTCAGGAACATGAGACAAATTAACAAAGTGTGAGAAATTTGAGTGCATAAATCTAAGAGCATTAAATCATCGTGCAGCTATGCTTTTTTCAGAAGTAAAGCAATCTGAGCGCTGCAGTTAAGTCTTTCTCAGCTGGACACGCTTTCCTACAGGATGCTGGCATCCATTTCAGCTTCCATGCCTTCATCCCACCTTGTGTTGAACTCACCTCACTGGGCCTTAATGTCTTCTTTCAGAAAAATCCTACCTTACCCTTTTCCTCTTTCTCCCAGCTTACATGTGATGTTAGTGGGAACTGTGGGAATTCACCTGAGATAAAATTCTGTCTTCACATGATTTTTGTCACTTTTCCCCAGGTATTTCTTTGATAATCCTAACAACATATAGTTTTCCTTCTGCTGTGGAGGAGGAAAGTCAACAATGCTGACTTCAGATACATAAAGTAATCCAGACACATCAAAAGATGGATTAAAAATTAATATAATGAGGTTTGTTGGCTTTCAATGAAATTATCCTTCTTGTCTGTAATTAAAATCCTTTGGTAACTTTGTGAACATAATTATATTATTCCCCAAATATAACACCAAAGAAAATCTGACGGAGGTAAAAGGAAACAGGAAAACATTCCTAATGTAATGTTGTAGCTAAAAGCTCCATTTTTACACTGACAAAAATGACCATCAACCTGTTTCCTTTTTTCCCAACACATACAGATTGTGTAGTACTTGACTGATACCACCAGAATCAGATACGTGTAATAGTCTGCCCAAAATCACCAGGATATTAGGAAAAAAAAAAAAAAAAAAAAAAAAAAAAAAAAAGGAATAATTGTGGAGAAACTTTTTTAGGAATAATCTACTTACTTTTTTGTAGTTGCAGTGATTTAGAGGTTAGTTTATGTTTTGAATTAGAAACATTATTATTTCAGTTTTTGTCATTGTCACCTGAGCTATTGCTCTTATTTGTATTGTTATTCTGGCAAGTTCTTAGTCAAGGTCCCGAGATAAATAAATCCATGTGAAGTCATGCATCTCCCACAACATTCTGGGTGAACTTAACTATTTGGTTAATGCTAAATTTGCCATCTTTCCATTACAGAAAGAGCTCTTACCAGCCTAGCCTCATTACAACTTTCTTCATTTTTGTTATTTGCTTATTCTTAAACCAAAACATATTATTATAATCTCTGAGATCTGGAAATCCCCAGACTTTTTGATCTTCCTTCCAAAGCTTTCTTTTAGACTTTTATTATTCTCAGGGTGGCAGCCTGGGTAATGGAGTAACACAACAGTAATCCTTAATAAAAACTAACTGACCTGAGAAAACATGCCGATTTAAGTTTAATAACCACCTTTTTGTAATAACCACCTTCCTTGCTGTCTTCAAAATAAAAGGAGCTGGTGATCACAGCCTAGTCCACATTTGTGGTGTTCAAGTAAGCACAACACACTTTTAGTATGACCATGTGGCAGCACAGTATTTCAGGCATTGGAATGACGGAGGTTGTTAGTCAGCACTGACATTGTTCTGTGATGGTGCCTAAAATTATGTTGCTCATAATTCAAATAGGAAATACCTCATTTGGTTTGAGGCACTGAAATTGTCTCAGGTCTGATCTGTCTAACCCACTTCATCTCTACACCTTTCTGTTACTGGAGACTATGGAAACAGTTTCTCTGCAAGCACCATCATGGGAGTTAACTCTCCCAGTGTCCTAGGTTTTACCAAGCAAGGAAAGAAGGGTGACTTCATACACACTTAAGAAAAGCAAATGAAACTGTGATGTTATGACATCTACTGGTTGCTCAAAATGCAAGAACAAAAAATGCAACACAATGCTAACTGAAGATGCAGGGGTACTGGGTCTTGGTAGAAATGGGATTTCTATCTATATCATGGTTTATTACATGAAGATTACGAAAATCTCCCCTTTTTCTAGTGCTGCACATCATCTTGGGACCTATTGCTTGAGATTTCTGTGATAGCGATTTCCAAAGTACTGTTTGAAAATGATTTAATTTAATTTCTATTTGCCTTTCTAGGTAGATTAAAGCAAATAAAAGAGGCAATCTCGTGTGATGACTTCAGAATGACTCACTGCAACTTTGAGAACAAGAACCCTTTGGAGAGCTTTTAACCTTAGCAAAGTTTTCAGGAAACCTGATCTTTTGTGGCCTTGGATTTGGGGCTTGAGTGGTTTGTTTTTTTTTTTAACTGTGGATACATGTTGCACATTGTAGGTAACATTTTTGCACTCCACAAATAGTCTGTCCACTTTGTGAAAAACTGCAATTAAATTAATGAAGATATTTGTCTGACCCAAAATGATCCATAAGTTTCATCACTCCACTGTCCACTTCTGTTTAGACTCAGGTAAAATAAGATTATTCCTTGAAGATTCAGGTGTGGTAGTTCAACATTTCTCTGCTCTAGGTATTCAAGTCCTAATGCAAAAGTTTCACAGAAGCTACCAAGCAGGTGAGAGAGAAATTATGAACCAAACAGTATTCTTGTCTTCTTACGGGCTTCAGTGTTTCTATTACCACTTTACAACAGGAGATATTAATGTCACAGCTTCATTTTTGTTGCCACCTTAAAGTATCTCTGGGGTAGTGCTGACTGGGATTCACTGGTAGTACTGTTAGATGTTTCCATTACTGTAAGCAAGTACCAACCATGCTCTTGCTTCCCTTAGTGCTGTAATCAATGAAGCAGTTTTACATTGCCAACAGAAGCATTTGCTTGTATCAACACATGGATGGCAGTGAGGGGAAGGCCTCCCATCAGTGCCATGACCTGTGTGCTGCTAAGTATTTGTTCTGAACACTGAATATCATCACCAAGTTCTTCCACTTCCATTCAGGATCATCAATTAGATGTGTGTAATTGCTTCCAGGCTTCACTGCTTTACACTTGCCATCGTGGGAATGATGAGTCAGTAACCAGTAGTGAGTGAAGCCCTATGCCAGATGATCAGTTATCCTTCTTATGAGGAGCTGGACACTGGGTGGTAGCAACTGAGAAAGATACAGAGGTATCATCCTGAATCAGGTGAAGACTAAGTTAGGCATTTGCCAAGTAGGAAGATGGGTAAGCAGCTGGAAGGAAGCAGCATGGTCCATGTCTCCCAAGGACAAAGTGACTAACCTTCCTAGGGCCCTTTTCCCCATTGGTAGGAACTGCAGTGCATCATGAAGGGGCTCTTCCTCACAGGAATAAAAGGGATAAAGTTGAAACTACTACTCAGATGGCTTACTCATCCTCCTCCTAGCAGAGCCTCTGACTTGTCTTATGAGGGGCTTTCTTTCTGTATGCCCTGCCACATTTTAAAACATGAAGCTTACATCAGAAGTCTCTCACTTATTTTATGTCATGCCTTCAAAGCCAAGTAGACTCACTGCTAGGAAGAGGTCCCTTTGTTTTGATCAGCTCCATCATGCTGTGGAGAGAAATGCACTCTTTTGGGAAGAAAAGAAAAAGACAATTTTTAGAAGTCAAAAAAAGCCCAGAGTTTCAAGGGCTTCTCATTTATACCTGCCAAGTTGTTATTCTCAAACCACCATCTATGGAGGGTTTTTTATTTTGGCACATCCTGTAATAAATGCACTGCCTGACACTTTAGCGTCCTGTCCTGGGTTCAGAAGAAGTGGTTCAGCTTCATCTGGGGTCTGAGGTTTGAAACAGGACAGCTCTTGTTGTCTGTTCACAGTTTAGATTTGCGTGATGGTTAAAATCCATGTCCATCCATAGTTCCCAACAATACCTATCTGTCTGACTATCTCTATGTACCTGTGTATCCCTCTATCCAGCTATATACCCACCTATCCATCTGTCTATCCAGCTGTTTATTTCACTGAAATAGTCAGGGAAAACTTAGTGTTTAAGCAACATCTCTGAGAGTCCAAAGAAGGGGGGCATACCGTAATGCCTGCTCAGGATCACCCTTAGCCTAATGGCAGAGGTGAGGGGAGTCTTTGTTTCTGAGTGAGGGCTGGACACTGGTAGGGAAATGGTCTGAAGGAGAGGTTGTGGGAAATCAAATCTAGGGCTGAAACAATCTTCCACACAAACTGTTCTGCTTTCTGTAGTTCCTAGGGGCTGATCACACTCGGTGGAAGGCTGCTGTTCTGTTGTAGGGATTGTATTTGCCCCAGTAAGCTTACTTCCCTTCCCGGTGCCCTGAAGTCTTGACAGCTTAAAGATCCTTTCCAGGGAATCCCTGTGCTGGTTTTGCTTCCCAGACCACTCCCCCACCCCCCCCTCCTCGGGCCAAGGGCTTTTCCACAGGAAGGGCAACCAGGTCAGAAATATTATTCTTTAAAATTTATCTTTATTTACTTTGGCTACAACATACACTGATGGAATTTCTGATCACCTAAACCCCCCTTTAAATATACAACAAAATTTAATTTTCCCAATCTCTTATTTCCCCTCTCCAAAAAAAGTACTGCAGCAGCTCTAAAAATGGTATAAAGGATCAAGAAAAATAAAGGTATAAAACAAGCTTTATCTAATTCAGTGAACAGACAGCAAGAGAGTGATTTCAAGCTTTAAATTACTTTACTTCGGCAGTCCAAACAGCAATCAGAGATGTTTTTTCCTTTTAATTTTACAAACTGCTTTTAAAACCAGAGTTAAAATTCCCAGAGCTGATCTTGCTGTCATGTTTCTCAGGCAGACATCCTCCTGCTTCAGGATCAGCCTCTCTCACAGGTCTCTCTCATCATTCTTGAAACCAGGCAAATTCTGCACGATGCACACACTCAGCTACAAACATCTCCGCCAACTCCGCAGCAGACTTCAGATGATAATTCCAAGCAGTGAGGAGAGTGATGGGCAGCTAGCAGCACACAAACTAAAAGCAACGTGCCCTTTGTGGAGGGAGGAGGATGGAGAGACGCAAGGACCGCAGCTGCAGCTGGTGCCTGGCTGTAGAAGGGAGGGCAAAGGACAGACCTATGGATGGACGGACGCCTGCAGAAAAATACAACCCACCAAAACTGCGGAAGATGTCTAATTAAGACCCCCCTCTCTGCAAAGCTGTCGCTAGATAAGCAAAACTGTTTAAAACATGTTCATCATTAAAGTGTCCCCCGACAGCAGGATGCAGCAGCAGACTCAGTGACAGAAGGGAGAAGAAGAGAGGCATATGGCCCCCAGCCCCATCCCCTGCTGACAAGCTGCCTCGCTGCAAGCCCCCTTTTCACTGTCGCCCGTGCGCGCAGCAGATTGCAATGGCCCAACTTTCCCATCTGTATCCCAGGCCTGTGCCCCCGACAATGTGGCAGCCATGCAGTTTTCATCGGGGCCGGGAGCAGGGGAGGGGGAGGCTGTGAGGAGGGGAGGGGTGGGAGGAGGGGGAGATATTAACAACCAATAATCACAATGCTATCCATAATGCATTGTCTCCATGAGATTACATGGTATATTTCCAGTGGGATTTAGCCCATCCATCACAGCCCTTTATTGGCCCTTTTTTTGTTGTATAAAGCCCAAACACTGTCGTAAAATTCTAAACCGCTTAATTGCTGTGCTGTAAAAATTTGCATATCAGAGATATGTCATTCCTTCGTTAAATGGTGCTAGGCATTTGTTACAAGGTCCTAACAATTGCACGAGAGCACCTCGGAAAAAAGGTCACCTCTTGGCATTATGCAAAGTTCTCCGCTGAATTCTAATCTACAGCAATTATGGGTTTAAATGTATCACAACTTAATGGATTTTGATTTTGAGTGATTCAAACTCCCTGGGCTCACAGACTGTCTGATCAGACAAGTTAAGTGGTGTGATGGTTCTGGCTCAGTCTGTTTCTGTAAGGCCTGCAAACTTGGCTAACTTCGCAAGCCAAACCGAACCTGAAAATTTTCTGTGATGGGCATATATTTACAGTGCTATCCTCATATCTTAGATTAATGTCGAGTCCTGTAGGAACTACTATAGCCATTGCATTGCCACTTCAAGCATTCATCATTAAAAGGAACCTGAAGTTAGATCTTTATGCATATGTACTAACAAAACATTAGCTTTTATAGTGCGCTTTTAAGCTGTAGATCAGAAAGATATGCTTTACAAAAGCAAGAAAATATCATTGTCCTGATTTTACATGTTCAGAAACTGTCTCTGGAGAGCTGGTTTGAAGCTGGAGGCACCCTGGAGACTGATGGCAAGCACTGAAGTCTAGCAGTTCCCCTCTGCTTCCTCCCACTTGCCAAGGACTGAAAGTACCAGCAGATCTTTAACATGTGGTCAGGTCTTCACACCATACTTTTTCTATTAACTGCAGCAGACGTTCCCCAGATGTGCTTTCAAACCACATGGTATTTTTCAGTTTTGTCCATATTTTAAGAGTATGTTTAATCCAGACCATTTCACTGACATGTAGCACAATGTCACAAGAAACACACAACAAGAACAGCTCAGGCCAGCTACTTTTCCTGCAAAACAGACCCTAGAAGACAGATCTTCTTTCCGTGCAATACCAGGAAGCACTTTTTCTTCTCTTTTCAGGAAGCTATAAACCAAGGAGGTGATTGGAGTAGCCTAAAGGGAATTTTAAAGTCCCATACAGATATGGAAGTCAAATACTCTGTTGCAGGACCTGGGGAGAGCCCTAGTATGGGGATAGAGCTCTGCAAAACCTAGTAAAGAACAAGAGGAGAGAACAAGGAGAAATTGTGGGCTGTGTGTACATGGCACCTTAGTTTGAGTTGGCATGTGCTAAGGCAGTGTGAGCTACTTTGAAAACTGTTACTGGAGGTGCCCATCATAGTGAGGATCCAAAGGAATTTAAATCTCTTTTAATTATCCAGTCTGTTCCTCTTTCCCTCAAGTCTCTACCCAACCACAACTGTCCAAGCCTTTACACAGGAAACAAACTGACCTACCTCTAGACATCTGAGGCATCCTCATTGCCCATGCTACAAATGTGGCCAGATTCAGCCTATGTATATGCTTTTGGACATGGGTAAGTGAGATATGTCCTCTTCTAAGGAACTGCCATGCTCACTTTTTGCAGTGGCTGAAAAAGTTCCTCCAAGAACTCCATGCACCTTGCAAGAAGCACCTGATGGTGTTAGCAGTGATATGTCTAACACCTGAGTGTGACAATGGCAAGCAGGTCCTGCAGGTGTGCTCCAAACATATTGGAAAGGTACAATGTACTTTTAAGCTTTTGAAGGCTTACCAGTCCCTTCTAAGAATTCAAATCCAGTCTCTTTTACCAAGTGAGAGGGGTAGGTGGGAGGGAAGGAGATAGCCAACAAGGACTTTCAGGTCCTGCCCAAGTGCAGGAGATCAGTGTAAGAACCTGCTTAAGCCATGTCAACCTTTCAAGCCTTCCTCAATGTGCACAGGCATCCCTGTCCTCTGACCAAAACAAATGTCTTATGAGTAGTATTCCCACAAGAGTAAGAGGTGAAGAAGAGTATGACAAATAACCTGAGTCTACTGCAGAAACTCAAATGCCTTCCTCTGCAGAAAGCAAGAAGCAGAGCTAATATGTTGCTGTTACTGGAATCAAAGTAATTGCTTTCTTTCAAGGCATCTTACTTATCTGTGTAATCCAGCCCAATGACTTCAGGACCCTTGTAGCATGCTGAATCACCTTGGGAAAATTTCTTCTAAAGTTCCTGTTTCAGTAAGTCATTTATGGTATCTATTCCACATATTCAGTTCCCAGAAATTTCTCTTCCTGCTGATAAGTACATTTTTCAGGTCTGTACCTCTTACTTGTGCTGTAAGCACTCATATTTAAAATCAATCTTACATCATATTTAATCACCATGTTATGATGATTTTATTATTGTAACACGGGAATCTGGCAGGTGGTTTATTAACCTGGAAGAATTCTAACAGGCATCCCAAATGTTCTAACATAATAAAACCATCATCTTTGTTTTCCTCTTTAATTAACAACTAACATCAATGCAAACTTCTTGTCCCACATGTGAATTCAACCACAGTCAATTCACTTTTATCTGAGCTGTTGATTAAGTAGGTCTTCCAGAAAGTAGCCCCCCATACCTTTCCTGAAAGAGATTTCAGCCCTTGTGCTGATGAAGCCCTTTCCCTCTGTGGCATTGATGCCACTGCTGATGGGGCTGCTGATCTACAAAATCATACATACAGGAAGAAAACCCTCCAAAAGAGTTTATCTGGGTTATTTCAGATGTACAACTCACAGTGGCTGCCTGGAATCTCTCAAACCAGCTTATTTTGCACCTTCAAGCCTATGCGTCTTTCCCACTGCTGTCTCTGCTTTACAGGAGGAAAAGCAAAGTCTGATCCATCCAAGGTTTTCCACCACTGCAATGACAGAGCTGGAAATGGGTCTGGAGTCACACATAGCAGCACCATACATTATCCCAATGGCCGTTTCCTTTCTTTCTCCTTCGCCCTCAAGAATATTCCAGCCCTCGGGAGCAAGATTCCAAAATACTAGGGACAGTCTGCAGAGCGTAGTGGATCCTGGAATGGAGCGGTCAAAAGACAGAGCTTGGAGGTGTGTTTGCCCGCTGCCCTCCCTGAAGAGATCATCACCCACTGGCATTTATATCTGAAATATATTCATTACCACAGCTCATCTCCCAGTCCATCTTCTGCTTCTCTCTCTCTTACTTATTCTGCCCATTCTAGACACACAGGAAGGTTCCTGCTGCCTTCAGTGAGGTTCAAGATGGGACTAAGTAATCACTAAGAGCAATTAATTTTTGTTATTACATTATTTCATTTTATATTATTAAACTTCCTATTAGGATTGAACAAATGATATAATAATGTGTCCTTTTCTCCTGCTTGAGTCATTATTCAAAATTACCCAGGCAATAATTTATATGAATTATTCTGCAATTAATTTGCTGTGAATTTCTTATAAATAGCCACTGAACAGTATCCGAATGCTCTTGATTGGTTCCAAAGGTTTTCTGTATGTCTGGGAGTGAGGTCAAACCTGATACTGGCAAAATTTATGGAATGTCTATTTAAGAATATGGGCTATTTCTGGTAAATTAGTACACAATCCCATGCAAGATGTTTTATTTTGTTTTGCATTCTTTTTTCCCTGTTGTTTAGTATAAATCTGTTTCTGAGTTAAGTTAAAGTAATACAATCTGGATCACATCAAAATAATTTCCATGTGCTTTTTGCACTGTTTTAACCAAATCTGTGGAAAGTAACATCTTTAGTTTAGTCAACACTGCAAGTAAATAAAGCCCTCTGAAACAGATTTCCAATGTGATATTTCCATTTTGCATAATCAGCACCTGTTTCTCATGCCTTTCTTTCCATTTTTTTAACATGCAATGTTTTGCATCTGTCTCAAAGTCTTTTGAACTCCTTGAAAAAGTTCCCTCAACATTCATGATATCTACATCTACTCAGCTTACAGTTAAGTGTCTTTATTTGATTTGGAGGGGCAGAAGTGAAATTGCCTCCTGCAGGTACAGCCTGATTTGCAGTATCTGAGATGTGAAGACCCAGGTGAAGAAGCACAGCTGATGGGAATGGTTGGAGAAACAGTGATCCAGGATGCTCCTTCAAAGGCCTCATATTAGTTTGTGGCCAGGTCTGTTTTCATTGCATTTTCATTAGTTGCTAGTAAATGTGCTTTAATAAGCATTTTGAAAAAAAAAAAAAAGTAGCTATCATATTAAATGAATCTTGATTAAATATGTGACAGTGGGAACTGGCCCTTTCTTAAATTCCTAGGACTATAAACATTAACATGCTCATAAATACATTTTGCATTTCAACATAAGACTTCCTAAAAGCCTTTGAGGATATAGTTCATTCCTTTGACGCAAACATATTCCTGCTATTATTGGTCTTGTAATTAAAAACCTTTTAACAATGTTAATTGAAGGCTTCCCCTTCATAACTTCATCATCTTTAAATCTGCATGCTTGATGTGTAACTGTTGGAAATGCTGGAAAGTGGGTGGGTCAAACAATCCTGGCAATACTTCTCATTCCACAAGTGAATAAAAGTCAGAAAGTTAAGAGGCAGGGAAAATATAAAACCCTGATACACAGACTGCAGAAAAAATCAGCAGGTTACTATGGACACTGGAAGAAAACCAGTCCTATGCTTCTACCTCAACACCAGCACTCCCCAGCAAGGCCCATTTACACTTCATGCAGCAAAGCCCATCTTCTCTGCTCCCTCCCCCTGGCCATCCAGGGCAAAGGTCTTACCACAGCAACCTAGGGCACCTTCACCAGTAGTTAACTGGAACCGAGTTCACTTGGTAAAGCAGGGGGTAAGCAGCCTCAGATATGGAATGTGAAGATGATCCATAATCCATCGAAGGATGGGGTGGGGTAAAGGCTCACATATTACAGCAGTCACCAAGGTGTAGAGATATAATAATAAAGTTCCACAACTGTCCTATTAACATAGCAAATTTGATTTGGCTCCATTATATTTCATCAAATAGTTTACAAAGCACCCACCATAAAACATCATCATAATTGCAATCATATATCCAGTGATTTAACGTGTACATCATAATGTAACATTAGTTACACAAATAACTAATAATTTGCTAATGACAATATTATGTTAAGTCAGTTTAGGGGCAATTAAAGTGAGTGATATTTACATATGCCTAATGAATCACGGTCGATGGCAGATTAAGAGATTCTAATGAATATTCATCCAGACATTCGCAACCAGCTTCACAGTTTATAAACTGAATTATGGTTGATTTGCCCTTTTAAAAATGAATATGTGAGTATCTTCTGCATGGGAAGAATGAACAATTGGGGCTGATTGTAAAATTTTTTTTTAAGCAATGTACTGGTCAGGACACAAAACATTTTTATGCACTCTCATACCCTTGGCTTCTCAGCTCTTTTTATATCACATATCAGCATTGATGAACTATCTCCATTTTCATTCCTTCCCACGACATGAAATATAGAAATTGTTTTGTGTTGAATTAAATGCAATAGAAGTTTTATGCAGCATCACTAAGGAAATAATTACACAGGTATCCTGCTTTGCCCAAGCAGAGTAGACAAACTCTCTCTACCATATGCTAACAACAGTTTGCTTTTAAAGGTAGCCTTTATGCATGCTTATTTGAGTCACTGATCTAAATAGCATTCATTTAAAATGAAGCTGTATAAGCTTATACATTGAAATTAGAGCTATTTTGCTACATCCTGTGCCAGAAGTTTTTATTACTGTTAATAATATTGGTAACAGCAATAATAATAGCTAAGAGCATGAGATACAGCTTCATGGTTTGTCTATCAGATTTCAAAGGGAACTCAAAGAAATATGAAACATTTTAAGTCCACACTTGGACTTTAAATGCTTCATGTGGAGTTTTCCTTGGAAATCCCAGTGAAGCGTTGGTGTGATTATGAAGTAGTCCTTCATGAGGTGAGTCCCTGTGCCCTTGCTTCAGCACCACTGCCAAGCCGCATTGACCCTGCATTCTGGGATAGTTTTGCATGATTTAAAATGCAGAAAGTTAAAAAGTAACCTCTGTTGTGCTCTTCAAGAGCTTTGGAAATGAAACCACTAAGAAACAGCCCTGCAGAGGGGTAGCTTGTTTGGATTCATTGAGATCAAATACAGGAACTCCACAAGCCTCCTCTGGCAAGAGAGTCTCCAGTAGGAAAAGAATCACAGAATCACAGAATGTTAAGGGTTGGAAGGGACCTCAAAAGATCATCTAGTCCAACCCCCCTGCCAGAGCAGGACCACCTAGAGCAGGTCACATAGGAACGCATCCAGGAGGGTTTTAAATGTCTCCAGAGAAGGAGACTCCACAACCCCTCTGGGCAGCCTGTTCCAGAGATCCGTCATCCTCACTGTAAAAAAAGTTTTTCCTTACATTTCTGTGGAACCTCTTATGCTTCAGCTTACATCCATTGCCCCTTGTCCTATCATTGGCTGAAACTGAGAAGAGCCTGGCTCCATCCTCCTGACACTCACCCTTTACATATTTATAAACTTTAATGAGGTCTCCTCAGTCTCTTCTAAGCTAGAGACCCAGCTCCCTCAGCCTTTCCTCGTAAGGGAGATGCTCCACTCCCTTGATCATCGTTGTGTCTCTGTGTTGGACTCTTTCAAACAGTTCCCTGTCCTTAAACTGGGGGGCCCAGAACTGAACACAGTGTTCCAGATGAGGTCTCAACAGGGCAGAGTAGAGGGGGAGGAGAACCTCTCTAGACCTACTAACCACACCCCTTCTAATACACCCCAGAATGCCATTGGCCTTCTTGGCCATGAGTTCATATTGCTGTCTCAAAGAAACATCATTAAAGGTACTTGGCTTTACTTCACTCAGTTTAGGGGTTCTAGATTTATCACTCCTAGCTTCAAAAGTCATTTGGGAGTTCAGGAAGTAAAGACTTTTGTACCCATGACTTTTGCAGACACCTGGGAGTTAGAACTCAGCAGACCAGTAGATCTACATAGTGTGGTGCGATACTTCCTGGAGACCTACCTTAAATCCCAAAAGCAGGAGAGACATACTTAGTTTTATCCAAGTTGTCCTATGTTCAGGACAAGCCCAACTACAGCTGGGAAAAACACTGTTGGGATTTGATGAGAGGATGGAAGAATTGCAACACAGAGATAAAAAACATGCAGCTGTAATAAATGGCCTCACATTTCTGTTTGTTTTGACCTAACAGAGTTGGCCTGGAGTCCTGTTTTCCATAACTTTACAAAAAGTATTGCTGGCTATTGTGCCTATTTTCAGCCACATTTCTTGATGAAAAAAATGGTTTTCCCTTGTCAATGAAAACTGAAAATGCAGCAATAAATGCAACATGAGGTTTGTAAAAACGTTTTAAAATTCAGTAAAAATTATTTTTAAAATACATAATTTTTTAATTTACAACATAATTGCAACAAATGTTCTTATTTCATTTTTCATACAAATACTTTTTAATGACAGGAGCAACATTCAGTTCAGTCCTTTTGTGCTTTTAAATGTCAGACATTCTGCAGTTTCTGTTTCCTTCTCATTTGCAATTAACACAGTGTTTTATAAGCGGATGACCAGCCTGAGGGGAATAGCGTAAGGCCTGTTATGATTTGCAGAAGTACTTGAACTTATCATCATTATGTTGGCTTATTCCAAGGCTTTTCCTCTTCCCTAAAACAGGTCTGTTGCTTAGGTGCTAAAAGGACAACTTCAATTATGCTACTTTCAAAATCTCTGTAACTTCACCCTAAGAAGATATTTGCTAAAGCTTCCACAGCCAACACGTATACAGATGATTTTATCCTTTCCTCCATATTTCTTCCTCCTAAAAGTAATTAAGCTGGTAATAACTTCAAAACTCCCAAAGCCTGAACTTTACCACCATCACATTTCACCGAGATCATTGTCCTCACCTTATTGTTTCAGTTTCACTGAATCGGTTTGCTTTATCTCTACAAGTTTCCTTCCTCCCTGTGAGTACAAATACTATCTGTACCACTTGTACTGCTGGCAATTGAATCATTTCAGAAACTTCCATCCCTTATATTTATCAACCAACCTGCTCACCTTTACCTATTGCAACAATTCATAGAAGAGTCATGAATGACTTCGTCTGCAATTCAAACATTGATCTCCTGTGATCTTAAGTAGGCTCTACAGTTGTTTCCAAAAGCAGAAGGCTTTTACCTTCTTTGCTGTTTATTACAGAAGTTACCCATCTTTCTCTCTTACCTTCATCTCCAAAACCCATGATATCTCTTCTTCAACCATTAATCTCAGAAGCATGCTTAAGAAAGCAGGGGCAGGATTGGTTCCTGGTTTAGCATTTATCGACGTTACCATATATTTCTGGATTGAAAATAGTCCTGAAACACATGGATCTCAATTTTTCAATTACTTCTGTGATCTTTCTGTTTTCACACAACGTGCAGATATAGACTCATAGAACCATGGAATTGTTTTGATTGGAAAAGACCTTTAAGATCATCAAGTCCAACCATTAATTTAACACTAACAATCCCACTATTAAGCCATGTCCCTAAGAACCTCATCTACATGTTTTTTAAATACCTCCAGCAGTAGTGACTTCACAACATTCCTGAGCAGCCTGTTCCACTTGTTAACAACCCTTTTGGTGAAGAAGTTTTTCCTGATGTCCAAATTAACCTCCTCCTGGTGCAACTGGAAGACATTTTCTCTTGTCTTATCACTTTCTACCTGGGAGAAGAGACTGTTCCCCACCTTGCTATAACCTCCTTTCAGGTAGTTTTAAAGAGTGAGAAGGTCTCACTCCTTTTCTCCAGGTTAAGCAACCCACATTCCCTCAGCTGCTTCTCATAAGATTTGTGCTCTAGACCCTTCACCAGCTTCACTGCCCTTCCTCTGAACTCCCTCCAGCACCTCTATATACTTCTTGTATTGAGAGGCCCAGAACTGAACACTGTATTCAAGGTGGGTCCTCACCAGTGCTGAGTAAAGGGAAACAATCACTTCCGTAGTCCTGCTGGCCACATTATTGCTGATGCAGGCCAGGATGCTGTTGATTTCCTTGGCCACCTGGGCACGCTTCTGGCTCATGTTCAGATGGCTGCCGATCAACACCCGCAGGTCCTTGTCCTCTGGGCAGCTTTCCAGTCACTCGTTCTCACGGCTTGCCAATCAAAACCTGTGTTAATATTTGTGAGAATATTGTATCTCTGTTCATAGAGTGAAATCTTACAGTTCATGACAGGCTAACAGCACTTCTTAAATGCAACAGGATCAGGATTTCACCCAACACCATTATTGCTATTGCCTATATTACTAAAGTGTTAATAAGGCACAGGCATATTGCTGGGTTATGTTGTTCCTGGATAGTGGACACAGAAAAAGATGATTTCTCCTCCAGCAGATTTACTGCTTACATTTTTGATTGTTTATTTATTTGTTCAATCTCTCACACATTTGGTGGCCCAGAAAGCTTCGTAGTTTCTTCTTAAAACTCAATTTGTAATTATTACAGACAAGTTTTAAAAGAAGCAGAGTTGGATTATGCATAAGCCCTACTGCACAGTAAGAGACCAAAAAGCAAGGGCTGCTTGTTTTACACAAGAACTGCTTAGAAAAGAATCAGAATGACTTAACTAACGTAAAGTGAGAAACATGAAGGTAGGCATCTCGGGGCTTTCCTGTCTGATCTTATCCACTACCCTTCTGTTAACCTCTAATTTGCAAAGAAGCTGTGGAGAAGCACTTCTGTATAGCAGTAATGATTGCAATTTACTGTAGCCTATGACAAGATGGGGTCAGGGAAAGGTTAAAAAACAAACAAACTGTGGATGGAATCATCTCCCTGATGAGCAATTTTTACCTGTGTTTGAAGTGAGGGAAGTCTCCTTTACTATGCCTCTTACCCTGAACTTAAGGAGAGCTCTGTGACTACTGACTGTGCCTGCTGCTTCATCTTCTCCTCCGGAGCCCACTGCAAGTGTGGTACCTAATTAGTTTCCCATATAAAGGATAGGAACTTGTGACTGCACTGGTGATACTGTTTCTGCAAACTCCTGAAGCAGGGAGATGAGAGACTCAAAAGAAACTAGAAGCTGAAGAGAAGAGCTCGTTTGACTTATCACTGGTGCTGAAGATGAGCACTGCTTCAACAGGTGCAATCCCCCAGCCCTCCTTGTCTCTTGCAGCAAATGAGAGAACTGATAGGCATTTAATGAACCTCATTCTAACCTGTGTGGAATAATCTTCCCGCTAATCTTCTAACTGGTTTCCATCCATCTAGCAACAGCAGTGCTTAAATCTCTTGTTTGCACTTTACTAGCTGCAGATTGTAAATGTTTCATGAGCCGCTGAGCTTGCAGCATTACTATTTTATTAGAACGTTGAATATCTTGTGTTCATTGCTGTCTTACCAACAAATTTTATCTAAACAAAAATTGCCTCCATACTTCTTGTGAATGACAATTTAGTAGTCTGATGGATGCTGTTGTTTCAGCTTGTTTTGCATCAACAGTTTGAAAATAGCCCCTTTGCCTTGCTGAGACACAACAGTGCACCTGTGCTAATGCCAATAAAAATACATTCACATCATGACTATATCCAACTTGGCTCATGAAAAAGGGACAGAGGTCCTGTCAGCCTCTGGTCCTGGTGTTAAGCACAAGTGAAAGATTCTCCTGACCCCAAAATGCAGAAAGGGTTTTCCTAAGTTGCACATTCCCCATAGTGTTCTCTTCCTTAAAATGGCACCACAGCATTACCAAATAGGTAATGGTTTAGATTTAGCAAAAGCAAACTGGTGTAAAATCAAGCACTGACTGATGAGGCATGCAACCATCCTCTTGGTACTTTGCTCAGTTCTGACAAATCATGTGTAACCTTGGTAAGACCTTGTGATGCAGACAACCAGTGGAACAATGAAAACAGCTGGTTCATGGTCTCTTTGGAAATTCTCTCTTGCAGACCAGGGAGCTGGAACACTCAAGAGGGAAAAGATAAAACTACAGAAATGTTCTGGGCACACAGCTTCTGTGCATCGCCCCCCAAGAGGTCCCATTAGCCCTGCAGCTGGTGCAGGGCATCAGAGACTAGGAGACTCAAACAGTTTAGAAAGGGAAAAGGGAGATGGGAACAGCTCAGCCACCCACCAGAATAAATCATGAGTTAGCTCTCCTGGTTATCCCCTCCCTGCAGATTTTGCCATGGTGAATGATGACCAAGGACCAACTCTCTTATCTGGATTTGAACTTCATCAAGTTGTGTCTTGATCCACATCTAGGCTATCCCCCAAATAGCTGCTGAAATCCCAGATCAGCACAAGTCCCCTTCTGCAGTGTCATGGAGGGAGCAGTTTACATAATTTGCTTTAATTTTCTTTCATGTCTTAGAGACAAGCACTGGGAGCTGAATTTTCAGGATCAATAGATGTACCTCTACAACCAGCAAGCTGTGATGTGTTCTGGCACTGCAAAGGGTGCCAGACCATTCTGACAAATGTCCTGCTCACACAGCCACTCCCACGCTGTTAGAGCTCCCAGTTCTGCTCAGTGCCAACAACTTGCCCATCAACATAGAAAAACCCTGTTCTGGTCCTGCTGCTTGCAAACAAGGAAGGACTCAAGACTTCCATGTTGAGATAACTGTGAAGAGGTGCAATTTTCTCCTTCAGTTCTGGAACAAACAACTAGGATAAGAGAGCTGCATAAACCCGAAAATGAAGCTCTACAAGGATGACACAGTGAGTGGCATAGACAGTAATGTTCTCAACTTGCTAGCATGGCCAACACCCTAACCCCTTTCTACAGCAGCCACAGTCACCCTGTCTACCACAGTTTCCCCAGTCAGCCACAAAGCAAGCAATCTCATATCTTCTGCTTCTCCTTTGCACTGACTCCCCCCCCCCCTCACCATAATACTCTCAATCCTCCCTGTATAAAGTATATCCTCCTCTCCCGCTGTTTCTTTCTCTGGGACCTGCCCACTTGCCCTGTATCTCCTGTGACCTCTTCTGATACTCTGCTCTATCACAGAAACAGTTTCCTCCTGAAAGTGTACAAGACTGTAACAAATCTACTCACTGGCACTACAGGCACCTACCAAAGGCACTCCAGCAGGAGCAGTGCCTTCTTTCAAGCAGAGTGGGACAATGAGCTGTATGAGCCTCCTAACTCATATAATCAGCATGAAAGTGTCTCTTGAGCACCAGCCAGCCACCCAAAAGTCACAAGTGAGGTAGATATCTACCCCCACAGCGCAGAGGCAGGACAGGCAGTATCAAGAAAAACTGATTATTGGGTTGCAAAGAAAACCAAAGGAAACCCAGTTTTCAGGATGGTTCTGATTCCCTTCCTATTTTATGAAGGTCCTTATTTGGCATTAGGAGAAAACAAATCTGAGATTCCTTGCCTATTTCATGCAGTGGTTTCCAGTTTGGTTTTCAAGCAGAAGTTAAAATATACATGTAAGCAACTGGGAGCTTTCTGAATGGAGGATATCTATGATTCACTCCCAGACTCACAGTGAGCACCAGGCACTGACTGTGGAAGTCCCTGGTGCATGGGTGTCCATTGCAAAGCCAGGGTTGTTCTTGAGTTTTTGATGTTAGATGCCATTCACTGAAAGAAGTTTCTGTTTCCTAGATACTGTTAGGAGATAAAGCTGCTATTACCATCCAGGGCTAAACACCATACCCTGTGTAAAAAAAAATAAAATTTGCTACTTTTCTGGATACTTATTTGACTCCTCAAATTGTTCCTGAAACTTCTGTCTTATCAAACAACTGACTTGTTTGGCTCCCATCTGTCACTCTTAATGTCCTTGATGTCATTATTTGGAGGGGATTGAGATTGCCTTGCCATATTTACTGTTTCATTGTTTGGAGTGAAAGGGTGGGCAATGTTTTCCTCTGTAGAAAATAGAGCCCAAATTCATCAGAGAATCTGAAATTTCCTGAGGGCTCGGAAGCTCTTGTGGCAACTCTGACACTGATACCATTTGCCAGCCAACTTTTAAAGACCAATGTGAATTTACCAGAGGGAGAGAAGGCAAGTACCTCTCCATTTAAGGCAAGGTCAAGGAGAAGACCTAACCCATGGCTTAGGTTTCTGCACCCTGCATCTTGCACACTGTACCCCTAATCCCCATCCCATACCCCTCACTCCGCATCCCCCATCCTACACCTTTCACCCTGCACACCACATCCTGCATCCCCCACCCCTCACTCTCCACCTCTCACCCCTCCTCCCACCTCTCATTCTGCATGCTGCACCCGGCACCCCTCACCCCTCATTCTGCACACAGCACCCCTCACCCCGCACCCCTAATCCCTCACCCTACACGCTGCACTCCTCACCCCTCATCCCGCACCCCTAATCCCTCATCCTGCACCCCTCCACCCCACACCCTGACCCTGCACCCTTCACCCCTCACCCTTCACCCCGCACACCTCATCCGCACCCGTCACCCTTCACCCCGCACCCGTCACCCTTCACCCCGCACCCCTCATCCGCACCCGTCACCCTTCACCCCTCACCCTTCATCCCTCATTCTTCACCCCTCACCATTCACCCCTCACCCCGCACCCTTCACCCCTCAGCCCGCACCCCGTACCCTTCACCCCGCACCCCACAGCCGGTACCCTTCACCCCTCACCCCGCTCCCCGGCGCCGCAGCCCCGGTCCCGCGGCCGCGCTCGGCGCTCCTTCGGCGCCCCCTGGCGGCCGCACCCGGGTACCGGTTTGGGTTCGGGTTGTTTAGGGCGATCGCTCCGATTCCGCGGGGCCACTGCTGGGGCTAAACTCTGCACCCGGAGGGCCAGCCGAGTGTGCGCGTCCCCTGGCTGCCGCCCCTCTGTGATATGTGTGTGTAATGAAAAGGTTGTGTTTACAAAGATAGGCCAATCTGCTTCCTGGTTTGTTTTTTTTTTTACTGAAGGCAGAAGGACTCAGACAGTTACAGTGCAATAACCGTTCTCCACTAAAATATTTATGTTGTGCTAAACACAGAAGTTCTATAAAACCGGAACATTCCTTTAAATCCGCTCAGAAATACCATGCTGTAAATGCTTTGTTCTCCTGCGGTGGGGGAAAACCCTTTCCACCTACTCCCCAGACAAAACCCCAGCAAAAGAAAAACTGCTAAGGGTTGTCTTCAAGGAAATGATTCCAGCTGCCATTGTCTTTATTAAAAGAAATAAAGTAAGAAACAAAAAAGAAAAAAACAAAATCCTTTCCAACTCCTGGGACATTCTTCAGCTATTAAAACCACATACCCACTTAGCTCCCCAAAGAAGTCTTTCGTAATTGCAAGCAAAGCCCATAGTCCTCTTATTGCTTCTCCCCAGCTAGACTGCATGTGATCACTGTAAAACTGACTCTGAAGTGGCACTTTATGGCTGAAGTTACAAAGGAGCTTGGTGAGTGCAATAACTAACTCTGCATCCCTCCAGGCACTGGAATCCCCAGAACTCTCTTTTCTCTTCACTGAGTAGGGAAGTTAAGGACACAAGAATGAAGTCCTTAGAAACTGTGCGCCAAATGAGAGACATCTAGCTGGCCAGGAGGCAAGTTCTAGGTATGAGAAGAGATGTGAGGAAGATCGATTTGCAATGTTATGCCTGTCTGACTGTAGTCATGATTTCCTAGAAAGACCTGCTGCTACTTGCTGGATACTGGAGAAGGTCATGCAGACCTATCTGATTTGCTCTCTGCAGAAGAAGAAATTCTTCCTAATGTCCAACCTGAATCGACCTATCTCCATTTTGTATCTATTCCTTCTAGTCCTATCACTGCCCAACAGCCTACAAAGTCCCTCCCCAGCTTTCTTGTAGGCCCCCTTCAGATACTGGAAGGCCACAATAAGGTCTCCCCAGAGCCTTCTCTTTTCCAGACTGAACCCCAACTCTCTCAGTCTGTCTCCATAGGAGAGGTGCTCCAGCCCTCTGATCATCCTTGTGGCTCTTCTCTGGACATGTTCCAGCACATCCATATCCCTCCTGTAACAGGGGCTCCAAAACTGGATGCAGTACTCCAGCTGAGGTCTCACGAGAGTGGAGTAGAGGGGCAGAATCACCTCCCTCAACCTGCAGGCCATGCTCCTCTTGATGCAGCCCAGAATACGATTGGCCCTCTGGGCTGCAAGAGCACACTGATGGCTCATGTTGAGCTTCTCATCCACCAGCACTCCCAAGTCCTTCTCTTCAGGGCTGCTCTCAAGCCAGTCAATGCCCAGCCTATATTGGTGCTTGGGATTGCTCCGACCCAGATGGAGGACCTTGCATTCGGCCTTGTTGAACTCCGTGAGATTGACATGGGCCCACCTCTCCAGCCTGTCAAGGTCCCTCTGGATGGCATCCCTTCCCTCCAGCGTGTCAGTCGCCCCACACAGCTTGGTGTCATTGGCAAACTTGCTGAGGGTGCACTCAGTGCCACTGTCCATGTCACTGACAAAGATGTTAAACAAGACTGGTCCCAGTACTGATCCTTGAGGGACTCCACTTGTCACTGGTCTCCACTTGGATACCAACCCATTGACAGCCACTCTTTGGGAGTGGCCATCAAGCCAGTTCTTTATCCGCTGAATTGTCCATCCATCAAATTCATACTTCACCATCTTGGAGACCAGAACGTCATGTGGGACAGTGTCGAAGGCTTTGCTCAGGTCCAGGTAAATGACGTCGTTGCTCTTCCCCCATCTATTGATGTTGTGACCTTCTCATAGAACGCCACCAGGTCAGTCAGGCACGATTTGCCCTTGGTGAAGCCATGTTGGTTACAGCCAATCACTTCATCGTTATTCATCTGCCTCAGCAGTGTCTCCAGGAGGATCTGCTCCATGATCTTACCAGGCACAGAAGTGAGACTGACTGGCCTGTAGTTCCCGGGTTCATCCACTTTTCTCTTTTTGAATATGGGGGTTATATTTCCCCTTTTCCAGTCAGTGGGGACTTCTCCGGACTGCCATGTAGGAACCAGACATAACAAATATTCTGGTATTCAGTGCACACAAGTAAGAACAGTAAAACTATTAAGTCCATTAGAGGGAAGAAGGCCAAGTGGCAAGAAATGGAACTCCACAGATGCTAGATCCCTTTTCCACAAGATGAGTATCCTTTTACCATCAGAGTGTGCACTCAGTTGCTTGGATTACAGGGGTAAAATTAAAGTTAATCTGATTAACAGTATACAGTTTTCTGGATGAAACCCTGCAGTTCTTGGGCAGTCAGGGAGCCCTGGTGAGAAGGAGCAAGACCTTGATTTCAGCAGTTTCTTGTTCTCTGCCAGAAGTCCCTATGTCACTAGCACTGAGGCAGCAAAGTCTCAGCAAATATGGTTCCTTTACAACTGCCTACCTCAGGTCAAGCTAATTTTCCAGGCAGGCTGGGAGGTATCAGGAAATTTCACACGTGCCATAGCAAAAGCTTCTGTGGTGATACAGTTTATTAATTGGTATTTGCTCCAATGATAGTTTGGTGCCTACAGAGTCCCGGTAACTGACTGTAGATACAAAAGACCCTATTTTCCAGCCTTGCAGTTTCTGGTGGTTTCCCTCATCCTTTCTTTTTTTTTATTTTTCTTCTTCTTTTTTTTTTTTCTTGTAGAATCTAATGTCTATGAATCACTCAAGTGATTTGCCAGTTTCTCTGAAGATAAACAGACTGGAGGCACTTTGGTGTTTGCAGAGTGGTAATGTGACAATCCATGCTTCCTCTTGCCAACGTTTCCACTTAGTGAAATCTTTATCTTGTACATATACCCCTTCAGTATGCTAAATGGTAAATACAAACTATTTGCCACTCACAGGATATGAAAGAATGTTTTTTGCAAATCGTTGAGCATGAACTCAAGTAGTAATACACATTGTACTGGGCACAGTGTCCTAAGTCTTACCAGTGACTGGAGGGAGTTTTACTTTTCCCACTCCAGCCATGCAATGTTATAGAATCGTAGAATCATTCTGGTTGGAAAAGACCTCTAAGATCATCGAGTCCATCTGTTAACCCAGCACTGCCAGGTCACCACTAAACCACATCCCTCAGCACCACATCTACACATGGTCTTATAAATACCTCCAGGGATGGTGACTCCACCACTTCCCTGGGCAGCCTGTTCCAGTGTTTTATAACCCTTTTGGTGAAGAAATTTTTCATAATATCCAATCTAAACCTTCCCTGGCACAACTGGAGGACATTTCCTCTTGTTCTATTGCTTGTTACATGGGAGAAGAGACCAACTCCCACCTTGCTACAACCTCCTTTTGGGTAGTTTTAGAGAGCAATAAGGTGTCTCCTCAGCCTCCTTTTCTCCGGGTTAACCCACATTCCCTCTGCTGCTCCTCATAAGACTCATATTCTAGACCCTTCACCAGCTTCATCACCCTTTCTCTGAACTCATTGCAGCACCTCAATATCCTTCTAGTATTGAGAGGCCCATCATAACCCACACCCCTTTGCTTTGCGTCTTATTCTCTCCCGGCGTGCTGTGCTGAAGGGGGTCAGGGGGAGTGATAGAAGGGCTTGGTGGGCACCTGGTGCACCAGAGATAGGTCGATTCAGGTTAGACATTAGGAAGAATTTCTTCACCATGAAGGTCGTGAGATGCTGGAACAGGTTGCCCAGAGAGGTGGTGGGAGCCCTATCCTTGGAAGTTTTTAAGACCAGGCTGGATGGGGCTCTGAGCAACCTGCTCTAGTGGGAGGTGTCCCTGCCCATGGCAGGGGGATTGGAACTAGATGATTCTTGAGGTGCCTTCCAACCCTTACAGTTCTATGATTCTATGTTTTTTTGGGCTGTACTGTGAAAGGAGTAAGATTACAAGGTCACTTTCTTCGTGCAAGTACATGTTGAACATGGAACACTCTTTGAGAGAAGTTGGCTTTTCCCAGTATCTGATATATCCCACTTGTAATAGCCTGTCTATTAGCAGGGACAGCAGTACCTATTTTTGCCTGGATGGACTGCAAAACTGTTTTTGCAGGTACTTCAGCAGAGGCTCTTTCCAGTTCTAGAAAGAGCTGGAGGGGTTTCATCCCGAAGTTCATTGCTGATTCATGGTAACAAACAAGTGGACTAGTTGACGCCACAGTATTTGCCATGTGAGCACAAATTACTCACTGCCTGCGCGATTTAGGGGATAAGCTCCTAATCAATTGACTCTTTCATCCCGTGCTGAGCCCTCGTCACGGTGACGTTCCCTGCTTGCGTCACGCCTCTCCTGCAGCAGCGGTACCCGCCAGGTCCTCCGTGCTGCAGTACTGAGCTCTGGCACAGCAGGGCAGCACATGTCACGACAGCACTCGGCCGGCACCGGCAGGCAAGCAGCTGTCGGGACAGGAGCGCTGCGGCGATGGGCAACCAGAGGTCCGGCAGAGCCGGTGTCCTGCAGCCGCTCCCCGTCGGTCCCTTATCTTTCAAGGAACTTCCCTGGCGCGGATGAAAAAAGGCAAGAAGTGAATGGTTACACTGCTTTTACCACTTAAAGAAGCAGCGTAGCCGAGTTACTCATTCATTTTGGCTGTGCCATAATGGGTTGTAACACCTGTTAGTAAGTATGAGCACTTCTGTAGTGTAGTGCTACATGGGCACCAGGGAACTGTGCAGGAAAATAAAGCAAAGCTTGGGACTGGCAGGTGGAGAGGAATTCAGCCATATGGCAACATGCAGATACAGATATTTGTTGGGTTTTTGTATTATTTGGGAAAAAAAAAAAAAATTGAGATGTTCCAGAGGGTTAGAAGCAGTCGGTGTTCTTTCTTGTAGTGTTTTTTTGCCAATATGTTGCAAGCAAGTAATTCCTCCATGCTCCGTCTTTCTCTTCCTGTCTCGCTCAGCTGCCAGCGTTCCTTCCTGTTGCATTCAGCAAGAGTTGGGCCGGAGGCTCGTGTTCATGGCTGATGGCTGCCTGATGCTGGCACTGCCCAGCGAAGCCAGGACAGCCCAGGCAGGGCACACTGCTCCATGCCCATCATCCAGCCAACCCCTGCTGCGGCAGCAGCCCAGCCAGCATCTGACTGCTGCCAATCCTCCTTGTGCAGGAAACCTGTGGGACAAAGATAATGTGCTTTAAATCACCTGAATCCATGGTGGATTGCTGCTCTGTGTTGTTTGGCCAAGGTATTTCTTATGTGGCTCAGCCCTGCTCTCCCACACTTAGAGGGAGTGCCTGCCCAGGGCAGCAGGTCCATCCTTGCCCTCTCCCACCAGCAGTCCTACCAAGAAAAGTGACTGGTGGGACTTCTGAAAAATTTCTATTGGATACAAATTTTCTGCCAGAGTTTTTGGTTTGTTTTTTTTTCCCTCCACCAGAAAACCCCCATCCTAACAAGTATTTCCTAGAGGCCTTGAGCTGGGTTTTGACCGGCGTGTTTTGTGTTCCAGGGCACAGAATTTTACTGCCTCAGAAACCACATTTCTCTCTCAGTTCTCCATTAGGCTAATTAATGCCACGTTACTAGATTTCTGGATTTAATTACAGCTATTTACAACTATATTTAGAGCTAGTATGATGAAGCCACAATTTGTTTTGGTTGGATTTTTGTTACGCAAACATAGGGATGAGTTGGGTGTTGCAGGAAAGAAATAAATTGAGCAAGGATGAAGGGGAGGTGAAGGGTTAGGAAAACGGTTGCTTTTTAGGATGCAATTTATCTGAGAACTGAAGTACATGCTTTAGTCCATCCCTATTCAGGCCCACATTCAGAAAAGCAATTAAGCACTTAATTAACTTCAAGCACACGGGCTGTTAAGCATGTGTCTAAGTGGTTTGTTGAAAAGGGATAGCATTAAAAGCATGCTTAAAATTAAGCACATACGCTCAGCTAATTTCCTTGCCAGCTAAGCACACTTTCTAATCATAATGGACTAAATTCAGCAATGACAAAATTACATCATTCAGAATTACAGCAAGGTCAAACTTGGCCTGTGGATTTCTGTCCTTTGAGATAAGGAAGAATTAAGATTGTGAGCAAATAAGAAGAAATCAGACAGGTACTATAAAGTGCCACCGCCACACACTGAAATGGTATCGTGGGTAGGGTATATACAGGTATTTATGGGAACAGAATATATCTTTCCCATCTCATTAACATTCTCAAGGAATTTGAAATTTTTCTTCTTCAGGACAGAAGGGAGAAGTCCAAATGGAAATGTTTCTGCTCATTGGAAAAATAATAAAAGACTGCTTGAGTTTTGTATTTTTAGTGTTTAGAGGAGCTTATATTTCAAATCAAAATTGCTTGAAATGAGAAAGAAGGTTTTTTCTAAGAAAAAAAATATTAAAGGCAATCAAAAAATTTCCCTAAAAGATTGTAATTTCCCTCCAAATTGTTCTGTGAGAAATAATTTTTTTAAATGAAATGGGCATGCGATTTAAAAAAAAAAAAGTCACTAATTTTCCTTAAGTCCTATTTTTCACTTCTGCTAATTAATAACCAGAAAGAAAAAAAAAAAAATAAGAACACTGGAATGCACTGTCCCTTTTGCCTTCTCATCCTAATTTGGGCATTGCAACCCTCAGAAGAGTTCTGATGAGAAAAAAAATCCCAATTCACAAATCAAAATCAGGTCAGTTGAGGCGGAAAGATCCTATGTATTTTCTAAAATTACGTGGATACCTCCAGGCACTGATGAAAAATGATCCCAGTTCCTAAAAACATAACGAGTGTTAGCATGGGTGTAGAGACTCGCTTGGGAACTGGGGTGTGACTGCTTCAGTCCTCCCCTGCTCACCTCTGAGAAAGCTTGTCCCGTGGATGCCCTGGGCTGATGAATGCACAGGGAAGGGGCTGCAGAGCCCATGGCTGCGAGGGCCAGGCAATCCCACTGAGGTACTGGGACTCACCACCAACACCAGGGTATGCTGCAGCACCAGGGTGGCAGGTGGACAGGAGGGCACGACAACAGTGGGCACTTCTTTGCTCACTATTGGTGGCAGGGTCTGACCTTCTGGACCTCACCCCACAGGGGCAACTATGGAGCTGGGGGGCTCTGTGTTAATTTTTGCCCCCTCACCTGCAGTCCTCAGACAAGGAGAAGGAGGTAGGCTGTGGCCAGAGGATGCCCAGCTTAAGGGTGCCATCAGAGTCTGTAGGACTGCAGGGGAAACAGAGCAATGGTCCCGAGAGAGAGAGACTAAATGCCCAGAAACCCCATCTGGCTCAGGAAGCCGCTGAGATGAAAACCACTCGGTAATGTTTGGCACTTTATTGGCTTTCCCTCTGCCTCCACAGCACATACGGTACTGCATCAGACCACTATGAGACCTGTTAGGTCTATGGTGAACTTCACTTTAAACACATCAGCCCACCTTGATTATGGCCAGTTTTCTGATATTCAGACTTGACAAATATCTTTGACTACAATAATGACTTATTCTGGCAATTTGAACTTGTGTCACAAGGCTCAGCTGCTATCAGTGCTAAGTGTGTGTGTCCCCTGGAGCAGATACTGCTTCATCTCCTTATCATAGATCTTTAACCTCTGCTTATCTTGATCTGCATGTGTGTCTTTAACAAATTAAATCAGAAACTAAATGCTGATATATACCCATTCCCCTATCTTGAAAAAAGTTCACGCTTTGCCTCCACAGACAGTCCCAGCTATCTGTTTTAGCAACATCCCTGTCTGTGAGAACACACACAACTCAAAGCTTTGAAAGATCTGGGAAAATGATTTTCCAAAGCTACTGGGATCTACTGGGATCTTGGTTATAGACCTTTGTAGGCTTGTATTAATATATTATGTCATTTTGCTATCAAATGTAACTTGTGATGTTAATAAACATAACCACAATTCCCAAGAGCATGACTGGGGAGCACAATTTTGCTCACAGTTGTTAACTGATGGCATGGTATAGCAAAAGACTCAGTGCCTGAGTGTCCTCTGCTTTATCACTGCCTGAAGACTCACAAGTCCAAATGAGCAGGTCAAGAACTGGGCACTACCACTGTGCTTCCTGACCCTGCTCCCAGAAACAAGATGAGGCTGATACCAGATTGTCCTGAGTTGTAAATCTCTCTCCACTGCCACTTCACACAAACACTATCCATGAGCACACAGGAAAGGTCAAAACTGCAAGATGCACCTATAGAAAGTGGTAGTGCCTGACAGTGTCATTGCCATTTGTTGTTAACATGATTATTTAGGGCACAAACCCCAAACGTCAAAGGGAAGAGATTATATACTGTCCCTGTTGGTCTTCAAAAGGAAGAGGCTGCTTTTGAAACACATGGTTCAATGCCCTTTTTGTCCCAGTGGGTCACACTTGGGATTCCCTGCAGTCACTTGACAACACTGTGCAGCCAGCCACAACATCGGGTAAGTCCAGGATTCCTCGAGGCAAACGGTAGTGATATCTTGGCTTCTTCTAAGAAGATTTCCAGGCCTACTGAAAATTTTCACAAGCTTTTCTGGAAAACACGAGTTTCAAAATCAAGTGAATAAACATCATTCTAGTCCAAAAAAAATGACTCAAAAGGATGTTGTTTTTTTTTTTTTTTGTTAATGAGTAACATGAGAAACTTATTCTTCTCTTATGGTAAGCAAAGAAGTCAGAAAGCAAATGAGATTTAATCATAGCTCTGAGTAGATGAAGGATAAGGTCAGAAATCTGATGGTTCTCATTTATATCATCTTCAATTTCCTTTCAGCATTCCCTGGGAAATTCTTAGGATCATGCCCTTGCCTGAAAAGTACCGCATTTCTATTGGCACCAAAAATGGAAGTTGCATTTTGGTAGGAAAACACAGTCTGTGGTTTATGTAATACAAGCATGGTCATATCCGTGGCTGGTGTACAAGGCAACTTTGAGTGAAAAAGAATTTCACATCTTTTTTTCATGTGAATCTTAGACATGCACACACACATGAAAAGACACGTTTGTATGTTCCTTCTTGAAATTACTTTTTTTGCAAGACAGAGGCTGTCAAGAGTTTTTGACTTACATGAAAATATAATCATTTAGTGCTGTCAAAACATATTTGTGTTTAGACTAACAAATGGATTTATAACCAGAACATGTTTATAAAATATTCTTTACAAGGGAAAGTGGTTCCTGACAAGTCCTTAAAACTTTTTGCTTGTATTCCTCTAATGATGGTGACAGGAAAATTCAGAGGACAAGCAATTGCCTTTTTCCCTTTAAGTGGTGAAATATATAACAAATTTTCAACAATGCGGAGAAAACCTGGCCATCTTTAAAGGAAGTGCTGACACAGAGATTATGTTTTCATCTCCTTGTAAAGCTGGCTAAAAGCACTCAGTAGTTAAACACAAGTCTGCAGCTCAAGCCAAAATAAGTGTCACAAAGATACAGAACAAAGACAAACACTTTTTTTTTCTTACTTTTTGAAAGAGGTTAGGGTGTGAAGAAAAAAAGAACATTCTCTCTTCTAAGTTTCTTTAAAATGATGGGGTTTTTTTTTCCTATAAAGAGACCAAGGGAAAATATTCAGTCTCTTGGTCTATTTCTCATAAGAACAGTGAGAAAAAGGTCCAACCTGAAGGCTGGCATTTGTGATTGCATGGATCTGCTGCTTTGAGTCTTAACAGAAATTGCTTGATTTTTCAGTACAGGACTCAATTACAACAAAATTATGATGTATCCAGTTTTTCACCTAATGAAATATATTCATTCTCCTTTAAAATTTTATCTCTTTTAATAATTACGAAGAAGTCTGGGGACCTTTCTAGATGCAAGACTTAAAAGAAACACACCGTATAGCTATTTCTGAGTCTGAGGGATGTTCAGAGAGCTGCATGTTAGAGCAGAAGGCTTGTAACAGTTCACATGAGATAATTTCATCCTCTGATCCTTTCCCTCAGAGTGACAGACCCACACAGAGAATGTCCCTGATGGCTCACAGTGAGTTTTGTGGGAGGTTAAGTGGGTAGGAGTTACGCTCTTTTGCCCTGGAGTATCTCTAGGAGAAATCACCCTCAATTTTATGCTGCTATTTTTGTGTGAGTTTTTTGCAATGGAAAGAGGAGTTTACCCTGTACTTTTGTGCTCTATTGTAGACATAAAAGGAAGTATCAAACTTCCACTGCTTATTGGCAAACTGAATAGAACTATCGAAGGGGAAGTCCAAGATGCTTTTTTTCCCTCTCCCTTCATAGTCATCACTTCATAGCCCAAGGAAAAAAATGGGCTTTAGGGAGACAGTCAGTGATTTACCAAGGCTGAAAAACATCTTTCCACAGTGGGCTCACAGCAAAGTGGCAAAATGTGATGTGGATTTTGTAGTGGTGCTCTGCAGTGCCAGGAGACTCACCTTTGAACCCTCTAGGCTCCTGCTTTCTGGAGACTCACCCTTTAAGAAACATATGGTTCTTCTTATACCTTTTGCAGATTTGATTCTACCAAGAAAAAAAAAATCATATTCTTCATCCTCCTGTACAGCAGAGTATTTTAAATGCAACACTATGCCAAGGCCTTTTTATGTAAATGACTTGGAGCTACGTAATATAAAGAAATAGTTATTGCCATATCCTGAAATCTCTACAGTTCTAAGCAGGTTCAGTCTTGCCATCCCACATTAAGACCAGTGATCTTCATTCTTCTTGGCACACACAGAGGTGCACGGGAGTGATGTTACTCATGGGTTTATGCACGTGCCAGCCAAAATGGGTGACAAAACTTCTGGGGATTGCAGCAAGGCAACGTGAAACTCCAAATGCCATGTGAAATTCTGCTATCTATGACCATAGGGCAACCATGGTAGTGGGATAAGAACTGTTCCTAAGGCAGTAACCACTCACCCTGACAGTTAAAAAGGAAAAGGAAGACAATTATTATACATTTGAGGAAGAACAGAGTGAATCTGAGTAGCCAAAGTTCAGGAATAGGAAATCCTTTGGACTTTGGCAAGCAAATGCTGGGGAACCAGTCCCTGCTAGGCACGTAGCAATAAGTGTGTATTTACAGCCCTGTTGCCCCAGTTCACAGCTGGTTTATTAGCTCTTATCACCTGGCATGCTAGCTTAAGCCAGTGGAGTAGAGGTACAGACATCTGTGCATGGGGATAGAAAGAGGGAGGATGGTGGTAATGTCATAAACCACCACAGCTGGGAGCGTGAGTCAGAGCCCTATGGCCCTTGACAGCCATCCATCTTCGCATGGCAGAAAGTGGACTCTGGGTCTAATGTCTCCTCTTCTGATCCACATAGACAAAATGCAGGCTAAAGGGCAGTCTTGGCAAGAGAAAACAGTCATGTGCAGTCATTAGTCTTCTAAAATAATCCGCTGGTAGTGGACTGGGGATAAGAAATGCCCATGTGCCCTCCTCCCTTTTTCCCCACAGCTTTTGGGATTACATTCTGCCCCAGAGTGCTACCACAGAAAGCCACCTCTTCTCCAGGGTGGTCACACATGTGTCCTTATCCTGTAGTCAGTGGATGTTCTGATGCTTTTGCAAAAAAATTACTTTGCTTAGGCATTTGATAACACAGCACTTTTCTGTATTTTATGCTGTACCCATGTCATATATATTAATTCTGGGCTTTCTAGGAAAAAAACAACTGGTAATAGCAAAGGACCAGCATGCTGGGAAGCACTCTGGCTCTCCTCCTGTGTGAGGAGATTACGAGTTCAGCATGGAGAAGGGCTGGGTTGGTTAACTCCTACAAGTTTGGAAGGGGTTACTTGTAGGCTTCTGAGGAGAAGCCTTCTGGGTTTTTTTTGGGGGTGGGAGAAAAGCTGAAAAACTTCCAGCTTTCCAAAGCTCTCATGATGCTGGGAAGGCTCAGTCGGCACAAAAGGCTTTGGAAAACTCATTAAGGGGCTTTTTTTGCTTGTCTGGGATCTGCCTTGTAACTGAACCCCTTGACAGTAAGAGTTTAACCATCTTAATCACTCCTGAGTTTGAATTTGTCTTTGAAGTAATTTCAGAAACAGACTGTGAACCAGTACAGAGCCTGGAAGCCCTAAGTGTCAATCCTGGGAGCCCTCACTGTAGAGGATGCAGGCAATCACTTGTCAATAGGCTTGAGTTTCCCCACTGCTTGCATTGAACTTGTTGGGAGGAATTAGAGTAAGCCAGGTTGGATGGGAATAATCCTTAGCTTATCCTGACCAAACTATTGTCCAGGATGAAACGATGATGTTTCCTAGCAAGGAACAACTATCTGTAAACAAACTATTGATGAACTAAGAAAAAAAGTGTCTTTCCTATTTCTGCATCCAATCCAAGGTTATATTGTCATGTCACAATCCAGCTTCCTCAGCAAGCACGCGTATTTTGATGCTGCTTTGGGCTGTTGCTTAGGCACTCATATTAAAATGTTTGTGTGGAGGCTTGAGTTGCTAACTCGTCATTTTCCTTATTTCTGTTTCCTTCTATATGCCATCCAGACAGAGGAAAAAAAAAAAAAAAGCACAGTGTAGTTCATAATAGGCAGTCACAGGGTGTTTCTCACAGCTGAAATCTGGTTGACAAGTTGATGCTGTGTTCAGTAGGAGGTTCCCCAAACTTTCCCAGGCTGTGCTGGCAGCTGGCAGAAGTGGGTTGAAGTAAATCAGAGAAGCAAGTGACTGTTTGGAGGCAAGGATAAGAGCAGCAAGCACCTGTGGTGAAAAGCGATCACCTTTGAGTCTGTCCTGCTTCATTATGAGGGCCATATCTATAAGAAAATAGCTTTGCTTTGGTAACATGTTCTGTTAACAGGATCATGGGGGAGAAGCATAAAACATTTTCTTTCCCTTTAGTATTTTTGACTGTGGAACATCTCCACCGTAGGCAGTAACATAATAATAGTAAAGTTGAGTATGTGGCAAACAAACAGCAAAACTGAGGTTTCTTGCCACAGGCTACGTACCCTCGCAAACTCAGCCAGACTTGCTTGGCCAGGACCTGTACGCTTGCTTTGCTGTTGTTGGTACAGACTGAGGGAGTTAAGCTTGCAGAGAGCTGGTTTGCAACTGGACAAGGGCTTCAGATTTAGCAAAGAGCCCCATCTCGGGTTACAGCAAGCAGGCATCTGCCTCACATCTCAGCTGGGAGATGTTCAAAGCCCCGAGAGTCCTGGACTTTCCCAGCAGATTCCTCTGGAATGTAAATAGTCTTCAGATCCCCCACCAGGTGCCAGTAGGTTTCTTGGGGTTGCTGAAGGGGAAGTCCTCATGACATACTCAAACTAAATAATGATGATGATGACGATGATGATAATTAAGGTGTTTGGTTGGGTTTTTTTTGCCTCAAGGGAGGATGGACGTTTGGGAAGAAGCAGTGGCTGTCACTAGAGAATGTTATTCAGAAAAGGTCAACTTAAAATAGTATTTTCTGGATATCAGTAAGGTATCTGCTCAGAAGTCTGTCTGTCAATGAACTGACAAAGCAGAGGAATGTTTCCTTTTGCTTGAAGTGGAAATTTTGAAACAGATGTTTTAAATAAAGATGCTAGCACTGCAGATAACAAGCACCTCAAACTACATTTGTATGCACTCTGGAGGTATGAAAGAAGTTACACACAGCAACTTTGTCTCTTTTTTTACCCCATGGACAGACAAGGGGACTCTTGACGTTTGGGCTCTAGTGTCAGTTCTGGCACTGTCTTATGAGATAACCTTGAGTAAGTTGTTTATCTCTCATGCTTCAGTTTCCCCCAACACAAACCCAAGGTGTCTGACACAGCTCTTCTTCACAAATCAGACTGCAGAAAGAGCTGTGCATAATTATCTGTACTAATGCTGCCGGGCATGGTCATGAAAATGTGAATACTAGTGATGTTCCTGTGGGATGGGACAGCATGCTGGGGGTGACACGTAGCAGGGACAGGGCTTATGGAGGCAGTCCTTGCCAGCTTGGGTGGCTGTATCCCCATGAGGGTAACAGGACCACCACCTGACAGGTACATTGGCTGGTGCTAAACAACTCCTTGGGAACTTGTCTGAATTGCTTTATTCTAAATCTCACCAAGTCTCTGTGTCTTTAAATCATTTCTGTATTGCTGGTCTCTTCCTTTTTTCATTTTCTTTCCGTCTGTGAGTGTTTCCGGTGGGCCTCCTGGCTGTTTCTGCCCTCACCTCTCCCCTCTGCACCAACTTCTCCTTTTTCCAGTCTCTTCCACTTCAGTCCTCCCCCCACCAGAAGCCCTTCTGTGCCAGCTGTTACATTCACAGCTCCAACCAGGTACAACAGTCCAGCTCCCTCGGTAGAGACCACCCAGACTGTGTGGGGGTCATGGGTCAGCAAATGATGATCCCACAAATGGACCCCTTTGGCCAAATATGGCCCATAGAACATCCCTGATGGAGAACCAGGCATGACCTGAGCCCCACTGAAGTGCCATGACCCACCTGGTACCACATGGCAGTAGCAGCCCCCATACTCCTCCTGCCTCTGCAGGCTGGTGCCAGTGTCCACCTGGATAAGGCAGTGCCAGGTGGCTGCAGTGCATGAAGCTCTGAAAATGGTGCCAAGGATGTGTTCTTTTTTTCTTACCCCCACCCCCCTCTTTTTTTTTTTTTTTTTTTTTTTTTATTAATGTAGGTAAACCAATTCTTTGCTGCCAAAGAAGAACACCAACAAGAGAAAAGTAGGCATGAAGTAACATAGCAGGAAGCACGTGGCAAACCATGATGGGCCTTGACATAAACTTTCTATTTTTAAGTGGCTTAATATAGTCCTGAAAAAAATGTCTTCATTGTTATGAAATATCTCCTTGCTCTCATTAAAAACTTCCTGATTTTATGGGCAGCAGAGCAGCCTGGTCCTTTGGCACCTAACAATGATATTTCATTAGCAGATTCCAGATATATCCGCCTCGGGAATATACAGGGAGTGCCGAGATCAGAGCTTGTCCCTAAGCAAAGCTCCTTCTGTCTGCACTACAGAAAACATTTCCTTTCTTAAAACATGGGCAACTGAAGCAAAGGTTTCTAGTCAACAAGAGAGTGATATTTTTAGACATTTAAAAATCATGCTTGCTGGAGGAAGGTAAAAATTGTATCAGCACGAGGTCCATCCAAGAGATAGATCAGTTATTTAACTGGTAAGTACATGCAGAAAGATCAAAGTCTCCTTCTGTAACAAAGAACCATGATTTGCACAGCTGGGAGGTGCAGAGAAACTACTCTAGCTGGCTAACTATCACTTGTTAGCCAGAAAGAAATCACTTCTTTACACTTACTTTAAGATATCCCTTTTGTTCCACCAGTGTTTAGAGTACTACCCTGTAGCAATCAAATGGCAGGTGAAATAGGAAGAGGAACAGCATGTTCTTGACAGAAGAAATAAGTCACAGTTCTCTCCCACCGCTAGAAAGGGAAGTCAGCACAGCTGGAATAGCAAACAGCACTGGGGGAAATCACCTCTTTGTTTTCACCTCCCCCTTTTCCACGGCTTACGATGGCAGGCCCACGGGCACGAAGGTGCAGGCAAGGGGACAAAAAAGACCTGCACGGGCTTTCCAGATAGTTTTGACGTGTCAAGTGTTTGGAAAAGCAAAGTGAGGTGAATTCTGCACCTGCTGTGTCCAAGAGCAAAATCCTCTGGTGTTTCCAAGCTGCCCCAACAGCTGGGAGCTTGTGTTTCCCTACAGAGTTGTGTGGCCAAGAGATTTCCCAAAACATGGAGAAGCCTGCAGCAGAAGCCATCAGGGAGTGATGACCTCTGGTGTCCCTAAAGCACCCAGATCTTTGCCTGAAAGAAAGCTGTCTGAGTAAATAAGCACAACCCTGGAAAAACAGCCCACTCTGTCTTCCAGCACTGCAGGACTCTAGAAAGAGAAGAGTACTGGAAGTGGCCACATTTTGCCCACTTCTGCTAGCAAGTCCATTGCCCAACTTGTGGAAGGAGCTGGGGCTCCCTCCCTCCTCCCCACACACTGCTTCCCAGGTATGCTATGTTCTTCAGTCTCCCTGGTGCTCCTTTCCTCCTCACTACCCCATGTCAGCTCTCCTTTCCCCCTTGCCTTTTCCAGTGCCCCATAGTGACCCCTCTCCCTGACCCTTCACGTACCATTCTCTATTTCCTGGGTGCCCTGTTCTCTCCTCTCTGTACACCCCCCTGCTCACCACCATCCCCCCATCCAGGCACTGCATACTCCTCCCTACCCTCCAGCCCTCCCCACCACAGGGTCCTGCTGAAGATGAGCAGGGAAGCCCAGCAGGGCTGTGCTTTGGATATCACTGTGCTGGGAAACAGCCATGAATGGCCTTTGCGCCTCTGAGCAATGGGGGGGAATTTGAAGTCCTGACAAATAAATGCGAGGGCTTTCATGAGTCATTCGGACCTCCTCCTTGCTGCAAATTTCCTTCTGCAAGCAAGGGGACCGGTTCAGCATGGAAACCAGACATCACCAAGGGCCTTCTGGCTCCAAGCAGAGGGGCTGGGTTGGGCTCAGATCTCCAGCTGGGGGAAATACTTCACTTTTACCTAGGGCCCTGCATTGCAGAACAAAGTAACCCACAGCTTGCGATGCTCTGTGTCACCGCACAGGGTCTCTGGAGGCCTGAGCAGCCCTGGAAGACACATCTGGTTGCTCTTTCAGATAAAACAGAAAAACTAACATTTTTGTGGCAAAGGCAGCAAAAGCTGTGTTCTGGAAGCATCATCTGAGCCACTAGCTCAGTTTAACATCAGATAGGTATCAAGCTGAAGTGTTTCTGAGGACTTTTTTAGAAGTGAAATGAAGGTCCAGCAGAGGGTACAAACTACATCCCTGCCCCACAGCCCTTCCCATGGCCACCCCCACACCTCCCTCTGCCAGCGGGCATAAAGGAGCACACCAAAGAAGCAAAGTTTCACAGGGCTTATTCCAGTGGTGGTCCCTGGTCACTCCCTGGACTAAAAGAGGCACGTGGGTGTGGGAACATGGGTTAAAGAGGAAAAGGATGGGCAATACAAAGTGAAGATCAAACAACAATGGGACTACAGAGGAGGGGAGGAGGAAGGGCAATGCTACGCCCTGAAGGCCGCATTTTTGTCCTTTGCCTGAGCCATGCCTAGCACAGACAAACCCCAGGCCTGAGGCACCTTGGCCTCTGAAGCAGGTAAATAAAGGTGTTTATTTGTTGTTTATTTCATCCTCAACCACACAGGCTCTGTGCTGCTCCCCGGCTCCTATCTGTACTGCAAACAAGACAGAGAATTGCTGATACCATCCACGTTCAGGCATTTAAGTGATGCAGGTGGTATCTGAGCCATCTCCCTGCATATTTGCAGAAGGAGCTATGATAAGACATAAGTCCTGTTTTCTCCCACTAAACCGGCAGCCAGTCTCCCAGTTCAGCTACCACCTGCAACTGGATAATGGCAATACCCCTCCCTACGCCACAGACCACTAGGGTGCCCATGCATGGCATGGAGAAAGGGACAAGAGAATGTCTCTATTTCTTTCCTTCACTTTTCATCTGTATTTCTTTATTACAGACTAGAGGTCTGTGGGCTGTCTTTCCCTTTGTTGTACACCATCTACTCGTACCCCATTAGTAGCATACATGTATGGCCAGATGCCATACTCCCGTTACCAGCCTTGGGTTGGTTGTTCGTTGACATTTTGCAGGTACAGGGCAAGAGATGGTAGAGAAACCAAACAAGTGCATGCGCTCTGGGGTACAGATTTTGGAAGGAAAGAGGCCCTGTGTGAGAGAGCCCTGGCAGGAGGGAGGAGAGACTTCTTTGTCGCTGTTTATATCGGGAGCAGAGAGATGCAGCAACACACAAATTCAGCAAGAGCAGGCAAAAGAAGCAACTTTATTAATTTATAACCCTGTTTTATATACCCTAGCCCCATAGGGTGATTGGTCATTGATCACCCATCTCCTAGGGTGATTGGCTAAAGTCCTACAGCACCCATTTCAAAATATTTTTCCAATGTGCCATAAACAGAACTTAGCAAAACACCAGGTGTTGGTCTAGCTTACAAAAAACATCCTACTGTTTTTCAAAACATGCATGAGAAAGGCAGGACTCTCACCAAATATTGTGAGAACCTGAGAAAATCCCTCTGCTAGCAGCTTTTCAGCATCCACACTTCTTGCATACAGAAGCAGAGTGAAGCCATGAGGTGGTGTGAGAAGATGTCTACAGATCAATGCTACCTTACACTGCTCATGGTAAGAGTTTCAGCATTCAGGCCCTATTTTTTTCACACCCAAGTGGCTTATTTGGGATAAGGTTTTCCTAGGAGATGGAGGAAACTACAGCCAAAATCATTTGCAAGACTGAGACTGGGGAAAGAACGCTGTTTAGCACAGAATTTTGGCAGACATCTTATTTTGGCAAAGCTGCAGTGTCCTGACATTCTGGAGCAGGGCTTTGCATTTAGCAGGGAGATGGCTTTCAGTCAGAGAAGGGAGTTTTGCTGTTCTTGGAACAATCTGCCCAAATTTGGTCAAGATACAGAAGCTTTTGGAGAAATTTCAGTTTGCACATCCTCAGGAAAAAGCTAGCTGGATCTTCCCCAAGGATAGTTTGTACAGAGCATGTTTATTACTAGGACTTCAGAAAGATCCCTAATCACATCTGATGCAGACTGCTACCAAATTTAATCACCAGAGTGGAGAGTAGGGGTGCTAACGTTCCTGGGGGCTCCTGCTTCCTTCTCCTAAGCCCAGGCAATATGGAGAAGTTCTATGCCTACCTGAATGAAGATGGATCAGGCACCAAAAGCCTACCTGAATGAAGATGGATCAAGCACCAAAAGAAGGCAGAGAGATGGGTGAAACTGATAGGGACAAAAGCCTTGGAGTCAGGACCACAGGACCAGACTGGGACTACATGTAATATGTGTCACTTCTCAAATGCTGAAGGCTAAGAGTATTAATTATGGTGCTGTAGCCTCTTTACATATATAAACTGTCCAGTGAATCTGCTTCTGCCTCTCTTTCCTGTTTTATCTTCTATTCCACACCATCCCATCCTCTTTCTGTCACCTCCTGTCCCCTTGCCCCAATGACCTTCCCTCTGACTTTGACCGCTGTCCTTTCCCTACCCTTCTCATAATATCACCATTTTGCTGCCAGCCCCTGTAATTGCTTAGCTGCTTGTTTCTTTGTCCTCACATTGTCACGCTACCTTTCAACGCAGTCCAGCCATCCCACACGTCATATCTGACATTTAGGGCACTTGGGTTTTTTTAAGCACCCTGCTCCCTCTAGCATTGTTGTGTCCTCTTTCTTACCTTCACCCAGCACAGTTAACTGATCCGCATTACCTGCTAGGTGGCCTTTGCCTAACTAACGTTGGCACAGATGCTAACTTAGATGCTCTTACATGCTCTCAGCTCTCCCTCCTTGATTCTTGAAACTACCAGTTCTCCCTAACCCACCTGGGACTCACTCACACCTTCTCCAGTGACAAGGTCTCTCCTGGCTCACCCCAGCCCCTGTTTTGCTCTTCACTTCTACTCCTCCAGAGAACAGTCTTCTGGAGCTGAGGACCACTTCCAGTGAGCCTATGACCAGACTGACCTACTGCATTACAAATTAATTTGCTTGTTCTTCCTTATTTTTATCAAAGCATGTCTGCATCTCTAACTTCATTTATTCTTGCTCCTGCTTCTCCACCAGCACAGAGACAGAGTCCTTTTTCTCATAGAGTAGCTCTTTTCTGCCTTCCTTTCCCCTCTCACACAGAAATTTCCCACAGGGACTCCAGCCTATTGCTTCATCTCCCTTCATTACGTCTTCTGCAGCTTCTCAGGTTGACATTATACAGGGAAACAGAGCCAATCTCACCTCTCAGGGTTGTGAGAGGGGGACCCTTATGTCACCCCATTCCTTCCAGCTCCCACTGTTCCCTTGTCAAGCCCCAAGAGTGCCAGCTCACTGGATATCTCTTTGGGTCAATTCAACTCACTGCAGAGAATGACCTTTTGAGGTTTTTAGCTGGGCTTTTTCCTGTACGGTTTTATTTGGCTGAATTTACAATAGTGAATTGAAAGCCAGTGGGGCAGGGGAATGGGCAGCATCTGGCCAAGGATAGAAGGGAGGCAGCGGGTAGGGAAATGGAACCTTCCTCTTTCAGTGGCCTCAAGCTGTGAGATTGGCTCAAACCACTGACTGTAGCTTCACCCTCACTTTCCTCTGTCTTTTTCCTTGATATTAAAAATAGGTGTCCCTCTTAACGAAGAATAGCCTTGATTTCTCTTTTATTTTTTTTGCAGTGAAGCCCTCCAGGTTCCTTTCTCTTTAAGCTCACTAGCAAATGGGTTTTACACTACCCTCAGTCTAGAGTCTTCAAACCATACTCTGCTGAGTTTCTAATCACCTCTTTCCTAGCTAAACCTCACAGGCAAATACTCGTTAATGGTTGTCTTGATCTGTCCACCTCTTTCTTCATAGGCAGTGGTGGTATTGAAACCCATGCCTTCCCTGGCCCCAGGACTCCAGCCTTCTTTGGTGTTTGCCTCCTAGTCGTTCCTTCTCTCCTTAGTCTCTGACACTGTGGGAATCATTCAAGCCTGTAATGTGGAATCTGTCCTCATCAGAAAGTTCTTTCTCTGTTTTCCCGTTCAAGTGCATGACTACTTGAACTAATTCTTTTTACACCACAGTTTTATCATGATCATGCCAGTCTACACAGATGGCAGGCTCTCATAATAACTTAGGCAAAGAAAGTCTCAGCTTTATATCTAGAAAATGGACAGATTTTGTTACCATCACTTCTTATAGCTTAAGATGTTCAAATACTCTACAGGAGGAACCGTATCTTATACTGTTGAAGAAGATTAACAGTGTATTTCATTATGGGAAACAAATCTGAGTAAAAGGCAATTTATGGTGATAAAACGGAATCTATACTAGCACTTCTAGTGGCATAACTATGTAAGAAAAAAAACCCCAATATATTTCCAACTGACGTAATATTGTTGGGAAGCTTTTACTTATAAATATTTATTTACCTTGGGCTTTTCTACCAATGGTTCTGGTTATTTATTTTGGGACATTGCACTGAGTCAGGTGCACAGCATTCCCAAATGTTCTGTCACTGGCCAGAGTACTTGGGGAGTTGTTGTGGGGGTGTGAAAACATACAAGGACGCTTTCCCTTTTAATAGCTAGTTACTTGTTACAGAGCCCTGACTAAGGCTTTACATGCTGCAAAAATGAGTGGAACGCATTTCACTCAGATAAAAGCAGCAATATAATTTATTAAACAAGAGTAACTGTTTAGATAATTAGTAAATTATAGCAAAGAATCAACTAACGTTTGATGGCAAGGTCACTACATTACTTATTACAAAGCAATTAATCAAGGATAAGTGAAAATAACCAAAAGCAGTGTGATTATATTATGAGTAAACTCATATGCAACTAAGGAAAGCAATATGATAATAAAATTTGTACCAAAGAACCTATAAACAGTAGAATGATTTTTGTCTGAGGATAATGACTTTTTTTTTAACAGGGATTGTGAGTGTACAGAAGGAAGGGGCTAAGAGAAGCCCTCCCGTTCAGTCACAAGGTTCAGAATAGACCCCCTTCCCCTGTGAACTCCTTTGTAGAATAAGGAAAGATCTACCCCTAGTCCCAGACCTGGTCAACAGTTTATGTCTAAGGATACAGGGAAAAGGATAGAATATGAGGCGTTGAAGTTTTGTGTAGTGTTTAGTGTAACACAGTACCTTAAAGTAAATGATAGCAGCAATTCATTAACTCTGATATATCAATACTAAATCAGAATAAACACTTGGTTGTGATAAATGCAGTAAGTTCTATAAGATCTAAACAGTGAATCGCACATTTCTCAGATTGAAAATAAATTGGGAAGCCTGGAATCTCCAGGATTTTATAAAAAGTCCCATAGATCAGAAATACTCACATCTCTCTTCATCAGTCTTGCCAGATGGACGGTGTAGCCTGCAAGGCATCCCAGCTCAGGGGAAGATGTGAGACTCAGGCCTGCTGAGATCCTAGAGACTTCCAATGGGCCTTGCTTAGGATCAATATTTATAGGGTCATGAGATGATTGACTTTGGGCAAAACTAGGCTGGTATTTTTTCACCCCAGGAGGGGTGTGGGGTGTGCCATCCCTTCCTGGCCCCAAAGATCAGCAGTACAAGTTGTAACGCAAACTTAGGAGCCTCTCGTAACGTGTCCTGAGAGTGACCCTCTCTGCAGAGCCACCCAAGGCAGAGGGGTCTGATACCACCAGAGCAGTGCTGGCACGCTCAGCACCTGTGTGAGCCTAGGTTTGGAAAGCTGCTGCTCCTGGGCACAATGTCTCAGAGTGCATTTTTTGCAAGGAAGTGTAGGATTTCTATACAGCAGCAGAATATTGTAAGATCTTTAGTGTGTGCCTGACATTTCTTCTTCCTTAATCCTGCATTTGCTTCCCAAACTTTTTGCACTATTTAAAACAGATCATTTAATTTCCATAAATTTTTCCTCTATCCATCATTAATGGTTGGATCAGCAGAATTTGCATATCAGTTTTAGACCAGCTGCAATATCCTTCCACAGGAGGTGAAGAACATCACTGTGGTAACAGTGACTGGTGAGCTGATGAACAGCAGCCTTGTTGGGAGGGGGAAAGCCACATTCCTGGAATTGCATGTGCACATTTTCTCAATCCCCCAGTAGCATGGTGGTTAAAGGAAAGATATTTTTCCCACCAAGCAGGAAGTCAGGGATGGTAGCTCAGATGGGAGGTCAGCAGGGAATCAGCTCAGGGCTGGAATAGCTGTGAGCCTGGGGCCAGTGAGAACTGGGACAGAGCAGTATAGGGGTTCCTTGCAAGCCCATCATTTTAAGTAAAGAGAGATTATAGGTGTAGTTCCAGCAAGGGAGTATAGTAGTAATTGCAAGTACCCTTGCATCACTCTTGAAGGTGATGAAATCCTGCAGGAGGCAGGCACTGCCTGTGGCTCCAGAGACTCTTGGTACATAGCAGCTTATAGGAATGGTCCCTACAGAACTTATCATAAAAAGCTGTGATGAAAGAAGCAGAGTGAGTTTTCCTCAGGATCTCGGATCAAGATCTAAAGAGCACCTTCCAGAAAACAATGCAGAGACGACAAGGGCAAAAGGAGTATTTTCACACATTTGAACACATGTCATGGTTTAAACACGACCAGCAGCCAAAAGCCACACAGCCACTCGCTCACTGTCCCCCACCTTGGGGTGGGGAAAGAGAACTGGAGAGGTAAAAGGTAAGGATGCTGATAGGTTAAGACAAAAACAATTTAATAATTGAAATAATACTTTAAAAAAATCAAATAAATAAGAAAAAAAAAAAAACAAACCACAACCAAAAACCAAACAGTGATAATATTAGCAATATTAGAGTATACAATGAGTGATGCACAATGCAATTCACGACCCACTGACCGATGCCAAGCCCCTTACTGACTATCAATCTCAGAGAAGACAATCATGAAACCACAATCTTGGAAGAGAAAGAACCACATTCCTGGCCAACCCTCATCAATATATTGAGCATGAGGTTGTATGATATGGAATATTCCATTGGCCAGTTTGGATCTGTTGCTCTGATTGTGCTCCCTTGTGCTCCTTGTGCATCTGAACTCCAGCAAGATATGGGAAGTTGAGAAGTCCTTGATTTCTTAGCAACAACTACAACCATAGTTTTTATCAAAATTCTTCTCACATACAGCACTGTTCTTGCTACTGAGATGAAAAATCAGCTGTATTACAGTCAAAACCAGGACAACAGGATACTGGGGGAAAAAAACCAAACCCAACACCAACCAACCAAAACAAACAAAAACAACAAAAAACCAACCCAACCCACCCGAAACAAAACAGGGGAAAAGCCCACACATCTCAAAAGAAAACAGACGGGATTGCATTGTAATTGGCTTCCTCCTTGCTTACATTTGCCTTAGGGCCAGTCCTGCTGCATTTCAAAGACATCCCGCATCTCCACAGGCTTTGCCTGTTTGTTTCATCTCAGCATCTCTGCCCTCCCTCTCCACATTGTGGCCTTCAGATGCCTGCCTTGGTTTATGCTGGATTTTTGCAATGACAACAAGGGTGGAGGCCAGTTCCCCACACCTGTTTCCATCCTCACTTATAATATGTGCTCCTGACATTCTTTGCATTGCATTTCAGCTCTCTGCTGCTTCTGGCCCATATCCCCAACCTCAACACCCAAGTCCTGTGGTTCCCCTGTGTTTAGAATCCCTTAGCTGTTTCTTTCTGCAGGCTGAGGACGCTGAGGACACTGAGGACACCCTTCCTGGTCTTAGTGGGGAAGAGGAGGTTTAGGTAGGGGACACCATTTATTTGCCTTCTTGTGAAGTTGGGAAGCAAACAAAGAGGTTTTCAAAACTTTTGGTAGTTTAGAAAAAAAGGGATTAAAGATGATGGAGAAGTATATGGACAAGGTAGGTGAAAGCAGTGACCAAATCACTGTTGTATGAAGAAAGTGGATGACAAGGCTATGTCTGAATGACTGTTGGGACACGCATCAATTATGCCATCTCCATGCTGGCCCTGTGTTGATAGCTGGAGGGGAAGCTGCAATTGGTGTTTTCCTGGGGTGTTTTCCATCAACTGGTAAAAATACAGTTTTCTTGCAGGAATAAAATGTAAAAGCATGCACAAAGTAGAAAGCCTTGTGCAAATATGTTTTTCCCCAGTTTATGGTGCAGTGGGTTCAGTTTAGATAAGCATCTCTTCTGATATTAGATTAAAACCCTCAAGAGCAGCTGTGGTCAATACCCTAGTACAGATGAAGCCAGAGATGTTGGTCCATGACCTAGTCTAATTCTCAAAACTTAAAACTACTTTTTCTTTTTTTTTCTCTCTTTGTTACAGGACAGATAGGACATTGTTCTTAGTGACAAGCTTATTGCATGGTGAATCCTGATAGACAATTATTCCTGGTTTATCCCAGAAAAAAAGGAAACACAACTGTGTCTGTCAGTCCTTACCAAAGCTGGGACCCTTAAATGGCTCTTACACTTATATCTGAGTATCTGCTGACATCTCAAAGTGCCTGTGCAGGTGATTGCCATTTGGTGCTTTCTCACTTGAATTTGGCCACCCATGTTTGTTCAGATTTCTTTGTCTGAAGGCACATTATCAAAATTCCCCTCTCAAACAGTAGCCCAAGGCATGGCTTGTTAGCTGAAGATTGTTACCCAGATAGATGAGGTGCCTGTTGGCCTTATTTACGCTGACACTAACCAGACTTCTTGCCTCCCATCTGGAAATCACTGAAGGTTTGTCTAACCAGGGCTAGACTGACTCGTAAGAAAGTTAAGAAGAATGCTGAAGGTGTAAACTCGATATCTACAAGTAAAAGCATGCTTGGTGCCTTCTGAAGGGGTGGAGTGCAGCTAAGTTGATTTCATTTCTGCAGACTAAATTTGCACTTTCATTTGAGTGATCCAAGTTTTCCTGCTTGTCCCTGGGAGGTGGGCCAGCAATGGCCAAACTTCCCAGTCCTCCCTGCTGCATCCTGATGCTTCCCTGTACCCAACAGCTACAAGACACCTACCACATACTGCACCACCATGAGCTGAGAGGAGGGGAAATTCCAGGAGTGATGTGGGAGAGAGCAGGACTGGGCATGCTGCTGGGTCCCAGGACAACCCTGCTGGCTCATTTCCTTCTGTGACTGAGGACTGGGAGTTGCTCTTCAAAGGGCAGCTTGGTGCTTGCTGATCTGGCAATCTCTTGTTATTATGTTCTCCTTCTGGCAGATCTTCAGGTGGCTGCAGCTCAGTTTCTGGCCACCCAGTTACTAGGTGACCCTGGGAAAGCATCAGGGAGGTCATCCAGGGATGAGGAGGTGTGAGACCTCCCCTTTAATAGCATCCCGTAGTTATGCTGTAACATAAAGTTGCTTCTGGGCCCCACAGAATCATAGAATTGTCAGGGTTGGAAAGAACCTTAAAGATCATTTAGTTCCAACCTCCCTGCCATGGGCAGGGACACCTCCCACTAGAGCAGGTTGCTCAGAGCCCCATCCAGTCTGGTCTTAAAAACTTCAAAGGATGGGGCTTCCACCACCACTCCAGAGAGGTGGTGGAAGCCCCATCCTTGCAAAATGCCCCATCCAGCAAAATGACAGCCAGCAAAATGCCCCATCCAGCAAAATGACAGCCTCTCTTGCATCACCAAGCCAATGAGAATTGGGGTCACAGTTCTATTTCCAGGAAGTCTTCTAGACCTTGTCCTTTGATGGCTAGATAAGATCACTGGCACATATGACGGAATAGGTGACAGAGGATGCTGTTCTGGCTATGCTGTCATACCCTCATCTAGCATGAATGTTAATTCAGCCCCCTACGACTCCCAGCTGTCTGCTTATCCACTGTGGAGAAGCACCAGTTCATTTACAAGTCCTTTTGGGATAGAGTAGCTGACTCCCTCTGAAACAGACCCAGGTGCAGCAGGGAGAACATTTCACCCCAGGATGGCCTGAGGAGGTGGTATGGGCAATATGCACCAGGTTTGCCTTCCTTTACTCTACATCATCCTCCAGCACTGTCCCACACAGGCACCCCTGAGCATTAGCTTCCTCATGACCTCCCCCCACACAACATGCCATGCCTGGAGGTGTCCTCAGCTTCATACTATAAAAGTACCTCTGCAGTGGGCTGCAACACAACTCTTTCATTGCTTCAGACAATTTGAACTGAGAAAACACAGAAGAAACACTGATTATGTCCTAAAGCTTCAGCTGTACTGCACAGAGCTCAGAAGAGGGCTGGGGCAAGTCTACTGCCACCTGGTTGCAGTCACTGTGCTCCAGCCCTGAACAGTACAAGCACAGCCACTAGTACCAGCAGCTAGCCAGATCAGTGATTGCACGTGTGATGGCAAAAATATGTTTGGCAGAGGATCACAGCCCATGATGTCCCTGGTGCTTTTCACTTTTCTTTAGGAAACAGAGCAAGAGTTGTCAGTATTTCATGGCATCACCAGCTACAGCGCTCCTGCCTTTCAAATATAATTGCTTGTTATATGTTTAATACCTGTAGGAACATCAACTTGCAGTTACTGGCATAACTTAGCTACTGATGAAAGGTTCTTTTTACTTTGCTTGTTTTCACAGACATTTGCTTGCTGTAATTAAGTAACCTAAATACTACCCTGATTAACAGGGAGAACTTTCTCTTTTAAGATGACTGCCTGGAAGGTAAAGAACCACTTGTGCCAAGGAACATTGTCAGGGGGCACACCTTCCCTTTTATCAGTGCTTACCACACAGAAAAGGGCAGAACTAGCTATGGAAATACGGTTTTATATTCTTTCTTTTAAAGAAGATGTTCTGCCTTGCAAACAATATTTAATGGTTCATGTTTTAAAGTGCAGCACAGAGCTCCTTTTTGTGTGGGCAGAACTTCTTCATGAAGAAGAAGATGTATTTGCATATATATATAGACATGTGATTCAAGAGAGGTTATTGCAAAGGAAAAAAAAAAAAAAAAGAAAAAAGAGAGGATAATATATGCCAGTCTTATCCTCCTGACCTCTTTGTTTCTTCCTATATCCATCTCTTTTTCCATATCATGTTCATGACTATGAACATTCCTGTGAAGTGCCACATAGTATAAATGGAGCAGTAAAAATCACCAATGCCACACCAGTGATAATAAGAGAGGAACCCTCACTGCTTGCTGAGTGAAACACCATTCCCAGCTGTGATTTGTTCAACAGCAGAACCAGTGTGTGCAGGTGACATAAGGAGGGAGGGAGGGAGGGACATCACCCTGTGTTGAGGCATTGGCCAGGTCCTGGTAATGATGCACCCAGAGGACAAACAGACAACTGCCTTACATGTGGAGTCCTAGACCTCTGCTTCTATGGGCCCTTTTCTATACATGCACCCCATTTGTCTGAGATGAAGGCGCTACAGCTCTTATCCACAGTACATATTTTTGTGGGGGAAGGTATGTAAATGTGTAAAGCAACCAACCCAGAGGGAGGTGAGAGCTACACGTAAAGCCCAGGACCCCTAAAGGCCATTGCAGAGAGTTCAGAGTGAGTGGAAGAAGAAATGCAATGGATCATTTGGTCAAAATATTGTAACTACCAAATTAAACCACAGCCCTCAAAGTTGCATACCTGGGAGGGACATATGGATTTCCTTTCTACGAAACCACAGCTGGCTCTGCTATAGCACAGGGAAAATTCCCACCAGAAAGAAGGTGAGGTTTCCTGCTGTAGGTCCAGAAAAGTATTTGAGGAATTATCCAGGATGACTCACAGAAATGTTACTTTTAACAGACAGAAAGATCATCTCAGTATCACCTCAGCAAGTTCTGCTCTGTAGTAATTTGACACTGCAAACTCACTTCTTGCTCTGTCATACAGCCAAATTCTTCTGCCTGGTTTAGGCAGCACATCATTTCAGTTAACAGAAGACCTTTGTAATTTTTGTCAGTGAGACTGCAAGATTTTTCTCCTTGATGTTAAGGCCTTCAGTCCCCAAACAAGTCCATTGTCTCCCTAGAGTTATAAACTGAGTAGCTGCAGCATGAGTACCTGTCACATCACAAAAATTGTGCTTGTTTAGGGTTTTTATGGGCTTAAAAATGTAACTTTTATTTTCCTGGGGTTTTTTCCCCTCTAGTTTTTTTGAAAGCTTCTGTTTATCCAGAAGACCAACAAGAAGAGCACAGTCTAGTTTTCCAGGCTCATTTGAACACTTTCAGAGGAGACATGCTTACTTCATGTTCTTCATACTTTGCACATCCTACTGCTTGGTCACTGTTGCAATTAGTAAAAAAGTGATTAGTTCAGGGAGAAAATTGAGTGTGAGCATGTGAGTTTATCTTGGTCTTAATAAATACCTCTCTCAGAAACTGAAGCAAAACTAAAAAATGCATTTGTTCGCAGCAGTCACTTTGCAGGTCTCATTTAATCTGGAGACTCACTGTTTAGGTGTGACATCAAATTCAGAGCAGTCATGCAGAAGCAGGAGGCTTGGTGCCCTTCTGCAAATGCAGTCCAATGTGGCAGAGCCCCACTAGACCAGATGGATGCTGGGCAGAGGGAAGAGTGTCATACAACAGAAAGAACAGTGAGATGGAAAGGCAACCACAGAAAGGCTATGGGATAGAAAGACTTTGGAAAGAGGGAAAGTGCAGGAGTGCGCAGAGTGAGCCTAAAGGGAAGGGTGAGAAGGAAGCTAAGGGGCCCAAGCTTTGGGTGTTCATCCCAAAAGAGACCAGTCAAAACCGTAGAGTGCTTTCTGCACCCCCTGCTCCACCTCCCAATGCTGTTTCCTCTCCACAGCCTTCCTCCAGGGCTTCACTCAGAGGCTCTATATCAGTGCTGATGATGGAGGCAAAGAGATTCTGGCCAGCCTCATCTCATCAGACTTTCACAGCTGATCCCTACATCCCATGAGCACCTTGTGCTCTTGTGTAATGATATTGATGTGCTGCATCCTCCTTTTGAAGAGTACATGATGTGGATACCTCCTTAGGATATCCAGATCTCATCAGCAACTTGGAGCTCCACATGATTCACAGAAGGTTTTTTGGGTGACGGACAGTCAGGGGTTTGCTGGTACCTGGCACTCCTCTGCTGTGATTGCCTGCAGCAGAGGTGTGCCCTGGTATGCGACTCAGAGCTCCCCTGGGCACACTGTACTGGGAGGAAGCACAAGATGGTGTCTTGCTCCAGCTCCAGCTGCTGCTTTTGGGGGAGTGGGACAGCACCTCTTTTCCCAATAAGAGGTATCTGACAACACATCCCAGTATTGCTGTTATCAGGAAATACGGGTGGTGACTGCAACACTCCCTGTTTCATAATCAGAGAAAGAAACATCTCTGACCCCATCTCTGACTAAAGGACAGAGTATTTCCCACTCCTGGGTGTGGGTTAAACTGACATAGTGAAGTTTTTGAAGCCTTTTTTTTTTTTTTTTCTGATTCACTAAGGTGTCCACACAGGAGCAGTCAGCCCACTGTCCCCAATGTGCTCTCCTCCAACTGAGCTTCCCCCAGAACACCGCCTGAAGGACAGAAGGGAAACTTGATTGGAAAGGAAGCCAGTAATGCACTCCCAACCTGAATATTTGGCACTGGCAGTGTGTGATGCTGCAGAAGTACAGACACTTATTGCTGATCGGATTTGAAGTCAAACAGAAGTTGTCACTGGTCATATGCATTGCTCAGGGGTTGCTAGACTTCCTATGGCCAGTCTTGCTGGCAGTCACTCTTACCAGAGAGCTGGAAATCAAGATTGTCAAAAGTGGACACTGATCCAAGGGAGAGCTCTGGCAATGCTGGCACCAGTTCTTGTCTTCAAAGGACAATATGAAATGGTAGAAAGCCATGCTCTCACTGGGGAGCAAAGGAACCGGGTGATGAAGGCACTGGCATTCCTGCTATGTGACACACGGCACATTAGGCAACTGATTCATTAATTTCCCACTAACTTCTGTCTCTTTTCTACATTTGCACCATAATCTTGCAAGCCGGGAACTTCCAGGCAAAGAAGGAAGGACGGGGGAGGCAGCCATATCGGTTAGCGTGAGACTGCTCTGACAGTAACATCTCATATAACGACTCCCAGTCTTAGCTACCGTGCAAGAATGAAAAAGGATGGGTAAAATCATAATTCTCATCACCCCCTGGGGTTGGACTTTACCTAAGGTCTAAAATATTCCCACTGTAAGTGATTTCCGTTTAAAAATTCTTTCTCTTTCTCTTTTCTATTTAGAGAATCAATTCCAGTTACACAGTCTCCAGTTATGGGGGTTTAGAACGGAGAATTTCTTACTCAGAAAGGGGAATTAATCTTGAAAGGTACTCAATACTCACTGTGGAGAAATAGGTCCCCTGACAGAGAGAATTCAAGTTAACAGCCAGTCACCCAAATTTTCCTGCAAAGGCCAGGAAACCAAAAGGAAGGAAACAGAAAGTGCAAGAAGTTAAAGGCAAGACAAAAGACTCAAAGCAAAAACTGCTTTTTCTGTAGTAGTCTGCCAAGAAACCTTGAGGTAGCAGCAAATGGAAATGCATGTTTGCTGCTTTTCACAATGAGGGTATTTTGTCCATTTAAAATGTTGTCCTTGAAAACATTTATGAATCCCTAGCCCTGAATCCACGATTTTAAACAAGCAGTCCCCTGAGGAATTTGTGCTACCCTAACAAGGACATTTTAATATAAATCATCTCACCATAATCCTCAGTCAGGTATTCAAATATTAGCAAACTTAGAGCGTTTCTCACGTGGATATGGATTAATTTCTACTTTCTATAAAGTCTCTAAGAAATTCTGTAAATAAATAAAACTTTAATAACAATCTTGTCCATGAAAAGATGTGCTAGTATTACCCTTCAGGAGAAAAGCTACCTTAAAATCAGTTATGAATTTGAAATCTATCTGAGAGGGCAGGTGTGTACTTGGTCTAGCAGGTGGTAGGGAACTGTGCTTTCGTGTATGTGAGAGCATGGGTGAGCCTATATAAATATTTGTCAAGCATTTAAAGCTCCATTTTCAGTTGGAAATGGTAGCATCCATTTCCCCACCTCTTTCTGCCAGTGATAATGTGGTAAACATTCACACACAGGATTTCTTCAACAAATACTTTTTTTTTTTTCTTTTTCCATTTTGTCATTTTTCATATGGTCTTCAACTGGGGAAAATGTGTGGCAGTGAGCTGTTCAAGCCTGCTAAATTTAGCTTTTCACTTTTCCCTAGGGCCAATGTTAAACTGCCTCTTTTTTTGTTGCGTTTTTTTTTGTTTGTTTTTCCTGGTCTGCTTTTTACCTGCTCTGTAGCTTTGCTGAAGCTGAGGGGGATTTGAAAGCTGAAACAGGAAAAAGAAAATGAAACATGACCTTATGGTGCCCCCACAGAATGCAGTCAGCAAAGTCTGGGCAAGTCATTGAAGATCAATGTGCACAAATCAACGTAGGTGGAAGTTTTGCTTGGATCACTGTTGCAGCATATTGCTTCTCACAACCCCTTAAACTACCCTGAGTTAGAATATGAGCATGTCTATTTCCATTTCTAAACCCTGAGTATACCTTGTTCTTTGATTCATTCAGAGCTTTGAAGACATTTTTTCATAAACAGGAAGAAAATGAAAAATGAAATTCACATGGTATTTCAAGTTTTACTTTGATGTTTCCCATGTAAAAATGGACTTTTTCCTGCAAATGACAAATTCCCAAATGCAAGGATTGATTTTGCTAAAACATCGTTTCTCAGCAAGGAAATATTTCAGTGGAAATATTTTGACCTCTTTCATAGTGATCTTGGCATCTTTCAATTTTGGGAAGCACAGTTAATTGAGGGTAATAAGACTTCCCTCAATATGTTTAGAGATGTGCAGAGGGCAGGATGATCAGACCACATGTTGTAACCATAGTTCAGACAAAACATGAATTACCCCATCACAACTTCTTCTGAACTATCCGGTTAGCCAGTTTGGTTGGTTTGGAATAGATATAAATGTTTTGTTTATTGTCAGCACTTGTCCAGTGTCTGTTACCAAGACTGGTGGGTAGGGTCACCATTGCCAACACCCACAGGTGCTTCTTTGTTGCATAAGCAGCAGAAAAAAATGCTCATCTTCCTCTTGTGCTGTTGTGCCTTTGCCATGCACTCCGCTCCAAATCCTCCATGCAGCTCTTGTTCCATGTTCAGTGAAAATCTCTCTGCTCGATCTGTCTCAGCATTTCTGTTTCCCCTTTCCTGCACTCTTTTGCTCCCAGATCCTTTTTGATGTCTCAGAGCTTTCTGCTGCTCCTCCTGTACACCACATGCCCTCCACTGCTCTCCCTCGCCTCTCACACAGCTGTCACCACCTCATTGTCCCCTTTCCCCACCACACTGCAGCACTCATCAGTAGGAATGCTCAGTTCATGTTCCAACAGCTGCTGGCCTGAAATACCTTCCCTGCTCCTGGAAATTGGCTGTTAGTCTTTCACCTACCTTACATGTCTTTGGGAGCTTGACTGGGAATGCACAGTAACTGGTCAGTGTGCCTTTCCGCACAGCCAGAAATGAGAAGTCATGCTCTGCTATCAATCAAGTAATTGCTTAGACACTTGGAAAAGTGGCCTCTTCCTTACTGTGTCATGGCACCCTTTTTGACATCTTGGGAGCATCTTGAAATCTCATCACGGACCAAATTCATTATCAGGGTGTGATGTGGTTTGATGGTGAGAATGTTGAAATAAAATCTGGATTTTTCACCCATCCTTTCTGCCTTGTGAGACTCTCAGAAAGTGTGACTGTATGAACTCAGAGATGAGAAAACGTAGTTTGAAATCCATATGTAGTTTGTCCTTTTTAGAAGAAAACAGACATATTTTCCAGATCTTTGGGAAAAGAGAAATACAGAAGCCAGGGCTTTGTGGGGACTGGGGGAACTCTAGACTGTTTTTACTGCTTCCTTTTTTAGGTCAGTACTGTAAGAAACTCCAGCCACATGTATACAGGGAAGTTGTGTTTATTTAACTAAAGTCCACTATAGAATTCCCTTTAAGCCTGACAAGCTCTGGAAAATCTAACCAGAACTGATGCAGATGCTACTGACCCTTCTGGTCTGCCAAGAACCAAAGCCAGAGGTTTCCATTCCTGTGAGGAAGGGTGCAGAATGTTACATTTGCCTAGGAGTCAAAATCTTAGCACAAAGGTACTGTCTTCTACACTTTGGGTAACTTAATATGACAAACAGTGACCCTGTGCACCCCTGAATATCAAACTGTGAACCAAGATGCCTAAGGCACAAGCAGGATGCAGATCTGCCAGTTCTGCTGAGTGGGAGTGGGGTCTGCTGAAGAAGCAGTGAAGAGAGCTTCCAGTGATGGCCTCTTCAATTGCTACGCCAAGAACCATCAAGGCTCAGCTGTCAGAGACTTCCCCTTACATGGACTCAGACTTCTTTTTTGTTTTCCTCCTACTAGATTTAAACGTGGCTTGTACCAGTTTGGCTTGTAATCACTTCACTGCACCTGAATCCTGTGCGCTGCTCACGGCAATTATAGCGATAACAATGTCAAGTATCACGTAGCTGGTTTTGTCCAAAGATATCCATGAGCTTTGCCGTAGCAGTATCATTATCTCCACTCTTAACAGTAGGTAAATGGGTCACAGAAACTCAGGTGTTTACAAACAGCCCCAACCAAGACCATTTTATATTTTTTTTATAGTTCTTGGTATATGACGGACTTTTACATGAACTACATTTTAAGCACCAGACAAAGCAATGTTGTTCCTGGTGCAGCTCTCCAGAATGTGACAGAAATAAATTAAAGGGATGAAAATATTTTCTTTACTGAAAGTCAAGGCAACAACATAGCTTTCCTAAAGGAGCAGCAACCGGAAACGTTGCTAGGTTTCCCTTCAGGGTGAAATGTTGCTGTGTGATATCATACTGACATGCAGCTGAGAATCACATCTTAGTTGTAACAGTCCTGCTGGTGGTCTCAAGGAACACTAACAGACCTGACAAGAGGACTTTACTGCCTGCCTCCAGCTGGCTTCTCTGCTCTAACACTGAAGCTCCCTCACAGCCCAGTAGGAGAATTTTTTTTCACTTTTCAGTCATTTCTGTTTGTTTGGGTCTTTCACAAACTCTGAATATATTATGTATAAGCAGGCTGTACTGGCTTAAGCAAAACATTGGCCTTCCCCTAGGACTTCTCCATCGCTAATGCACCCACAATATTTTTCATATCTCTTTTCTTAAGAAGAAACCCTAATTAGGTCACAGTATCTTATCTGCTAGTACTGTACATTTCCTTAAGAGCAGATAGAATTGCTGACTGTCTTTGCACTAGAACAAGAAAGAATATTTTAGGCTGATGGTTCATGCTTGCTTCACCAGACAACTGACACAGAAGGAAATGGAGCAGCAGATGGAAGTACAGTAATACAGGAGATTATTAAACTACCTCCTTCAGGTCAGGCCCCACTTGAACGGGAGCTATGGAATCAGCTTGAGGGAATTTCCTCTGTTTGTACCTTTGGCTTCTACTTACTCACTGCTTAGGGGTTTGCTTTAGATCAACAGATCATCGTGCTCTTGCAAAGAATAGGACTCAATGAAGATGAGGAACTCCAGTCCACATCCTGTATCAGAAGTGCTAGCAGTTCCGCTTTAATCAGTTGCATACTTTTAAGGAGGAGTCTGAATTGAACTTTTTTTTTAAACCTGATCTTATATAGGTAAGATTGACTAGCCTGATAAGTGTAAGTTAGTATCAGGGCTTCTTTCTGCCTTTTTGAATTATGGAGATCTCCAGAACTTTTTTATTTTCTTACTGTTCAGGCATTATTTTCATTCATTCTCTCACAGGAAAACACATTACTAGGAAAACAAAAGCTGCGTTTTGCAATCTTTTTCCCAAAACCTCTGACAGAAAATAGGGCACGATACAGTTCCTTAGCAACATAAACCTTGATACACAGCCCCAGTATTCAAAATTTCATTTAGCACAGTGAAGTCTAAGCTGGCTGACAAGGGACCTGCAGGTAGCACAGCACAGGGATCACCACAACTGCAGGTGGAAAGGTGCCTCACTGGACCTGTTGTTGATGAACAGAGAAGGACCTGTGGGCTATCTGATGGTTGTAGTCCATCTTGGGCATAACAATCATGAAATGATAGAGTTTTTCGTTCTTAGAGTAGTAAGGCAGGTGACAGGGGATCATCAGAAATTACACCTTGGACCTCTGGAGGGGTGGAAGGAGGATCTGAGGAACTACAGTGCCAGGGAAGGTTATGGAAAAGACCATCTTGAGTGCCATTAAGTGGCACATATGGGACAACCAAGTGATAATGACCAGTTAGTATGGGTTTATGGATGGCAGGTCATGCTTGACTAACTGGATCTCCTTCTGTCACAGGGTGATCTGCCTAGTGAATGAGGAAAAGGCTGTGGATGTTATTTACCTGGACTTAAATAAAGTCTTTGACACCATTTCCCACAGCATTCTCCTGGAAAAACTGTCTGCTAATGGCTTGGATAAGTGTACCCTTTGCTGGGTAAAAAACCTGTCTGTTTGGTAGAGCCCAAAGAGTGGTGGTGAATGGAGTTAAATCCAGTTGATGGATGGTTCCAAGTGGTGTTTCCCAGGGCTCAGCATTGGACCCTGTTCTGTTTAGCATCTTCACCAATTATCTGGATGAGAGGATCAAGGGCACCCTCAGTAAATTTGCAGATTACACCAAGTTAGGCATGAGTGTTGATCTGCTTGAAGATAAAGAGTCTCTACAGATGGATCTGGACAGGTTGAATCAATGGGGTGAGGAAAATGGCATGAGGTTCAACAAGGCCAAGTGCTGGGTCCTGAACTTGGGTCACAACAACCCCCTGCAATGCTACAGGCCTGGGGAAGAGTGGCTGGAAAGATGCTCATCAGGAAAAGGACCTGGGGATGTTGGTTGATAGGCAGTTGAATATAAGCCAGCAGTGTGCCCAGGTGGCCAAGAAGGCCAGTAGCATCCTGGATTGTATCAGGAATAGTGTAGACAGCAGGACTAGGGAAGTGATCATCCCCCTGTACTCAGCACTAGTGAGGCCACACCAAGAATACTGTGTTCAGTTCTGGGCCTCTCCCTACAAGAAGGACATTGAGGTGCTGGAGTGTCTTATGAGGAGCAGCTGTGGGAACTTGGGTTGTTTATCCTGAAGAAAAGGAGGCTGAGGGGAGACCTTATTGCTCTCTACAACTACTTAAAAGGAGGTTGTAGTGAAGTGGGGGTTGGTCTTTTCTCCCATGTAACAAGTGATAGGACAAGAGGAAGTGGTCTCAAGTTGTGCCAGGGGAGGTTTAAATTGGGTATTAGGAAAAAATTCTTCACCAAGAGAGTTGATAAGCACTGGAACAGGCTGCCCAGGGAAGCAGTTGAGTCACCATCCCTGGGGGAATTTACGAACTGTGCAGATGTGGTGATTAGGAACATGGTTCAGTGCTGGGATTGGCAGTGCTGGGTTAATGGTTTGACTTGATCTTAAAGGTCTTTTCCAACCTAAACGATTCTATTCTATTCTATGATGCTCAGCAGCCTTACTCTGGCTGGGGGTATGGTAGTACCAGTGCTCTTGGGATGACTGTGTGTCCAAACCAACCCTCCCTGCCAAGACATAGAGGTTATCATCCCTAGACCAGTGCCAGGCTAACTAAAGGATCCCAACCTGTTGTGGAGATGGCCCATGACATGGCACTATGCCACATACAGGTCTGTAGCTGAGCACTGTGGTGCTGCAGCTTTGTGCACTGCTGTCCTGCTGGTAGGGAGTGGAGGCATGCTAAAAGGTTTGTGCCTGTAGCTCTGGTAGGGTAAGGCTCAGTATTTCCCCAGGACTTGTCTCTAGGGACTTTTACTGAGCATTGCTGAGTTCATTGGCACAGCCCTGTCTGCTACGAAGTCCCCACCGGGCTCTGGGTTATTATAATAATAATATATAAATATATATATATAAATTAATATATAATAATAAAGGTATTACTGAAGGCATATTGAATGTCACACATTTTTCTCAGATAAAGGGAGACTAAAAAAATGAATCAAACACCCACAGAAAAAGAAAGACATTCTGGTTTCTCCAATCAAATGCAAAGTAGTTAGTCCCTGCTTGATCCTTAAAGGGTTCATCTCCTACCACACACCTCATCTCCTCTCCACCATCATCTTTGGAAACTGGGAGCTCAGCAGAGGACACTGCATGGTGCTTACTGAAAGACACTTCACTCCTGCACTGGCATTTTCAGCCCTAGATTTTACAAAGTGCTGAACATTTGCAGAGGTCAGTTGGTTTTAGAGGGTCGTTTTTCAATTTTTTTCTTGCATTCATCACAGAAAAAGCCTTACTTGAGAGTTTCTGTAGCTTGAATGGTTGTCAGGTGGTACAAACCACAGAAAATATGTGCCTACATTCTGAAAAACTCCCTCTGTGCAGTTGGAGATCAGTCACTCTTACTGAAAAAAGGAACACTTCATTATTTTCATCCTTAAATACTAGTGTCAGTTCCCTCTTTACACTCCAGAGTTTTAAGTCCTGCCCATATTAGGACAGCTATTTAAGTGGTGATTTAATCAACCCAGCCTGAACTGCTGGTATGTAAACCTCTTCTCTAAGGCTTGTCCCCAAAGCAGCCCTTGTGGGGCTCTCGAGATGTGTCCCAGCTAGAACAGCTGTGGTGTTCCAGCAAGCCACTTCTCCTTGCCCACTGGCAGTGGGAATACCTGCATCCCAAGCCCCAGAGAGCAGCCTGCAGCGTTTCCCATACAGCCTGAGTCATGGTACACCAGCTGAACAGTACTTGGCTGCTGGAGACAAGTGAAGAGAATTTCATGGGCTTTTAGATGGAATTCCCTCACAAAACTCTCCTGCTTTTGATGATGTGGGAAGGGGGAAATGAGTGCACACCTCCCCTGGGGTGTAACCCTGGTGGAGAACTGCCCTTTCAAGGAAAAAAGAGAGAAAGACAAGCAGTGCATGCCCTTCACCAGGGTCTTGGAATCAAAACTGAATCACTGTTTGCTCTGTATTATATCATGCTGAGCCCATGCCTCAGTGTTTCCCCAGAGGCTTGAAACCAGGAAGGCTTTTTTCCTGTCTTTGTGTATAACTTTGGTGTCAGCTGGGGCTGGGGGGAGGGGGGGGGGGACAATGCTCTCTGAAATACCATGGCTCAGATTCATCTAGGGACAAGCCATAAGCTCTCAGCTTCAAGCACCTCAGCGACTCTTCATTCCTGGTTAAGGTGACTTGGGCATCCAGGGACAGGAAGGAACTCACCAGGATTCAGCATTGGGAAACTCCCCAGGGATAGGGATGGGGATGGGATGTTGGCAGGTGAGGGTCATGATGAGGCCTGATGAAGGGAACGTTGTCCACAGCCCTGGGATGTCTGGGCAGGCCTGTGGTAAGGCGTGTTAGGGTAAGCTCCAGGCATGTGCTGCTGGTGGTCTGCTAACTCCAGCTCTATCTAGGCAGTGTCGTGGGAGCAGCAACAATATCCTGCCTGGGGTCACTCCCAGCAGCCATTCATCTGTGCCTGGAGTCACAGTATGTGTCTGTCTTTCTGCCTGTCCTCCCTGCCCTTCCTGCCTGCCCCCTCACTCAGAAACACCCTGCCAGCTAGCCCAGAGACTACTGGCCAGTGCCAATCACCACTCTCAGGGGCAGGACTTTGGAATAAAATTGAACTCTGACAAATCTGTGAGAAAAGGCAGTTTGTAAGGGTGAACAGTCCAGGGAGTGGGGGTGCTGTCGAAAAAAAAAGAACCCTCCTCAGGCACCAGGTAGTCCACAGAGAAGAGAAGTCTTATAAATAAGCCTATCACAGGAAGGTCTCCAGTCAAGGCTTGCCTGTCAAAAGAGTTGAGGGCACAGCTCTGTAGGAAATGAGGCTTCATGAGCTCCAGGGCTAACACACAGAACTGTCTACCCTAACTTGCTTTTTAGAGCCCCCAGTGAGGGAGATGCCACAAAATGAGACTTGGGCTGCATTTACACCCCTACCCCTATATGACCATATGCATTATCCCTTTGGGTCTCTGTCACATGCCTGCTGGAAAGCTGCAAGAGGAGCTTTATAAGGAAGTGAGCAGGTATGATAGAGTAAGCCTGTCCCTAGTCCTCAGGGATTGTAAAGTATGTTGTACCTGTGAAAAGATTTGATATCACGTGTGTCTTAGAAAGTTTGGTTTGTCAAGCAGTCTGCAGAAAGCCTGTGATAGCTCCTCCCTTTCGCTGTGCAACCATGTACCATGCTTTTGTGCAAGAACAAAGGTGACTTCACAGCACCGAGCTCCACTATATCCTACAAGGAATGCAGAGAGTCACCATTTTTAATAGCTTTGTGACAGACAGACAAGACAGGCAGACAGACATATAGCTGCATGTCATCTCCTTTTTCTGGCAAACACTAAGCTCGCTCTGTACTTTCCAGTTGTGCTGGGGCTGCTGGCCTCCTGCCTGCCTTCAGTCAGCTGACAGTGAGTCACCCTGGCCGCACAGCAGGACTTTCTGAGAACACCCACAAAAGGCATCAGTGACAGCGGGTCAGAGCTCATCCCCAGAAGACATGCACCTTTCCTCCCCTCTACTCTCAAACTTTCACTGAGCATGAACTCGCTGGCTCTCAACAACAGCCACTGCCAGCTCCCACCACAGTAAAGACAAAAAAACCCCCAAAAACTGGGTTAACAATTTCCAAGAATAACAGAGGAGTATTTTTCTTTTTCATGTATCATTTTCATGAATGAATTATTCATTCATGAGTGTGGCAATTCCTGCATTCATAAAAAAAAAACCACAAACCAACCAATACTAACACAGTAACTTCTCTTGGCTGCTAGAGGCTGCTCAGCACTAGGATCTGAAGGGTGGGGATGGACACACACCAAACTTCTGAGATGCAAGGAAGAAAGGAAGAAATATGATACAGTGGCACTGTTGAGCACAGCAACTGCCCCACAGGCAACATGGGTGCCCTAGTACCGGGTCTGAATTTGCAAACAACTTATTTTACCATGGGAAGTGAAATACCCCAAATAACTGCAATTATTTTAATGCTCAGGTATCATACTAATTTTGTGTTCTGTGGAGATTGAAACTATCAAAATTGACCAATGTTATATGGTTTGTCTCCATGTGTATCACTGGCTCACTTACCAGGGGTATCCTGCTGGGTATATTTTGCTGGGCAAAGCTGGGTTGCTGTTCCTGCCTGTGAGAGTGTACAGGGCATCCCATGACACTCAGGCATTCCTGCTTGAGTGAGCCTTGCTACAGCATTAAAAGGTCTTTGGGGACTGGGTGCACCATGCCCTCTGCCCAGCACCCATCTCCTCCGAGCTCATCTTAAAATACCAGCTGCCAATCCAACACTTATACAAACCCACTGCCTGATCATGGTTAGAGAAATCGGAAGAAATACAATTGCTGCTGCACGGGAGCTAAATTGATTGGTCAGAAGTGGAGAGCAAGGTCAAAATATATTCCTTTTACCTTTTCAAGCCTGCAGCTTTTCATGACACTTAAGAGTGTGGGATATGTAGACATAGGTTCATAGACTATCAAGCTGGAAGTGACATTGAGAAGAGTTTACTGTAACCTTTCCTTTGTGTGGCCATCCAAGACATGCCATACAGCACCAGCACCAGCAATACAAAGGGAAGGCAAAGCCTTGAAGCCCAACAGTAGGAACAGTTGACTTTACTCTTGGTGTTTACCAGAAAGAGGATTGATCTAATCGAGCCATGCTGCTGCCCCCTCACCAAGTAACCTATCCATCTCAGAGGTCTGTGTTTATTTTTATAACATGCCTATGACCTGACAGGATTCAACCCACTTGTAACCTGAAGGTTTAATGATGCTGAGGGGAATACCCCCCACAGTGTGTCTTGCACAATGACAGCAGCTCCCTGAAACTTGCTCCCTCTCCTTCCCACACACACCTACCTCACCCACGCTGCTGCCACAGAAAGGGCTGCAGCAGAGGGGACCTGCCCTCTGGGCAGCTGCCCTGTGCTGTGATCATGACCAAAGATTATTCACAAGCAGGGAAGGGCTGAGAAAATAAAATGAGAACCAGAGGGTAAAGTCTAAGAGGGTACAGGTTGTGCCTAAAGCCGAGGATGCTGAACGCAGCCTCACCAAACAGGAAGCCAAAGGACGTCAGCAAAGTCACACGCCTGTAAAAAAAATGTTCATGAGATCAGCCTCTGGTCTTAGCCCCAGGGAGCTGAACGAGCCCTTTGACATAGCTGGCAATCACCTAAATCACACCTATGTTTGCCAGGTCAAAAATGGGATAACCCAAAAAAGAGAAAAACCCCTTTGGGGGGGGGCGTGGGGAGAGCAGAGAAAACCCCCTTTAGAGCTGTCATCTCTATTAGTAGGACTACATGCCCTTAAAGGTAAAATGCTTTTTGGTGACTGCTAGAAGCAGACTTGTGCAGGAAACAGTTGCACTTAGGAAATTGTGGAGCTTTTGTCAAAACAGTAGAAAAGGTAGAAAGTCAGTGTAGAGTCAAAACAAGAAAACCAACAGACTAGCACAAACTGTCATTATGTGTCCAGCCGAAGTCAGTAGACACTTTTGCAATAGGGCTGATGACCTTTGTCAGTGGAAATGATCCACTTCCATCTGCCCAGTGTTTCTGGTCTTCCAGTAAAATGTCACCAAGGTAGTCTGGTAGCAGATATCTTCATTTCTGCTATTACAAAATACCAATTTCTAACTAAATTGGGTTTTTTTGGGAAATAAAAAATAATAGTGGCTTTCCCTGGTCTTATAGCTAAAACTCACTTTCAGTAAAGTGGCAGTCAGTTCTTGTGAAATTGCCACATACTTGACACACAAGAACTAGATGTATTAAGGACTATTGGTAAATGTGCAATATGAATGATTCAAGTGGTTTTCCTTTGTTTTTTCCTCCATTACGTAATTACAAGGGTTTGGTTAATGAAAAATTCTTGATAAATTAAGCAGAGGCACAGAAGTTAATTAATATACAAGTGGATATACAATATATACATATATTTGAAGTTGATACTTGAGCACAGAATTTTTCTGGGGAACGTTGCCACCTTTGAATGAGAGAATTAATAAGGGAATTGCTATAAAGGAAGTGGATGCAGATTACGATCCACAACATCAAAAATTACAGACATATCCACATCGAAACAAGCCAAACCAGCTACATGTCATCTTTAGTAGGATGCGACAGCATGGTAAAATGAATTTATATCCAGGAAGTTAATAAATTAATTTTCAATCTGGGGTCTGTATCACACACTGATACTAAAATAACATAGCTGTGCCATTCACTTCAATTAAGCTGTTCTGATTTATCAAGGATCCAGCTCTTAGCTTAACTGTCAGGTTGATAAATGTGAAATAAAATATAAGTCTATGGGACATAAAAAAATATAGGTCCTGATTTGATGTTCTCTGAAAGCTTTCAAAAAACACATCAACCCCATTCGTGTTTGTTTCTGTGGAAAGCCGAGACTGGCATCACTGCAGCCAGAATGTGATTTCCTGGATTTCCTCACACCACTCCTTATCTCACTGTGCTGCCTTGGCCATGTCCCAAACCCTGCCTGGTATCAGCACCCCACCATGATCACCCAGTCAACATGCCAGGGGACCTGCTGAACACCACCACCCAGTTCATGTGAAACCACTGATGTCCATTACGAAGTACTTGTTTGGCACACAGTCAAAATAAGAAATATGCCAGATTTCTGTGGTGCTCACCACTCAGGGCATGACAAGATGATACTCAGGAATGGGTGGATAAGGACAAGGTCACCAAATGAGACTGTTACCCTCCCAGCACCTACAGAGTCACTCAGTCACCTGCTCTAACCCACCTCCATCATGATGGCCTCCTGCTTTACTGCAGGTGTGTGAAATGCCAAAGCAAAGTGGTGCTGGAGCTCACAGTCCTGCTGACCCAACCACCCTCTGCCAGGGCTAGGACCATTGGGAGTGACAGCATGTGCCAGTGACATAGGGTTTAAGGTTAGGTGCTGCCACCAGTCCTAACTGCAGATCAGAGGCATAGGGGCACCTAGGACATCCAGCCTGCCATGGTAAAACAGCATTAATGAAAATATGTAAAATAAAATTAAATATATAAGAATATATATTCATAGAATATATAGAAAAGAATATATCCAGAAAAGAACAGAACACCCTAACTGGATGCAGGAACGCATGGATTGGGATCAAAGGCAGAACAGGCAGAGCCCTCCTTAGATGCTGGCCATTGAGGAAGAGAGCTTGAACCCTGTGACCCCTCAGCTTTATATTGAATATGACGTATATGGGATGGAATTCCTCACTGGTCAGTTTAGGGTCACTTCTCCTGTCTGCTTCTCCCCACAGGTTCGGCCTTTTACTTTCTGCACCCCTAGTGTGGTGCACAAGATCCAGTAGTAACCTTGGTCTCCATAGAAGCAGGTATAAGCAAGAGCCTTTCTACACGCTGATCCTTGTTAGTAACTATAAACATTGGGTGTTACCACTGCTAGAAGCAGACACTGTCTGCAAAAGTATGTCCTTAACTTCAGACAGTGCATTTGCTTAGAAGAGACTGAGCCGAAAAGTAAAATCACTGAACAGAGAATTAGTTTTCTAGCTCAAATCACAACAATCTGTCAGGATCAGCTGAGGTGTGTGGGGTCCTGCCTTAGGGCAGGGGTAGGACAGATCACCTCTGAGTGACAGAGTTCTTACCTGGTCTCTCAGGACCCAATAAAACTCATCTCAACCTGCTACTGAAAAAAGTGCTGTAGCCTTTGCTGATGCTAAAAAGTGTCAAAACCTTGGTTTTAAATATCATGAGAGAGTAACTATACAGTAACACACTTTCTCTAACAAGGTAAAGGATCAGCAATGACTCAGAGAAAATAATGCTGCCTCCTGAATCATTGTTTCCATTGCTGCAACGGGTATCTAGGTAACTCAGACCATCTCTTTCCTTATCTGACCAGGACTACAGCTGTCACTATGTACCCAGAGCACAGTATCACACTGCCAGCTGCAGCAGGCCAGTGTTGTGTTTTGCCCTCTCACAATTCCTCTCCCTTGTGCACCATTTTCATCCACATTGCTCAACAAACTTCATAAAGGAGAGCAGCCATCTTTCTTCACATTCCATAGATGAGGAAACTGAGTTAGAGAGATACCATAGCAGAAGTAAGAATACAACCCAGGTTTTGTACACCAAGAACTGCTTAGTAGGCAGAAAGTCTTCATGAAGCTGCATGGCCGTGTCACCATAATAGAAGACTGTCCCTTCAGTCGACGAAGGGTTTGAGGTGAGAAAACTGTGCCCAGAATTCAAGGGACAGACTGCACTTCTTTCCCTGAAGCATTAGCTCACACAGCAACATCCTTCTGGGGCTTTGTGGATGCTTTGACCAGGCAGATACATGAGCCACGGGTAATTCACTCAAAAGCAAAAGACATCCCCTGGTAGTATAAGCTACTGCCTACTTTCCTGAACAGGACTTGAAGGGAGAGGACGTGACGCTGCTGTCCTGATACTCAGCTGTTGTATCCTCTCCTTAGGACTATTAGATGACAGCCTATACAAAAGCAGAGCCACAGGCTGGTCTCTGTGACAGCCATCAGGCCAGGCACATGATCTTCACCTCTGAGATGTATGAGCCAGACAGTGCAGTTTGAAGGCAACCTCACACACACACCAACAAAGACATTTGTCCCTTTGGAGACTGTCCTACAAAGTCCAATGGAAACTAACACAACCATTTTCTGTGCCTCTCAGCAAGAGAGAGGCAGAGGTATAGGAAAGAGAGCTTGGTACTGACATTGTTTTTCTAGGAAGACCATTAGCAACTGTAGTGGCTCTTAATTCACCTGAACTGTTTCACATCCATAAGGCTGCTTTTTAGTGTGAGGGCTGGAGAAGACAACTTGTAAACAACAGCCCATCTCTCAGCACTTTTTCTGCTTTACTCTCTGATGGTATCTTGCCACTGACAAAGGCCTCAGTCCCTGCACATGTGATTATCTTGATGTGATGTGATGTGATGTGATTATGTCACAAAGAAAGTATGCATACAGGTCCCACGTCCAAGGCAGAAGAGTCTGGAGATAAAAATTATCTCCTTGATGTATGTGAGAAGAACAGGTAGAAAGCACCCTTGATCTCTGACAACACTCTGGGATGTTTTCTAATAATGGCAATTGTATATTCAGATGTTTCAATTAGCCACTCAAACACTAATTTTATGGCTACAGCTGTAGAAAATGCCTTCATGTGAGAAACTGTCATGTTCATCTAGGGTGACGGCATTACTTAGCCTGTCAATGCTCTATTTTTGCTTTAAAGCTCTTCTAATGCTTTTCTTAGAAAAGATGCTATCCTCAGCCAAAACCAGATCAGATGGAAACTGTGGAAGTACACCCTGGGTGACCTGAAAGCCCCCTCAGCTTTAGATTTCTGTGTGGTGCTGCATGCAGTTCTGTGTACTGTGCATTTATAATCACTGAGATACCGCAATCACCTTTTGGAAAGGACTGAGGGGCTCAATTTCCAATTAAATAGGTTTACCCTGGGACATTCTCCCATAAGTTTAACTTGTGTGCAACTGAAATTTGCATAAGAAAGTTTGAACAGTTTTAAAGGTTTTCCCTCCCCGCTTGCTGAGCGGAGAGGTAGTGGCTTCCTGTTAAGGAAACATTTAGTCTGCTCTTGTCTTTGTTAGTCAAGTCTGGCATTCCCCTCTAAAAAAAAAAAAAAAAAAAAAAGAAAAGAAAAGGGAAAAAAGAGAGAGCAAGAACTTTTTTATTGCTTTAAAAAAAGTAGTCAAGTGATGCTATATTAGTCTATACCTATATAAATGTTAACGAGCGTGGGTGCATCCTCCCACACCTGCTACATGAAGTAGGCTGAAATAACTGACCACTACACTCACCACTTCCAGTGTCCATCCATTTCTAAGAATATAGTGGCTTTTCATTCCCACATGAACCTATCTTTAGCACGTAGTGTTACTCCAGACGAGAATGGCAAGAAAGGGCTTTTTCACTGAACATATACCAGAAGACAGAAACACAATATACCAATGACTTCAGCCGCCACATCTTGAAGCAGCTACACCAGCAAGTGAACCAAATAAATCCCTTTTGGGATGATACTGATCATGTAGCTAAGGTGAATAAAATGGGTTGAATGTCAACAGCTGTCCCTAAGCAACGGCTGATCTGTTGTGGCCACTGACAGGTATGAAAAGAATAGTCAAGATTAAGAGAGATTTCAGGTCTGCAGCAGCAGATTTGTTGTTTGCAGAGAAAGTAATAGGTTTTCGTTCCAACATGCTGTGGAAATGAAGGGAAACAATAAGAAAGGATGAAAGTGGTTTGACCTTCTGTCTTAGATCAGCATTTCATAATTAACTCTTTTAATTATGTAAACATGCACCCCCTAGGAGAAAAACACTGTCGCTTAAAGCCACGATGACAGCAACTCTGCAAGCTGGCATGTGTTATCATGATGGACCATCACTGACCTGAGTTACTGTGAAACTTTTCAAGCCACTTAACAGAGTGTAACAGCAACAGACTCTCCCTCATTGATAAAATAATGGCAGGACGATCATGCACGTTCTCCCTCCAGCCATGACAGCCTTGTACTACTGGTGAGAGGCAACCTTCACAAGGTAGAACTACCCTCTGCCATGACTGATAGGCAGGGAAATGTCAGAGGCTTGTAGCTGCATTAAACACTTGTGTTTGAAAACCATAGAGCTCAATGGTGTCTTTCTGAGCGGTATTTAAACAGTCAAGATTCTTCTACAGCGCTGCATGAGCACCCTTCCTTGAGTTGCTTTTGGGTGTCCAGTACACAAAAAGTAAGACACCCAAAAGCAAACGGTAGTCTTTGAAGGTCTGAGTGGCAACAGAAGCTGCTTAAAAAGTAATTACTAGTTACATTATACTAAAAAGGATGCTTTCATATGCCTTCCTAAGGAGGGTATTGATATTTCTGTGTATGCCTTGTTCAGTTAAAACCTAGCTGTACAAAGATGTTTATTATCTGATTTGGCCTTTTTTGATTTTCTTGAAAGTGAGCACAGCTTTATGACCCATAACTGCTTTGTGGTTATAGCCCCTGCACAGAAGAGCTACACTTCCTCCTATTTTGAGTGGGTTAACAGGATGATGTTTCACTCTACATGTGTTCAAGAGACTGTGTATATTGGCAAAGAGACTTTCTATTCAGTGTCTACACATAGAGATCCATTCCACCTTATCTAATCCAATTTCAAGATGTGTTTGAAATATCCACACTCCAGCAGCCCTCTCACTTATTAGAGTCAGCATCCAAACTTTAAAAAAGGAGGCAAAACCCCCTAACTTCACTCCTATGACAACCTGAGATTTTTTTGGCAAGTAACTTTGTAAAATGAGATGTGCGATTTTTCACTGGAATTGTAAAATTTTTGCTTCAGACATTGTTTCTCAAGAAAGAACTAACTTCCATCAATATACTTTTTGTCTTTTCCTGCGGCATAGAATCATAGAGCACCTTCATAGGTGTACAAATGTGTCTTCTTTGAAAGCAGATGGCTGCTTGTTCTTAGATGTACTGCTGCCTGCATATGAGGATGGAATGGTTCAAAAATACCTGTGTGATACATATGTGGAACATATGCCAGATTTTTTAACATAAATTCTTGGGACTTCAATACACTTTTTTTTTTTTTTTTTAATCAGTATAAACACACTGATAAGAGAGGTGATTTTTCTGTCAACATAGCTGTGCCAGTAACAGTTCTGATACACAGCTGTAATTGGATTGCAGCAAGTTGCATTGATAAGAAACAATATTTTGCATATATTTATTTATATCTTTGTGTTTATTTATTAATACACACTGCCTAATGAACACCCGTAGTGTTTTAGTATGAGATAATGTACTTATTTGTCAGCACCCACATCCAGCAAAGTGAGTATAGAGAGTTATTTGTGTATGATTATCATAAATCAAGGTTTATCCAGACAAAGAAACCTGTCAGGCTGTAATATATTGGCTGAATATGCCTCTTTAACACGCTCACAGAGTCCCAGAGTCACTGAGGTGGGAAGGAACCTCTGGAGATCATCTGGTGGAGGTCATTCAGTTCATAGGGAGGTCTCCTTGAGCAGAGTGCTCAGCATTGTGTCTAGCTGGGTTTTGAATAGCTCCATGGGTAGAAACTCCACAGCCTCTCTGGGCAGCATCCTCCAGTGTTTGACCACACTCACAGTAAAAAAAGTTGTTCTTATGTTTAAGTGGAGTTTGCTGTGTTCCAGTTTGTGACCAATGCCTCTTATCCTGTCACTGGACGCTACCGAGCAGAGTCTGGCTCTCTCTTCTTTACTTCTCCCCATCTGTTGTGTTTGTACACATTAAATAGATTCCTCTGAGCCTTCTCTCTCCCCGCTGAGCAGTCCCAGCTCTCCCAGAGTCTGCTCGTATGAAATGCTCCAGTCCCATCATCATCTTTGTGGACTTCTACTGTTCCCACCCTAGCATGTCCATGCCTCACTTGTACTGGGGAGCCCAGAACTGGGCCCAAAAGTCCAGGTGTGTTTCTCCAGTGTTGAGCAGAGTGGAAGGATCACCTTCCTTCACATGATGGTGACGCTTCTCCTGATGCAGCCAAGGATGCCGTTGTCTGGCTTTGCCACAAGAACACATTTGCCAGCTCATATTAGCAATAATCTGGGCTTTCCACATAGCTGAGACAGAAGTCACTTCTGAAGGTGGGACCTGGACTTCCGAACCAAACATTTATCCATTTATGAAATATATCTTCTAGCCCTTTTTGCCCAAAGAAGGTGGTATGTAATTGGGTTTGTGACCTGTTTATCTAAGTAGTGGAAGGTTTATGTGTTCTTCAACAAAGCAATCACCTACAACCTCAGAGAGTCGCAGGCCAAGAGAGGCAATTCAATTGTCAATCCCATTGTTACAAGTCTCCTAGTCAACTCTTCACGGAACATAGTTGCATTCGGTGGTGTTTGATGCTTATCACCTGGAGAGTTGTCCTGTTTTGATTCAAGACATCTTGGCTCCATCCTTTATTTGTTCCAATAATGATTGACCCTAATTTAGCTATGAGCATCTAACTTCTCATTTGAACTTGTGTAGCTTCGGCTTCCAGTCACTGAAGTTTGTGGAAAAAAACCTAACAATGAGACAAGACACTGCCCTTCCTGCTATGAACAGAGTATGTACAAGAGAAAACTCATGTCTGAGAGCAAGAGAAGACACTAGTGAAGACAGCCACCAGGAAAATTGTGTATTCTGAGTTTGAAAACGTTACCAATAAATGTCCCACATGGTGTCAGACTCATTACTCCGAATCTACAGACTGCAACAACATCTGGAATAAACTTCACTGTGATTTATTTTCATGATAGAGAAGAAAACAAAGTTGTGGGTTCTTTTTTTGCTCAGAAATTAAAGTCTTCTGTACCCAAAATAGTGACTAGAGTAAGCATCTATACTTGATTTGGGGTTTTTATTTTTCCCCACTGACTCTTTTATAATTAGTGACCTATGTTGTAGAGGTGTTCTTTCCTCCCCCCCCCCGCTCCAAAATAGACCGACAGATTCCTGTGACTCAGAGAAATTTTTGAAAAACAAACCACCAAAATGTGTGATTTTAGAAGTCTCAGTTACAGTTTCATTATCAGTTATTAGAGGGGATTCCACATACCCTCAGTGCAATGGAAAGGAGTACCCCTTTGCTCATTAAGGTACAGGCGAACCACCAGTTCTAGGAAACTGCCTTTAATTCCAAAGCCAGACCCCTCATCCATGTCTCTGTTTTTGAACTGTTGATACTCGAAGTTCTTTTGAGTCCATCAAATCAGACCCATCCAGACCCCAGGGATTTTTATAAATTCAAGATTCATTGAGGTTTCTTTCAATGTCAGGCCTGGATTTCTTCTCTAATATGCTCAGTGTTCCCAAGTAATTATTCACCCCAGACTTGTCCCTAGTTATGTTAAATGATGAGACAACCACTGGACTCCAAGGTAAACTGTGACAAATGCTCAGGGTAGAAAATCCCAGAATTTAAGTGACCTTTGCATCATTAATTGCTCTGTGCCCTAGAAGACAGTCCTTTCATGATCTCACAGTAACTTTTTCCACCACACTGCCATCTCTCTGCATGCACAGGCTGCAAGGCTAGTCATTTGGTGAGCAGTTCTTTGGGCTTTCATGTCCTTTCCTTTGCTCAGGGCCTAGACTCACACTTCACCTACTACTCAAAAATGACTCTGAAAATAAAATTACTCAGAGACTTGCTCTTGCCTCATCACTAAAGCATCTGAGTATCTTTGAACATTTCCTAATCTTTGTTCATAAACCCTGCAACATGAGGGGGTGGTACAATCCACATTTTACACACAGGGAACTGAAGCACTAAGTGATTAAGGTCAAAAGTTTCCATTACTTCTGTGTACTGCATGGGATCTGATTTCTCAGTTTATTTAATACTCTACTTTCTGTCTCCAAAGCACAGCATGTATTGGCTCAGCTACAGCTGTGAGAACTCAGCACTCCTTCACGTCAGACCTGAAATCTCCACCCACACATGCGTAATACAAGGAGCATCCAGTCAGTCATCACCTCTGACAAGGTAGGTTTCAACAATTTGCCCAGCACTGCACAGAAATTTTGTGGCAAAGAAGAGGATAAAGTAGAGTTTCCTGGGCCAGCCTGCGATTGCCTTCACCACGTGGCTGTGCTTGCTCTTGGTGCAATCCCTTCCTTCAGCGTGAAGCTTCAGAACAAGACTGAGAGCAAGGTGGGGAGGCCCTGGACACACAGGGAATGTCCTCTTCACTCTTGTCGCACATCCCTGACTCTCCCAGCACAAATATGAAGGAGATAGGCCTTCTCATGTATCACAGTGACTTTAGTGTTCTTTAATCTCAGGGGGAGCAATAGGAAGTGTGGGGCAAAGGTAATGGATAAACCCTGGTGTAGAAATTGCAAAACTCAAGGACTTTGAACACCAGTCCATGATCAAGCACAGATTGTGTGGCAGGACACATGCCTCTGCCCACTGCCTCACATTTTCTCCTTTTTTGTTCCTCACTCTCCCCTGTGCAGCCTTCTCCTGTTTCTTTCTCATCCCTCTAATTTTGTTCTCTTCAACTTAATTTGAGGACTTAATTCCTCAAGCTTCACCACTAAGCTCCAGTCTCCTTGCTTTACCAAGTTCCAGCCTCTTTTCTACCCATTCTGGATAAGCCTTCATTTCTTCAGAATTCATAATACTGGATATTTTGCCGATGGCCTTCACCTTTCTTGTTCTCTGTTTTTTGACTCCTCATAGTAGCCTTTTCCCCAGGCTCAGGCTCCTTCTACCCCTGTTGCATTCAGTTCCTTCATTTACTCATCTTTTTTTTTCTCCAGTAATTTCCTTTTCTCATCCCACATTTTAACTCTTAGTAAGTTGGTGCTTTTTCCATCACCAATTTCACCAGTCCCAGTTGCTTTCTGTTCTAATACCGTTGATGAACAAACTGACTGACTGAATCACCTCCCTTACAGAGCTTCTTGGCTCCCAGTCTCCCATTTCCCACAGAAACTGTTGTGTGGTTCCCGTCTCCCCAGCTCTGAAACTCAGTTTTCTTCAACTTTAGTTACCAGAAATAATCACCAAGTCTCAGCTGCCACTCATGTAACACCATGTTCTTCTCAAGTCACAAATACACCTTTCTACAATGCTTGCTGGCAAGACAGAGACCACTAAAAGCATGAGATAGGGACAAGCTCCCTTGATTCATTTACTTTGCCACCAAACCTTGATTTGGACTAGGTAGGGGACAGCAATTGTAGGAGGTCCAGCCTTGCCCTTACAGGTCTCCATTGCAGCAAACCTTCTCTGGATCATCCTTCATAACTGCACCCTGTGGGCAACATTGGATTAATAAGGGGATGGCATGCACTCCGTCACACTGTGGGGAGCACACAGCTGCAGGATGGCAACTTACTCAAGCTCTGGATAAAACTGGTTTGGTTTAGTTTAGTTGAAGAACTGAACTGAAAAAATCAATAAAAGAAGTGGTTTGATATGGAGGAAAATGCAATTTTTTTCTGTTCCTTTTATTAACCTGAAAAAATGATATTTATCTAGATTTATATTCATTAGAAAACCTTTCATTTCCACTTATGTCATTGGAAACATAAAAACAAAGGGCACAAAGTGAAGAACAAGGAGTCATTGCTATAACTTCCCGCCTTTTAACTAAGGAGCCTTTGGTTAACATTTTGGTACATGAGGAGACTCAGATTTCTTCCACAGCTAATATCACCACATGGTACAGTCCAGGGCAAGGTACTCCCAATTTTGCATGTTGAGACTCCCCTAATCTATTTAGAAATATTTAACTATTACTTGGAATAACCTCAGTAAGATTCCTCTTTGTTAGTCTCTGATGAAACCTAGCTCCTTTGTGTGTTCTCTCCTACCCAGAAAATAAACAATTATTTAAGTGCCACAGTTTGAGCAAGAGGGACTGAAAGCCTCACCTTGCGTACTCTGTGCTTCAGCACAGCTTGGAGATTTCCTCACTTCGCCAAGGAGAAAATCTAGGCTTGCTTCTGTCTTCATCTAGTTTTCTGTGGCAGAAATCAAACTGTGCCAAGCACATTCTGTACATTTGACCACCCCTGGGCCACCGGGCAACAGGGGGAATTGGCATTTGTGTTCACTCTGAAATATTCTCCAGGTGCAAGTATTTGACCTGACTCCTGATGACTTCAGGTTAATCAGAGCACTATTCTTAGATGCCAGGCAAATATGTTATTCATTGAAAGCAGCATGGCCAAGCCGTGAGCTTCAGGTTAGCTCCAGGGTGAGCTCTGCAGGATGTGGTCTGCAGACACAGCTCCAGCCAGGACAGTGGAAGGCACAGTGGTACAGCCACCATGTGAAGCTAAGAGGAACTTGCACATGGTCACTTATTACAGAACCACCCCTTGTTTGACTTTTAAAAGTCTTTACTCACAAGTGCAAATAGCAGTCGACTACCAAGGTTTGGACTGACATTTCTCTGAGTTGCAAACAGCACATCCCTGATATGTATGTCTTTCTATTGCCATACATCAGGTTTCTGCTCCAAAAAAATGGGTCATCAGAGCAATTCAATGAAAAAGTGGAATTTTTTAAACAGACAAAATGAGGTATTTTTTCCCTAGCCTTGTTCTCAGAAAAGAATGAGATGTTTTAAGTCAGACCCTCACTCTTTCTTACCCCTGTGACCAAATGCACTGTGGAGACCAATATCAGACACTTCATCCAAAAAATATGTGGCTTTAGAAACATGGAAAAACCGGGAAACTGGGTTTTAACCCCAGTGATGCTGAGTACTTTAGTAAACTGGTTTGCCTGATTCTACTTATAATCAAGATGTAAGACAAAAACATACTCTAATTTCATTCTTGGGAGATGCTGTATCACCTTTCTCTAAACAATAAGAGTGGTGGCTTAACATCGAGTGGATATGCTGAGTATTGTACTAAGGCAAGAAATGGGTAAGTGTGTGTAGGTGCCTCTAATCTGCAAAAATGCTCATGCAACAGTGAATGTTCAATTAGGGGATTTACCTTTGATGAGCAATTCAGATGTCAAAGTAGCTATGCGCTACAACAGCATTGTGGGGTTTTTATGCACAGTTCAGTGGAAGTAGGCAAACTACTACAGAGCTTCGTTAGAATCACGCAGGACTTCATTAGAAGGAGTTGCCTGCTCTACCCAGGACAGCTCCTGTAAGAAGTTTCTCCAGAGTTTGCAACCTGCACTTTGAACTTTGAAGTAACAGCACTGTGCTACTTTGGCCTGTTGTAAAATTTTCCCATTCCGGTGCCACCTGTCCTATCAATAAAGGACCTAATATCCCTATAGAACATGAGGTCACAGATAATCCTGGTTTCATTAGCGCCCAGTTACAGTATACAAGCCAAGCAGCCAAGGGGGCAGAACAGATCCTCCTTCTGCAATCTCCACGAGAATCTACCACAAAGGCAGAGGGTGCAGAGATTACTTCCTCCCTGCATCTCTAGGGATTCAATGTACCATAGAAAGAGAACAGAGACTGATTTTATAGATACCTGCTCCCACAGTCAATGTAATGTACCTGCAGACAGAAATGTAGATAGTCATAGGAGCATAAGGGCTCCCGGAATGATGTGTGCTTAGGCTAAGGTCCCGGTCTGTGACAGGAATAACTAATAACTGCTATTTCATATGGATGACTTTTAAAAGACACACATGTCCAGGCTAATGTACTTGCAGGGGCTAAATAAGAGTAACCATGTCAGAGCATACCCAGAGAGACACACAGATGCTGAGATACTATCCGTAGAACTGATGATCTTGAAGCATCGCATGAAAAGCCTGAAGCTTATCACTCTATTTCCTTTTCCATCACACTGGTATGAATCAGATTAAGCTCTTCTCAGGATGTTGTTCAGTAGCCTAGCACTGCACTCATAAGAACAGGAAGGCACAAAGATTCAGAGGACTCATGAAGAAGAGCTGAAAAGCTATTGCTGAGTGTCAAAGGAAGAAATCCATGGGGAATTTGTGGAAATCATCCACTCTGTACTCTGTAGATATCAGGACAGTTTTTACTCCTGTTGTTTGCATTCAGCTACCTCTGTCATCTTAAGATTTAGGTTTCTCTGTTCTGCTTCTCTACTACATGGTACATTTGAGGGCTCTCTGCCATCCAGTATGACTTGGACAGGCTGGAGTGTTGGGAAGAGAAGAACTTAATGAGGTTCAGGAAGGGCAAATGTAGGGTCCCACACTTGGGGAGGAACCCAATGCATCAATATAGGTTAGGGGTAGCCCTGCTGGAAAGCAGACCTGAGGAGAAGGTTCTTGGAGTCCTGGTAGACAGTAAGTTAACCATGAGCCAGCAATGAGCCCTTGTGACCAATAAGATCAATGGTATCCTGGGATGCATTAAGACTAGTGTGGCCAATAGTTCAAGGGAGGTTCTCCTCCCCCTCTATTCTGCCCTGGTGAGGCCACATCTAGAATATTGTGTCCAATTCTGGAATCCCCAGTTCAAGAGAGACAGGGCACTACTGGAGAGAGTCCAGTGGAGGACAGCGAAGATAACTGGGGGACTGGAGCATCTCTCTTACAAGGAAAGGTCGAGAGAACTGGGACTATTTAGCCTGGAGGAGAGGAGAGAGGAGAGGAGAGGAGAGGAGAGGAGAGGAGAGGAGAGGAGAGGAGAGGAGAGGAGAAGAAGAAGAGGAGAAGAGAAGAGAAGAGAAGAGAAGAGAAGAGAAGAGAAGAGAAGAGAGACTGAGAGGAGACCTTATCAATGTCTATAAATACCTAAGGGGTGAGTGCAAGGACGATGGAGCCAGACTCTTTTCAGTAATGTTCAGTGACAGGACAAGGGACAACAGGCACAAGCTGGAACACAGAAGGTTCCATCCAGATATGAGGAAAAACTTCTTTACTGTGAGGGTGACAGAGCACTGGAACAGACTGCCCAGAGAGGTTGTAGAGTCTCCTTCTCTAGACATATTAAAAAACCACCTGAATGCAATCCTGTGTAATGTGCTCTCGGTGAACCTGCTTTGGTGGGGGGGTTGGATTAGATGATCTCTAGAAGTCCCTTCCAACTCCAGTGATTCTGTGATGGAGTTATATCCTTACTGGAGCATACAGCCCATATACTACTTTCATGATAGAATAATTATTATTTCTACACATATCCAGCATATGCCATTCTGTGTTTCTCAGTGTACGATGTGACAAAGGGCATTTTCTTTGATACTCATTCTCTTGCTCTTTTTCTTGTAAACTGGAACCACTTCTGAAATGCTGCCATTTCTTCGGAAGTGTAGCATATCTGCTCTTCAGTGCACACCTATATGACTTTATTTAGGCCAGGAAATTACAAGATGCCATAAACCTGCTGAAATTGCAAGTGGAAACCTATGTGGGCAGATATAATTGGCTTCACAGAAACATGTCAAGCTAGCACAGGCCTTTACTGCAGTAACAGATCCCATGGAAAAGTTACCGACTATGAGCTCCTTGTGTTTCTGCCTCACAGTCTCATGAAATTTCGTGACAAGTTATCTGACAATTAGCCATAAAGTTAGTGTTTTCCTTTCAACTATTTTCAAAATTAATCAGTTTGGGCGATGTGCATAACCATAAAAGGTTAAAAATGGCATAACAGCAGAACAAGGAGGCCAATGAGATCAGGATGAGCTGTGAGCTGCACTTCTTATGTTGTTTGACTACTGCTCCAGAAGGCAGGTGTAATTCAGCTAGAATAAATCTGTACATGCTGTATGTAAATTTCTGGTGTTGGACTTTCAGCCTTTACCTTGTCCACAGTGGGACAATCCATCTTTAGCTATCATGCTTAGTTTTCTTTTTCACCACTTATTCTTCTGTACGGGGAGGACTTGAAAGGTAAACATATTTTGATGACAACGGCGAAGAGCTGACTAGAACTTCATCAGCTCTCCCATTTAAAAAAAAAAAGAAAAAAGTTTTGCAATGGAAAAAAGATGCTTTCTGTAAAACTAGGCTACCAAATAAATAAATAAATAAATGCTTCCTCTAAAGACTATGGAAAATTCATCAGTTCAACTAGAAAGCATGCAAAATGTTTTTGGACAATAAACTATTATGGGAACATACTAAAAATCATAAGTTTGTGACCCTCAGAAGTTGCCTGTCCCACATAGTCTGGACTATTGTGTCACAAAAAGGGACTTGCACTCTGTATGAGGAAGGTCAACATAGAGAGATGCACGTGCTTGGTACAGGTGATCCAGATCAGACAGCCCTCAGTTTTCATGCTCTAGGACCAAGAGGGTAGAAATACAATTACTTAGGGTGCTCCATGTAGACCACAGGTGAGTAGGTTTCTGTAGCATCTCCTAGACATGATACACCACTACTTTCTCTACTATTCACAAATCTATCTGGGACTACTTTTACTTTGCTCCACCTGAATGAGTGAATGGTAATTTATAGTAAGTATTATGGACTGTGTTCTGCAGCTGCAAAAATTACAGAAGTGGGGGCATGTGACATGAAAACATATTCCCCACGTGTACATGGCATAAATCTTACAAAACTCTCTCTGTGAAGATAGGAATAAATGACTATGCGAGTGTTACCAATAAGTGCTGTCATTGCAAAAACTGGGAGTCCCTTTCCCCTGAAATCAGTATGAATCAGAAGAAAGCAATATACTTTTTGAGCTAAAACACATGACCAGAGTCACTCCACAGCCATTAACTAAACCCATGTTTATAAAGCAAAATAATAATTTCCCTGGTGGAACATGATTGTTAATTTTTAGGAAACAATCTATGGACTCTGTTACTTACTTCAACAAATGCTGGTAAATTCCCATATGTAAACAAACATCCTTCTTTGGAGAAATTTTTCTTGGGGAAATTCTAGCACTGCTAATACAAGGTAATTAGATTTTCTCTCCCCTTGGGAAGCCAGCTTGAATTTCTGGCCACTCATATGAGCCCCTCCTGTTATTCCCCATGCACAGAATTTGCTCTGGTTTTGAAAGTTCAGGAATGAATTCAACTTCCTTGTTGTCACTGAAAAGGGTTGTAAGATTTGAACAGACACAAAATGTAGTTAACCTCTTAACATACAAGATATGGAAACCTATTCAATACTTACCGCTTTTGAGGTAAAACCCCAGTGAAACTTTTTGGCTAAAGGTAAATGAGATTAAATTCCACACCTACACTAGTTATTCTAAAACAGGATTTACAGTAAGCACTGAAGGTACCAGGGAATTCTATTCTCTCTGATGAAATCAAAACAATCTTTTGAGAAGCTCAAAAGAGATCATAGACTCATAGAATCATAGAATGTTAGGGGTTGGAAGGGACCTTTAGAGATCATCGAGTCCAACCCCTCTGCCAGAGCAGGGTCACCTAGGGCAGGCCACACAGGAACAGATCCAGGCGGGTTTTGAAAGTCTCCAGAGAAGGAGACTCCACAACCTCTCTGGGCAGCCTGTTCCAGTGCTATCACCCTCACAGTAAAGAATTTTCTCCTCATGTTGAGGTGGAACCTTCTATGCTCAAGTTTATACCCATTATTCCTTGTCCTATTGCTGGGCACTACAGAAAAGAGATTGTCTCCTTCCATTTGACACCCACCCCTCGGATATTTATAGACATTAATAAGATCCCCTCTCAGTCTTCTCCTCTCAAGACTAAACAGCCTCAGTTCTCTCAGTCTTTCTTCATAGGGGAGATGCTCAAATCCCTTAATCATAGCTCTCCACTGGACTCTCTCCAGTAGATCCTTGTCTCTCTTAAATTGAGGAGCCCAAAACTGAATACAGTATTCCAGGTGTGGTCTCACTAGAGCAGAGTAGAGGGGGAGAAGAACCTCTGTAGACCTGCTGGACATAGTTTTCTTAATGCAACTCAGGATTCCAGTGGCCTTCCTGGTCACAAGGGCACATTTCTGTCCCATGGATAACTTACTACCCACTAGGATGATGTGCCTCTAGCAGCAGTTACAGGGCTGACACAGAAACTATAGATGCAGCTTAATGGCTTGTATTATTGAGGAGATCAGATTTGAAAATTATGAACATAAAAAGCTGGTGAGAAGCATTCACCATGTACAGTAGAAACTGATATTTCTTTACTATTTCTCCACATTTTGATAAATTGGGGAAATTACAAAAATTACACAGGGAAAAAGATTGACAAGCTTCATGAACTATGATTTGTGACTAAAGATTACCTTCACATGGTCACTTTTTATTCACTTAGCAGTCCCACATAATTCTATTGCTAAGAGCTGCTAAGAAGAAAGATTTCCATCTAGAGAGAAAACAGTGTCAGTAGTTGTCCCATATTAGCAAGGAATGATACAGAGTCACTCATTCACATATTCACCATGCACATGGAAATTAACCACAATTTTAAATAGCTTTACTCATTTTCAAGAGTGTAAGTTTGGCTTAGTAAATGGAAACATATGTAAGAAAATACGTTATTGGAAATACCTAAAAGAAATGACAACAGGTTGCAGTGAATTTTTTTTACCATTCGGATTATAAAAGCTGCACTATATTTTGGGAGAACATAAAAACTTCCAGTGAGACTAGATTTCACTGGGAAAGGAGCACAGGGTGCTAAAGACCTGAAAGACTGACAAGTCTGCTGAACTGCAGACTGTTCTACCTAAGAAAGTCTGTGTTATACGTTGAATTTTTTTGAGGTATAAATGAGAGGGGTGTAAGGGCTTTAATTACCATGAGAAGGCATTCACTAGCTGCATTCCCCAGCTCTTCCCCTCTACTCTCAGAGGGTATAGCTCTGTGCTAAATGCTTACTTCATAGCTAAAGTTAGAATAGCTTCTTATGTAATCTCATCAGACAGGAATACAGAAAGGAAAACAATAGTAGTTCCCAACAGACTTCAGATGAGGCATTGTCTTTAGCTATGTATTGTTAACCATTCGCTGGCTCACAAATGCTGACGTGCTGGCTGAAGCAAGCCATTTCAAAATCCAGACTCAGCTTTAGGGTCCCCTGCTGTGGTGTTCACTGTACATTTAGGCAGCACAGCAGTTGTCCTAGCCTGAAGATCAAGATAAAGGCTAAAATGAGTGGGCTTGCACTACCTAAGCCCAGATATTTGCTCTGTGCATGAAGGCAGGCAGTTTTGGAAAAAGAAGACCATCCCCATGCAGAACACATTCCTCCACAGTGCTATCTAGGCACTGCTTTATGCCTACAACTCTCAAGCTTAAATCAAAGACCACTATGACAGTCGCTGTTGACAGTTAAGTGAATTCTGCCATGCTTGGGTGGTAACTTTCTTGAAGCAGGGGCCACACTGTAAACATGCATGGTAAATAACCATGTTTCTAGGTGCTAAGGTATGGCAAACACAAAACACGAAAAGATTCTAGCCTGAAGTTTGTAGTCAAAATTAGACAAGCAAGATACAGAAAAGTGTGAGACAGTAAACATCCTTACACTTATGGTACAACTGAGAAACTGAGGTACCAGGATGCTAAACCGCAGCCCCAAATCCCACAACAAAACTGGCAAAGTGTGGGTTGGAAAAGTATGAGGAACAACCCAGCCCGTTTCTACATTCCTTCCCAGGTATCTTCTCAACCACTGTGAGAAACAGGACACTGAGCTCCTTGGGCCTCTGATTCAGCTTACTACTGCTGTTCTTAGTCTCTTCAATTTAGCCACAAGCCCTGTCTGAGCCTACTTCAAAATCCACTGAAGGCAAAAATAATGTTGTCCTTCGACTTATTTCTGGAATTCTCTGTATTGTGCATTTCAGAGGGTCAGTAATGCTGGGCTGTGCTGATACCTCAAACATAGCTGTACATAGTTATATGTCTCTGCAGTTCTTAGAGGCCCCAAGGCTCAATCCAGCATGTGCACATATCAGAGGAATGTACGACAGATAAAAATCAAGTTAGAAAGATGTTATCATCACCACCGCAACCTTTTCACACATTTCACAGGATCTCATAAAACAGTGTTGGAAAGGCACTCTGAGATTTCAGTTTGCTTGGTACCTCCACACCAAGAGGGAAGTATGGTTAAGGCCAAACTTAAATATGGTTAAGGCCATACTTAACCCTCTTCTAGCTAATATAACCTGTTCTTAAAAATGTCCAGTATTTGCTTCCATAGGTCATTTATTGCAATGTTTCACCAGCCTTAATGGGATAATATTATCCTTAATGTTTGACTTCCATCACAACAAAAGGGGCTAAGGCAAGATTTAAATTTTCAACTTCTTTGGAACCCACAACAATTCCAGACCTTTACTTCTGACATTTCTATCACAGATATTAAAAAGAAGAAGAAAATGACAAAAAAAAATTAAAAAAAAGGAGAGAAAAAGCAGAAGCAGAGGGATCCTTAGCCCAGTGGCATAAATAATAACTCATACTTCCGGTACAGTCTCTTGCCACAATATGCTGGTAAAACTCTCCCTGGGAATCCAGATATTCTCTTGCTCGGGTGAGTACAATAGAAAATTCACAAATCCAGTTCAGCTCTTGCTATCTAAATGGCAGAAATGAGTCTGGGTAATTTTTTTTATTATTTTTTAATTTTTTTTTTTTAATTTTACTATCACTACTTGATTCAGTAGTAAGCACCAGATTTCTGTTGGATAAAGGTTTAAGGGGTTTTTCTCTCTCTTTCTTCTCTGCACCAACAAGCCCTTCTCACCACTTCACCAGGAAAAGAGGCAACAAAAGAGCTCCCTGGAAGACAGAATTGCTGAACTCAAGCATGACCTCAAGCACTGCTATTGTAATAGAAGGGATTTCCCTTTTATGATCCTTTTCCTCCCTTCTAGATGAATCACACCTCTTACAAAATTACCTGATATTAAAAAACCTGAGCTATTAAAGTCTGAATGTTACTATCCATAAATGTTATCATAGTCCTCACCCAGTGACAGAATATTTTATAAGTACTGTCTTGACAATGAGTCTTTCCTAACACAACCTCTGAAACTCTTGGCGATGGTATTCTGAACTCCCCGAGATCTTGGTTTAATTTAGTCAGCATGAGCTCCTCCTTTCTGAACAGTAAAAAGAAGTGAAATAATTAAAATAATTTAGAGGTACAGTGCTGAATGGGGCCTTGAGAGATTTATTCTTTCTCCCAAGTACAATAAGGAATCATTATCGATCGATGTGCATGAAACTGATTATTTAAATACCCTTCAAGAATGGATATTCTGTAGCTTCCCTAGACAGCCTGCTCCAGAGTTATACAAACTTCACAACTTATAAGGGTGGATTTTTTTACCCTTATGCCTAACCAGAGTCTAGGTAGCTGCAATTTAAAGTATTTCTTATCTTGTTCTCAATAGCAAGAACTTCCCCTTTCCCTCAAGAGATATAGATATATTTCTACAGAAAAAAATGTGTACATATATATAGGTATGTATATTTATGTGTGTGTCTGCACTTCAAAGAAGAAAATTTTCCTTGCCCTTATATATATGTATATATATTTATGTTCTGTCAAATGCAAACATTACATCATTAATGGCAGGATAAACTATGGTGTATAATACAAGAAGATGAATGTATATTCATGCATTCTATAGTTACTGATGTTGTTGATGTTTTTAATGTATTCCTATATTGCCTAGGAGATCCGGTTGACAAGACAGAACTTCATTTTGTGCTGTGCAAACTCAGATCAAATGAATTCCTGCCATCCTGCTCAGACCTGTACGATAAACATCAGCCTTAGCCACGTGCAATCAACCTTCAGTTTAGCAAGGTGTAAATAGTAATGATGAATATTCAGATGTGCTTACTGTTTAGAAAAACAAAAAGAAGCTGTTGCTTTTTCAGCTTTTCCTGGGACTCAGTGTCTCCCTCATAGGCTCACAGATAATACCTGCAGAACTATTAGTCTCCTTACTCAGGCTTATTTTACTTTCCTTCATCTTGTAAGCAAAAAACAGAAGGGGCCACTTGTTAATCTATTTGCTGCAGTTTCATATGCAAAGCAGGGTATAAGTCAGTTTGTTTTTCCCTTCTTCCTAATCTAGCTCCTCATTCCCATTCCATGGTGAAACCCTTCATCACTTCAAACACTCTCTGTAAAACTCTTTGAGTGGCCAAGCTTCACATCACATGAGAGAAATGCTTCAGATAAAATTACATATATGTACACAGCTTTTTTCTAATTAGATCACTTCAGTAATGCGGGGGCTCAGCCCACATGAGGGGACAGGAAAACATGTCCAAAACCAAGAAATATGCTGAAGGAAACATACATGGGGTAAATAATACCATAGATACTGCCCTAGTTATGCAAGTAATAGCGCAGTTCCCTCAGACATCCAGCCCCATGGATCTCATCCCTCAGGCCATCAATCCATTAGTGCAAAGCTTTCCTAACCAACTACTAATTTCTAAGGCAGCAGAGAAGCTAGGAGGAAAAAAACACAAACCGAAATCCAAACAAAAGAGCTGTACTAAAGCAACAACAATAAAAATAAATACATTAAAAAAAAACAAAACAAAACAAAACACTAAGGAAAAAAAAAAAGCCAAACCCACAAAAAAAAAAACCCACCGAAAAAAAACTTTTAAAAAAAACCCTGAAAAAACGAGAAGAAAAAAAAAAAAAAAAAAAAAAAATTGGAAGGGACTGTTCTTTTTCCAGCCACATCCCAAACATATTTTTGAACAAAATCAGAGAAAGAAGGAAAGCAGGCTGTGCAGAGCTAGGCACAGGCCTGTAAACCCTGGGAAAGAGCACGCTGCCACAGAACCACAGCATGTGACACTGGTGCATGAGCTGAGCCAGCTGCTGCTCCTGGAGATGAGGGAGCTCAAAGTAGAACTCTTCCGAAACCCACCTGTTCTCTCAAGGAGTCATGAATTTAAGCCCTGATTTCAAGGTGTTGAGCAACTCTAGCTACCCATTGACTCAGTGGGAGCAGTAGATGCCCGGGAATGGGCATGAGCTCAGCACCTGTGAGGATAGGGTCTTTTAAGCTTGCAAGAAACTTTGTTGCACTGTATTTCACTTCAGGGTTCATTCACGTTGCAAGGCTGGTGGTTACAGAACTGCCCTTTTCCCAGTGTAAATCACATCCATAGGTCATATTTACAGGCCGTAAGGATTGTGTTTTATTCGGTCGTTTTTTCCCATTGCACAGATTTTAGGACGTGGTTTAAAGATGTGAATTAACTGACTAAAATAATTACATTTAATTATCCCTACAAACTACTAGGCATGGCCAAGAGTTTACAAACACAGGCACTAAGATCTTCCTGACTTGCTAACTTCAGTTTGAAGTTCTGCCCCTTGCCTAAAACAACCGAACCTTAAATAGGGCTGGATTAAAGCGCATGAATACCTCTTGCCTAAAATACCAGCAATATGGAGTTAGGGGATTATATATCAGTCTAACCTCTAATTAAAGAAATGAAGTTGCTTGTGGTTATTTACAATACAATGTCAAGACTGTGAAGCAGATGCAAGCTAAATAAAAATAATAAAAAAAAAACCCCAAAAAAACAAAAAAACCCCAAAACAACCCAAACCCCACTTGAGTTTGAAAACAGCCTAGAAAGGCAATAGCTTCGAACAGGACATGCTCCCTTTCCGTCCTATTGGGTTGTTAGCTGCCTCGGTTCTCCAGCACAAGTTTCCGGTACCCGAGGGACCTTTCACATCCCCGCGGCGATGCCTTGCCCCGGCACACCGAGCTTGTTCCGACCGCAGCACCGGGGCCCGTCCGGCAGCGGAACTAGGCCTGCAGGACACGATGGGAACCCCCGGGTACTGGAGGGGAGAAAACGGAATAAGGAAGGAAAAAATGACATCCCGGCTCCCGAAAATCCCGCCGGTGAGTCACGGCGGGCGGCGAGGCGGCGGCGGGGCTGCCGGGGGCGCGGGGGG
>JANVCC010000018.1:62085802-62128532 GCA_025345505.1 Todiramphus chloris collaris
TATGCTCCCGTGCGCTGAAACAGAAAGGGAAAAAAAACAACCAAGAGGCTCGGCTCAGCCCTTCATTCCGCAGCGGCGGCGGCGGCGGCAGCAGCTCCCGCGGGGAGGGGGCGGCGGAGGGGAAGGGAGCCCCGGCTCGGTGGGGGGTTGATGGCTCCCGAGCTCGGCTGCGTCCTACCGCCCCAGCCCCGCTGCTGAGCAGGAGTTACCGGCAGGATCGACCGGAGGAGGAGCCCGCCGGCGGAGAGGTGAACGCCGCTGGGGGCACGGGGAGGGGAGAGGAGGCGGGCAGGGCACGGCGGGGCGACGGACCCCGAACTGGCTTCATGCCCCCCACCCCGCTTGCAGGACGGCGCCTCGGGGCACCAGGCGGGTTTGGCCGCCGGGTTCGGCCGCGTTCCACCCGGCGACCCGAGCACTTGTCTCCCTGAAGGGGGGGACTGCGTGCCGGTTCCCAGTTAGCGCTGGACGTGTTTGGCCGGGCGGTGGAATTGTGCCCTCTGTTGACCGTCGCCGGCCCGGGCTCGGCCGGAGCCCGGCAGCCGTGGGGGACCCAGCGGGGTGCCCGCAGCACGGATCTCGGGGAGACCGAGCAGCGGGGTTACTGCTTGGCTTTCCGTTCGCGCTCGCCGCTGCTGGCAAAGTTGTTTACTTTGAACGCCTTCTGTAAAGCTGGCAGGTGGTGAGAGCGGCTGTCGATTCCACCTTGCGTACACCAGTAAGTTAGGGCGCTAAGCCGTGTAAACCAGTGTAAAACACCACAATCTTTCTTGGTGAAGAGCGATAATATGCTTTGTTCTGTAACGAACGCTCAAAAGACCCAGGCATAGAAATCCATGGGCACTGAAGGTGTATTAAGCATGTTAATTGCTGCAGCGCCTTACCACAAGAAAGAGCTTGTTAGTGCTGTTTTTCAGATAGAGCACAGAAAATTAAAATAACTTTATGAAGCCACTCACTGGCAGGTCTCAGAGCAGTATTCAGCTTTCCTAAGCCCAGTGTCCTCAGTAGTACATGTTCAGAAAGGATGCTGCCTGAGACAGCTATTTAATCATTGTTTACAGTGGTGCTTTTCTGAGAATTTCTAGCCATTACATGTCAAAAGGTTAAAGTAATATAGCATATAGTAAAGCACAGTACAGTATAAACTAATATATGGTCGCAGCTGAGCTTTCAGTTCTTTAAATCTCTATCTTAGGTGGCTATTGAGTTACCTTTGTTTCATCACGTTGTTTTTGAAAATAAGCGTTGCCCAGCTTTTGCCTTGATTGACGTTTAATGACCGTAAATAGCACAGACAGTAATTACCATGTGTGGAGGGGAAAATATGCCAACAGAATATACTATTGAATAATATAGTTCCAGTAAATGCTTCTGTAAACTCAGTACTTTTTGTTACTTAAAGCTGGAAATAACCATTTCAAGGGTCCATGCCGGTAGTGCTTAGTCACGTGATTAGTCTATATTCATGTAAAAAAATCCCATTGACTCAATGGCTCTACTTACATAAGTAAGGAATTCGGTGTTTTGGTGATCTCAGAGCAAAGCGTAGCTGTAGTTATTAAACAGATTAATAAGGGGTTGTTTATATTTAATTTCTGAAATCATCAATACACTTTATTATAGGGTTAAATAAATAGCATGTGTAAAATTTTATTGGTGGGAGGGGAAAATGTGTTATTTCCTTTTTAAGGGTGCATCTTGGTGGGCAAATTATAAGAATATCCCATCTATATTAGCTAAAGGAAAGCTCTTCCACATGTTGCAAGGTGTGACAGCTCTGAGCCCTGTCCCTAGTGCTTTCACAGAAACAGAGGAAACTCTGTGTGAATAACATTGCCCTGACTGAGCAGAGAGGACTTTGCAGCATCTTGTGTTTCATCTGCCTCTGTTTAGGGCTTGACAGGGTGTCCACTGAACCTCTCCATTAGCGGTTCTCAGAGAGGTTATAGAGGGCAGCTCTCGGCAGCAGGAGTTTGAGGTCCCCTCTCACACTGGCTTGGTCCTTTCCAGTGCTGCTGCTGGGCATTTGGAGATGGATGTCACCAATGGAAGTGACTGGGTGAAGAGGAGAGAGCACCTGGTTCCCTGCGGGGAAGGGTGTGCTGAAGTCCTGTGCAAGAGGGGTCTTCTGTCTACACAGACCTGGGAGTGCCTTCCCTGTCAGTCCATCAGATTTGTAGTCCTTATTCCTCTCTCTGGCCCTCCAGACTCCCATCTCCATGAGGAAATTTCCTAATAGTTGTAAAACCCAGATTTCAGTTGCTTCGTGTCTCCCTGTACTTGGCGATGTATGTATCCAGACACTGATACACACTTATGGCTTGATATTTGTCCCTAGATTCACAATCACAATGGTGGGCCCTCCTAATGTGAACATCTGTATTCTAAACATGTTAGGCATGCATACATTTTTGTCTTAATAGTAATTTGGCTTTGTTTTTAAACAGAGCAATAATGTACATGGACAGCGTGGAGAGTCTCCGTATAGAAATAGGTTGTTGTTGGTGTTACTGTAGTGCATGGGAGTTTTGAGGGATGTGGTCCCTACGTTTGGCTCTAGCTAGCCACAAAGTTAGTGTGCTCTGAATAAGAATTTCAGAGAGTGTAGAAAGTTTGAGGTTGTGGGGTTGTTTTGTTCTTCCTGCTGTAGCCCATGAGGCCAGAGATACTGAAGAAAGGGATGTGGGGCAGCGAGCATTTCATGTCCCACTGTGGAAAAATATTGGGGTTTTTGAGCCAAGTGGAAATGCTTTTTCAGCTATGTTGACTTGCTGCTGAGTAATAGCAAGCACTGCAGTCTGCACCCCCACACATGGCACAAGCACCTTTGTGCAGTAGCCCTACTGCTCACAAAATATAGGGAGCCTCAAGAAGAGTAGCCTAAGTCTGTCCTTGAGTACTTGCTCCGCAACAAATTCCTCATTTGCCATCTTTGGCCAGTGTAAGTATGGGACAGGTATTAGCACGGCATGTAATTCTTGGGACTCTTTGTGTACTGTGCCAAGCATCACTTCTCAGAATGTACAGGCTATGGAAATCCGACATGGTCATTATCTGCTTTTTTTGGCATGTGATCAAAACAAGAGCTTGAAACATGCTGAAAGTTCAGCAGGTTCATATGGGATTACACTATGCAGTTATCAATTAGTCAAGTCTCCAGCATAATTTTCCCTTCCCTTGATCTTGCCTTCTTTTATCCTAACTTTGATTTAAATGGGGGTTTTTTGTTTGTTGGTTTTTTTTTTTTTTGAAAGATGATGCAATTTCCTTATCTATGAATAAATTCTCTTTAATATATCAGTAAATGATGAGAATAAGCTGGTCAGTGCCTTTATCTGAGTCATTCAGAGACACTGATGGATATGAGCTTTAAAAGTCATCATCTATATAAGGCTCAGTGGACTGCATCCACCCTGTACTCATTTTAGGCAAAACTGCAGCCAGAATCCCGCCCCTGAAAATGCCTTCTCAGTCTCAGAAATGATAGTGTTGTGATGCAAGGACACTAACATGCCAATAAAAGGATCCGTTTTCATTTCAGATGTCTTCTAGAAACATGGCTGGCCAACATATCCTTCCTCAAGCTTTGTATCAGAGCAATATGCTGAAAGCCATGAAGATTAGAGAGAGGACACCTGAAGATCTGGTCAAACCGCCCAGTGGGATAATTCACCACTTCAGGACTATGCACAGATACACCATAGAAATGTTCAGAATGTGCCAGTTTTGTCCTCAGTTTCGGGAAACGCTTCAGAAGGCCCTGACTGACCAGGCTACTCAGACTTCACTGGAGCGCCACAAGAAGCTTAACTGGTGCATGGAAGTTAGGAGACTTGTCCCTTTGAAGACTAATGGTAAGTTATGAGCAGGTCTTTGCACTTGCATTAAAAGGGGTAATACAAATATAGCACTTTTATTAATAGAGTCTGAGTTCACGTTACTGAAACTGAAGAACATGGCTTTAAAAAAAGCGGTGCCTTTTAATCTTTGTTTTGTAAACTAAACTGCTTTCCACATTCTGTGCTGCCCTGAGGCTGTAGAAGACCCCTGCCCATATCACGGAATTATGAATAGCCTGAATATCTGAAATCACAGATATTTTCATAATATCAGTAATCTGTGGCACAGCTGAGTAAAATACCATGGACTTGCAACCCATCAGCTTTCCTTGAATCCGACTGCTGTGTGTTGACTGCCTTGTCGAAGTGCTGAATGGACTTTAATGCCGGGCAAGAGGAGACTTCAGAGTGCTTTGAGTGATGGGAATGCATTCTCCTGTACATATAGCAGAAGTTAATAACCTGCTGTAGGCCCTGCCATTGTAGCTGGAAGGCAAGGTTCACTTACTGATCCAGCTTTTACAGTGGTGCTGGCAGCAGCATCCTGGACATGGAGCCTCTGGGAATCTGACCTCACTGGCTCTGGAGGCAGTGCCCTGCACCTGGCCAGCTGCCTCATTCTTACCTACCTGTTGGGGTTTGCCAGCTCTCGCCTTCCCTCAGGGCTCACCAGTAACTCCTGCGTGTGTGACTGACAGCTGTCTTTGTGCAACACAGAGTTTGCAGTGTCCTTTTCTTTCAAGGGTCAGTGGTGGTTTTAAGACTTGTTTTTTGGGTTACTATGTGTGTATTGCATCAGATGCTGTAAGTGGAAAGGTACAGCAGTAGTGCAAAGGTTTACTGAATAGGTTATGTGTGTCCCCGGTCCTGAGCAGGAAATTTTTGCACATGACTGTAAGAGTCGCTGTGCATTTCATGGTCAGTGGAGGAAAGATTTGGTAACGGCTATGACTTATGGTCACGCAGATGAAACTTGGACTCAGGGTTCCCTACAGCACAGATTACCCCAAACCAGGAAGGCAGACTGGGACAGTGAGGTCTCCAAGAGCATGCAAAATACATGTTCTTTGCTTGAGGAGCAGGTCACTGTGGTTATAGAAACACTGGGTGTGGTGGATCTGCAGCCCCGTTGAAGTCCTTACATTATGTTCTGTGGATCCTTCTTTTCATATCTGCCTATATACATATTGCCCTTATCTTCCTAGTCCACGTTTTTCCTATCCCAAGTTCTACTGTATTTCTCAGTCCGATTGTAAACAGCTGTGTTGTGCAAAAGCCATAAAACTAGAACAGCTGCATGGATGTCACTGCCCTGACCTAGAAGACCCTGAATCTAATGTGCATCTCTCTAACTGTCATAGAGGCCCTGACCTTCTGGTGGACTTCTGTGGGCTGCCCCTGCAGTGGTGTAAAATTCTCTTGCCTGTAATTAGGCAGTGCATGGGGATATTGTAATCCTGAACTTCCAGGAGGACTGGAGTTGCAGCTGGGACAGGCAGCACTTTGCAGGTACTAGGAGGGTAACATCACTCCAAGTGTTGCATCTTCCAAACTTCACCCCAAGAGAAACACTCTTAACAGATTTACTAGGAAAGTGGACAATGTGCCTAATTGTTGCCCAGGGCAAAGAGCAACAGTTTTGGAATCCCCCATCTCCTTGTATGCAGGACATACAAGCCCTGCAAGGGTTAACACTGCCTGGACAGGCCCTAGTTGCTGACAACGCTATATTCAATAACTGTGACCTCTCTTGCATTGTCTCATGACTGTCAGCCACTGTTACAAATGGGAACAAACTGTTGAGTTGGATCCCATCTGTGAGCAGGTGTGCCACTATATAAGATGCTGAAATATTAGGGCAGGTTGAGGGAAAACAAAGCAAAGGGTCAGTTTGTGGTCCTTTAGTACCCCTTGCAGCCAATGAACTCAGCTTCATTTCAGTGCTTCAGGGTCATTAAGTGCATAGGTAGAAGGAGATGCTTTGGAAACCTGTGGTTTATGCAAATAAGTCACAGTCAGGGAACTTTGCAGGAGAGAGAAGGTAGGCTGGACTGAAGGAGAGGATCCCTGAAAGAAGGGACAGAAATCTGAAGAAGGCCTGTATTATCCCAGAGAATAACATGGGTTTTTTGTTCTCCCACATGGCACGAAGAATAGTTTTTAAAGCATTTAGCTGCTTAATCCATAGATGTGGAAGTAGTATATTAATTCTTTCACTCAGCGGTGGGCTTGCTTCAGCAAATTTGTTGGAGTTTTTTTCTGATGAAGGTTGTAATTGTTGAAAGCAAAGTATCTTCTATAGGATTTATGTTTTACCTAATACGTATATGAGTTTGTGGAGTGATGGGGTTTTTTTTTTTATTAAAAGAAAAGCCCTTTTGAATCACCACACATTTCTTTGTAGACCTGCGAATGGATGATAGAAGGAAAGCAGTAGGAGGTATAAAAATCGAAACTGTATTTAAAAAAAAATTAAAAATATTAAAAATTCCAGCATCTATTGGTTGTAGAAATTTCACTTGTATAATGAATCGGCATTCATTTCAGCTCATCCAGCCACACCCCATGGGAAAGTCCGAGGGAGGCTTCGATGCTCTGCCCTGCATGCCGCCGCGGAACAAAAAGTACAACTGTTGCTCAATTGCTAGTCAAACGGTGCAGGGGGAATTCCAAGTGCTGTGTAAGGAATTTTGGGCAGTGCTGCTCAATAAAGAACTGAAAGCAAGCTCTCAGAGAGAGAGAGAGAGAAAGAGAGGAATCTTATCTTTGCTCTAGATTTTGCAAAGCAAAAATTTTAATGGGATTGATGTCATCTTTCTTGGTCAGAAGGAAACCCAGTCAGTTTTTCTGTCTTACATGTTGTTACCTGATTTTTGTGCTCAAGTAAGCAGCCTACGGACTTGAAGTAAGCTTTGCAAGACAGCGTTCAGAAATCAGAAGGCAGTTGCAGGAACCTGCTGTGCACTGAGTCCATAACAATTATTTATGAACCGTTGAGTAGATTTTGAATGATATATTTTTCGGGGTTTGGGATCTTTTGTAGGTTTTTCTCTGCATTTTCATAGAAAAAGTAGCAAAAGTCCACAAATGGTGTATTTGAGCTCAAAATGCATGTGGCACACTGGGTTTAAGTCTTTTGTGGGGCTTCTTTGTATGTTGGGGTTTTTTTTTCCACATGAGAAAAATCTACTATTTTTACCATGGTGGAAGTCCTCTATTCCAAGGAAGCTGCTGTGGTTTCTTAGCATTGGGTGAATCTGTTTACCACTGTAGTAAACTCCAGACCTAGTTTTGAATCTGAGGATGTGATAGTAATGACTTCTAAAGAAGATTGCTAGAGATAGAATTTGAAACCAAGCCATAGGCATAGTTTGTCACACCTTTTAATTAAGTTACTTAACTTCTGTGATTCTTAGTTTCTTCCCCTCTGAAATTGCAGAATGTCTCTTTCCTTCCTACCTGTAAAGAGGACTTTTTCAATGCAAGGAGGGTGTCTAAATGAAAATCAAATCATTATACTTTTCATTTATTTAGTTTTAATTTTGAGTTTTAAAAAACAACCCTGTAAATAATATATTTAACAGCCTAGCAGTTCTGAGAGGAAGGTAGAGGTGTTCCTACGTCATTGACTCTTCCCTTTTTATCCATCTCTTTTTTTATTACAACTCCTCCATCAAGCACAGACAAGCACCAAGCTTTTCAATGCAGTACTCATCGGGGGATGTGAGGCTTGGTGTTTAGTATTTTCTATAGACTACTGTAGTAGTTTCTTAGTGGTTTTCATTATCTCTACCCTGTGCCATCAGGTGTATATTTGTATAAACACTGGTAAGGGAGATTTACTTGTGCCTTTGTAATTTTAAGAGAACTTTGTCGTGTTCCAAAGCTATTTCAGCTGCATTTGTCATTTGCAGTTGACCCCAAAATTTAGTTCATGATATCAATCAAAGCTAAGTAAGATAGATAAGGAGCATTGCTGCATGACAGCTTAACACTAACAGGTGAAGGGGCAAAGCTAGTAGACAGGGGACTTTTTTCCTTTGTATCTCTGAGCAGAGAGCTCATAGCTGTGGTCTCCTTGTTAAAAGCCTTCTGTTCGAGGCTGAGAGAGAAGAACACAGGGAATATGCATATGTGCAGCGTAATTCTACATTGTGAGCGCTTGTGAGGTTTAACTTTAGCAGCCATTTAAAAACAATGTACTCTTTCTTTTTTCTGCAGGTGATGGAAATTGCCTCATGCATGCTGCATCACAGTACATGTGGGGTATTGAAGATATCGACCTCGTCTTAAGGAAAACATTGTTTAACGCACTCAGGGAGATTGACACACAGAACTTCAAACTCCGCTGGCAGCGAGAGGCTATTAAATCCCAGGAGTTTGTAGAAACGGGGCTCCACTATGACACGCGGGTAAGGTGGCCTGAGGGAATTGTGCTGTTCAGTGATGACTTTATGGTTTCAATTGCTTTTTCACTTAATGGACTCCACTGTTAGTGGAGAGCAGAAATAGTCTTTCCTTTGGAGGAGATGGGAAAATGTGATTATTCTGAGCACTCCTGTGCTACAGTTGGTTCCTGGCCTCCATGTCTTTGAACTATGCTGAACTATGCTATTATCACCATGCTGATGGATATTTCTTTCCTCAGAACTGGGAGGAGGAGTGGGAATACCTCATTGAAATGACCTCCCCAGAAACATCTGGGGGTCAAAACAGACTTCCATATAATGCACTGGAAGAAATCCACATCTTCATCCTTGCTAACATCCTCAGAAGGCCAGTCATTGTCCTTGCAGGTGAGTTGCCTAGCCACTTAATCTGTGTGTTACTCTGTGCTGTGTAAGTAATCTTACTTCAACAATTGTTGGTTTTGGGTGGATACATTTCAGAACAGGGTGTTTTCAGCAGTTGTTCTAACCCACTCAGAGTATATTTTCTCTTGCCTGTAGCACATACTTACTTGTGTTTATTTGTGTTTTCTTTTTCTTCCTTATGCAGATAAAGTGGTGAGAAGTTTAGAGTCAGGCTCCAGTTTTGCTCCTCTGAACGTTGGTGGTATTTACTTGCCTCTCCTTTGGCCAGCTGAAGAATGCTACAGATACCCAATTGTGCTCGGCTATGACAATATGCATTTTACACCACTAGTGACGCTGAAGGACAGTGGGCCAGGTATTTTTCAAGTACCTTGTTTGGTATTTATGTAGCTTCTCCAACACCATCATGCTAATAAAGCATTTACATTATACTCTGGTTTAGATTTGCATTAGATTGTAAAAGATTCCTTTGGAATATGTTCTTAAAATGTGAGCAAGAACAACTTTGTAAATCTAACTAAAAGTTGCCTTCAAAATGCTGGTTGAAAGTAGAGTGCAACTCACCTGTTCACAGGCTGGAATCACTCAGAGTGGCTTCTGCCTTATTGTGTTCTGGCCTCCTTTCCACACTTCATTAGAAGAGAAGTTTTGAAGGACATGGGCTAATTAAATATATTCTTTGCCATTTTTAATGCTTCTCTTCTGAGTGGAAAAGAATTCACAGAATCACAGAACTTCCTAGATTGAAAAGAGCTTTAAGATCATCTAGTCCAATCACTAACCTAACACTGAGAAGACCTTGACTAAACCATATTCCTCGGCCCTACATCTAGGGATTTGGAAGAAACCTCTGGAGATGATCTGTTTCTCTTGGTTCAGGTTAGGGCATCATCCCATGAAAAGCTACAACAAACTAAGATCTGCAATATTGCACAAATTGAGAAGAAAACTCCTATAGGAATATTAAAACTCCTGTGGGATGGGGCTATGTTTGTGTTGCAGGTGGGTCTGTGTCCTCCCTCAATGTCACTGTTTAGAAACTTGTTGCTCTGGCCAGCCATTCTCTCTCTCCAAAATCTAGCAGTTGTGGTGACTTCTCCATGTGTTGTGTCTTGTGGTTACTCCTGACAGATAAATAAGTACATATATGCTAATCTATCTTGTTTCCCCACAGAAATCCGGGCTGTCCCTCTGGTCACCAGTGAACGAGGCAGATTTGAGGATTTGAGTGTGCACTTTCTGACAGACACAGAAGACAGGGAGAAAGAGCAGCTACTAAAAGACTACTTGATAGTAATAGAAATTCCAGTGCAAGGCTGGGATCATGGTACAACTCATCTAATCAATGCTGCAAAGTAAGTGTCATTCCTGTTTCCTCAATGTTATCTTGTTTATGGAGGTGGGAAAAGCCAGGCAGCCCAGTGTGTTCCTTCAGTCTTCCCATCCTTCTGTGGTAGCACACATGTTTACCCTCTGAAATACGAAATATTTGCATTAATGTTAACATGCTTTAAAGTGGTATGAGCTCAGACCAGTCTTAAGTTTAAAGGCAAAAATGTCTTCAGATTTATCAGACTGAAACTGGTGTTTTAGAAGGGTAAACCCGATGGATTAGTTTCACTGACTTTTATGTTACATAGGAGGGTGGCTGAAAAGTAGTTAAACCCAGGAACTAGGCAGATTAAACTCGCACTTTATTTAAGGGCACATTGCATAATGGGCAGTTGGTGTAATTTTGGCTGCCCAAGAGAAAGTACTTGTCAGTATGTTCTTGACACAGATGCTATGACACCCTGGGCTGTTGTGGTGAGGCAGTTACCAGGAAGCTGTGGCTGGTGGAGGAACCGGCATCTGCAATTGTCCTACTGACAGTTGAGCATCAGTAACATGCAGGGGGCAGCTGATGGCACCCATTGGCTTCTCACATTTAGGAGATACTGTCAGTGGTGTCCTCTCAGCCTCTTCACAAGTGTGGGAGGGAAATGACTCCCTGTATCCTCTGTCTTTGCTTCCATTACTACACAGCGAGTTGTCTTTATGCTGTTGGGTGGTACTGGTTTAAGAGCCTTGAAAATTGAAGTCCTCCTACACAAAGGACACATGCATACATAAAGAGCAACAAATGAGCTTCCCTAGTCCCACTGTGTTCTGGAGTATTACCAGTAGCGCTAGCTTCTCATCCTACCAGCTGTGGCATGGTGAAGCTCTGGTGTGGGATTTTCCCTGTGGTCAGTGTCAGAGTAGAGATGGTGTGATGGATGCTAGCATTACACATGCCACACTGAAGCCCTGTAGTTTGTTTGGAAAATTCTGCTGGTAGATACAGACCTAACAGGACAAATCCAGGAGCAGATTTCATGATAAAATGTATCGTGAAATGCTGAGCTCACTGTAGGAGAGGCTTGTTCTTAGCATGGGCTGGTGAAGAAAGGGGTCTTCCACTCTCACCTCTGCTCAGATGAGCACTGGTCTTCAGAGGAATTCAGGATTTGTGGGACTTTTATTTTCACTTCTGAGACATTATCCATATTCTTCAGGCAAACAGTTTTCTGAAGAAAAACCCCATCTAGAAAATCCTTTTAAGAATACTTCTGTTTAGCATCATGTCAGACCTTTTCTTTACATGTGAAATTCTCCATTTAACATCACTGAACACCTGTTTTAAAAATTATTTCCATTTACAGCAACAGTTTAACATCCTGGATCTTCTAGCTGAGTAATATGGATGTGCATTAAATCTACATTTCCTCCCCACATTGCTTGTGTTTGCTTTCATCCCCACCATCTGCCCTTTTCAACCACTGATGCAGTCTTCCTTTTTTGTCTGTCAGGTTAGATGAAGGCAACCTACCCAAAGAAATAAACCTGGTGGAAGATTACTTTCAACTGGTACAGCATGAGTACAAGAAATGGCAGGAAAACACTGAACCTGCTAGAAGAGAGAACTGCTCCAGGAACAAACAAGAACTGTCTTTGTCCCAGCTCTCCCTCTTACAGGTGAAATGCGAAACGCTGAATTGCCCTTTCTACATGTCTGTGAACACCCAGCCCTACTGCCATGAGTGCTTTGAGCGGAGGTCCCAAGGAAGCAAAGGAAAGAAGCAGACCTCCAAAGCAGCATCTGAGAAACTGAAGGCAGCTGGGTCAGGCTCCTCCCATGGGGACATTTGTGAACCTGGGGGATGGACAGCCGAAGGGCCTGTGACAGGGCCTCGCTCTGCACCTCCAACTGCTCCAAGTCTTTTCCTCTACAGCGAGACTACGGCCATGAAATGCAAGACACCGGACTGCCCCTTTACGTTGAATGTGCAACACAATGGGCTTTGCGAACGCTGCTACAACTCCAGACAGCTTGGTCCTTGCAACAACTTGGATGACCAAAGACATTTAGACTATGCTACGTGCAAGGTGTGCCATCAGAAGGCTAACAGAACCTTCAACGGCATATGCAGCACTTGCTTCAAAAGGTCTACCGAGCGCTTTTCAAATGGCAGCCCTGCTTTCCTGCCCACGTACCACCAGAGATCCACATCTGACCCTTCCCAGATCTTGCAGAGCCTCCTCCAGCACCCCTGCCATCAGGCCCCCAACAGCCATGGCGAGGAGCCTACACCACCGGCACTGCCTCCCGAGGAGAGAAGGGGAGGTAACCTCTGCAGGAAACCTGGCTGCAAGTTTTTTGGGACATCACAAAATGAGGGCTTTTGCACGTTGTGTTTCTTTGAATACAGAGAAAACCAGGGTAAGTGGAGTTGGAGTGAACTTTGGCACATTTTGGCTGCAGATTGGCCTCCTTGAGCCATGAAGCTCTGGGTGCACTGGGTGCTAAAATGACAGGAAATGATGGAAACTGCATGGAACAGAAGCAGCAGAGTGAGGAGAAGGTGCTTTTTTGGCTGTTGTTATCCTGTCAAGGAACACATGGTGGGAAAGCGTGGGAAATCTGAAACCCCTTGTAAAAATCTTCCTGTTGGCTTTCATGGTCATGAAAGCAAAACTAGCTCAAGAGGGGGTGAGTTTTGATTCCTCCCCACTGTCCCCTGCAATCATGGTTTGGCATTAATTTCCTTCACAGCTAGACAAGTTTGTAGGGGTCATTGAGGGAAATGCAATTGTACTGATGGTGCTGAAAACCAGTTATGTTAGCAAGGCTTTTAAAAAACTTGGGATGAATTTGAAGATCTGTATCTGTTCTGGATGTAACAGGTAGAATGCTCTGGAGTAACTACTGAAGTCGCCTTGATAAGCAAAGCAAGTAGAAGTTGACTGTAGATAATGCGTTTGTATTTTGGAATAACTTAGGAGCGTATTGTTATGATCAACCTTGAAACCCATATCATGTGCGTGTGTGCGTGCGCGTGCTTAAAGGCAGGCTTTTGAAAGGCAATAGTCCATCTTCATCTTTCATGCTACTGCCCTTGGGTACAGAGAGTGAAAGGCACATGTAAAAGAGAATTATTGCTTACCTCTCAAGACTGTTTCTTCGCTGACAAGTGAGCCAGTGCTGCACTTCCCACATGCTTTCAAATTAGGGAACTTCTATGGCAGCTTGCGTATTTTCCAGCTTTGTTCACAATGTAAATTTTTCCTTCTGACTGTGGAATATATAAGATTGCTTCATGAGAATAAAATATGTAAGGCACTTTTTCCCATTAGATTCTGTGCCCCTGTACTTCCATTACTCCATGCACCTGAAATGGGGGAGACTGAAGGGGAAGTGTCAGGTTAGGTCACAGTTGCCATGCTGAAGCCAAAGGTGAATTCCTCTTGACTTCAGTGGGATCTAGTTTTCCCACCGAGGGGACATTTTTCCCAAATCAGATGTTTCAACAACTTCTGATATGAAAGTCAGGCTGTATTAGCTCCCTTGTTTATGTAACATGGAGAAAAATGCATCAGCTGAGGGGTCTCATGATTGTCTAAACCCTGTGTCAGTGGCTAGGAGATTTTTTTTTTTTTTTTTTAATTTTTAAATCAGGAAGCTTTCTACAATTGCTTTGGGTCTTCACATCTATTGGGCACATTCAAACTTCTCCTATTCTTACTTTACATTACAGACAGTGCTTTGCTGCGCCACCAGAGGAGATCTCAGAAGAAGTCCTCAGCAGCGGGTCAGATGGGGACCTCCACTGCCACATTCCAAAACACTGTGTCCTGCCAGAGACGTGACTGTGGCACCCTGGGCAGCACAATGCTCGAGGGGTATTGCCAGAACTGCTTCATTAAAGCTCAGAACCAGCGATTTCAGGAAGCCAGGAGGACAGAAGAACAGCTGGTGAGACAGCCAGAAGTAAGTGTGAACTTCTCAGTATCTTCCTCTTGTTCAGCAGTGCACATTTTTCTCATGTGAGAATGGCTCTGAATGCCTACCAGAAAATCCTCAAATGACTGCATCCTAAGTATGACAGAAAGACAAGCATATAGTATCTCCTGATTTTTACCTGCTGCGGCTGAGCAGCACTCCTGAAAGTCACAGAATTGTTTAGATAGGAAAAGACCCCTAAGATCATAATGTCCAACTGTAAACCTAAAATGGCCAAGTCCAAGTTTATCTCAGTTTTGGGTTATCAAGGCCATGTTCAGTTTTACCTCAGCTGGGATTACACTAGCAATTTCAGTGGAAGCAACTGGACCAACAGCTGGGTTGTTTGCTGGTTGGGGAGAGATTTTCATTCTTACCCTTAGAGCGATGCAATTGCATCAAGGGGTTTGGTGTGCTTCATGTTGCCTTATTCATTGAGCCCAGTACAGATTTTCTTTGTTCTAGATTTTTTTTTTTAATTTGTTTTGTTTTGTCCCTTTTAGAATTGAGATTTGATGAAGATAAAAACATTGTTTTTGTAAGAAATGACAGTGTGTGTGATTTTCTTTGTTAAAGCCCAGTGTAGCTCTTGGTATCGTACTTTTCATGAGAAGCCTATGTCTGCAACACACCCCAGTGGTTACCTATGCAAACCATGAACACTGTTGAAAGTAAATGAAAAGCCACTTCTGCTGCCAGCACGGCAACTGACAATGTGTTTTAATGTCTTTCAAGAGAACGGGACAGCACAGAGATTTGCAACGAGCAGCACTGAGTAGCCAGAAGAGACAGTGTGCTATGGCTTCGTGTAGGAACAACTTGTCCTGCAGAAACAATGACTTGTGCCCGGAGTGCCAGCGCCTTGGTCAGCTTCCACTATCGGGGACTGCCAGGGACCCAGCTGCGGAGGAGCCCCCAAAGCAACGCTGCCGAGCCCCTGCTTGCGATCACTATGGCAACGCCAAGTGCAATGGCTACTGCAATGAATGCTACCAGTTCAAACAGATCTATGGGTAATGGAGGGGAGGAGTTGGTAAAGGACAAGAAAGCGATACCAGCTACTTTCTTCACTGAAATGGTGCTATGTCCAAAACACTTAACAGTCCTGGGAGTGAGGGGGGCAGAGGGAAATATAAGCTGTCTGCTCACGTTCCTGTTTATTCCCAAGAACAGGAATAAATGTCTACTTCCTCTAAACACTGAATACAAGGACTGCTGAGAAGGGCAGGTTGCCTTCTGCACAGAGCTGTCATTCATGATTAAGCTTCTACAATGTGTATTTAATTCTTGGACTTCCCAGGAAGAAGTGTGAAGCATTTTTGTCCAAAGAACTGCTCAATTCTGCCTCTCTCAGTGCCTCCCCTGCTCCTGGGCGAGGAGTTGTGGCTACTGTCAGAGGTGCAGGAGCATTTTGTGTTTGTGTACTTCAGTCAGAGGCAAGTCTTTCCTGAGAGGGATCCCACAGGACAGTCTGGTGCAACTTGCAGTTGATGTCTGAAGAAACTTGCTTTGGGTTGCCCATGTCCTTGTTGGCATTCTGACAAGAGTTCATCAAGATGAGAGCTCCCAGTCATTCAGGGTGTTAATGGTGAGAGATTCTGTGTTTGCAGAGCCTTCCGCAAACTACAGACAGAAAGACAACCATCAGTGGTCTGCTCCTTTAACGTGCTTAACCCAATGAGCATTTAGATCCTTTCCCAAATCCCAAGACAGCTGGAAAGACAGGTGATAACAGAAGCAGCTTTCATGAGCACATGCATGTGATGGGAAAACTGAATCTGTCTGTTCCTTACTCCAACAGACAAAAAAAACACACCAAAGTTCTTTGTCTTCAGCTTCAGTTCTCAAACCGGAGCAACTGTCTCTTGTCTTGCATTGTTAACTGTCAGGAATGTGTGTGCTGCTGTTTGTACCCCACCTGCCCCCCACCATTTCTGTCATGCTTCTTTCTTTTATCCTTAAGGTGATTCTGTTGTCATGCAAACAGCTTGGAGCTCGGTAAGAGAGTGTTTTAGGGTCAAGATTTTACTCGTGGAGTTCATGCGTCCACTTCTCAATCTGCAACACTTTCTGTAGTGACCTTGCCTTGATCACTGTGCCTGAGACCTGCTTCTCCTTTCACACCTTTTAAATTTTCAGCATCTGTTTTGCTGCTATGATTTTGGAGGTGATACCTCTTCTAAGTTGCTTCTCAACTTTAGAATCTTTTCTAGATATTAAAAAGTAGTTTTTAAAAAGAGAAACAAATAAATAACTCAGTACTTATTTCTGTTAAATTTTATATATTTTGTGAACCTTAATGTGAACATATGTTTTATTAAAATATTTATATTATTTGAAACAATGCAACTTGAAATTTGCACAGCAAGGATTTTTTTATGTGTATTTACTCTTGTGTTGAAAGCTGCAAACTTAAGTGTATAATTGAAAAACATTCACTGATATAAAGAAATAAATTATTGAAGGATTGAATTTGCTATTTTGTGTTGATGAGAGAGAGCACAGCTGAGCATGGGACATGCTGAAAAAAGTATTTGTGTTCAGGACCACCATTCGGCACGTTACCAAGTGCTCCCTGGTTCAGATGACATAGCCAAGTGCTTTGAGGAGGTGACAACTCACCTCTGCATTTTCTCACCTTACCTCATTATCTTCTCAGGAAGAGCTTTTGATATCATGGGAGACTTGTGCAGTCAGTGTGCATAAGGAGCTGTGGGTGCAGAGCATCTTCAAACCCCGGAAGTATGGGCGAGAGAGAGTAAGGATGGTGCAGGATGAGGCTGCAAGGGAAGCTAAGCTAGACTGACTTTGCTTTCTTCATTCATCCATCAATTATTCCAGGGATTCCCAACTGATATCTCTTGAGTGCCACCTTGGGAGGTGGCAATGGCAGCAGGTGCTCCTCCCCCTCTGCCCAGGCACACATGCAGCTCCTAAAGCACAGGCCAGCTCTACCACCTCCCCTCACCAGGGGCAGTGGGGAAGCCCCTCACCTTTCAATCTTGGCATCTGGGTTGCTCCATAGTTCCTGAAAAGCAAGTTGACAACTGCTACTCGAAAGAGTACTTGAAAGCAGTGTTTTCTTCTTATCCCTAGCTCAGCCTAACCCAGAACCATTGCCAGAGGATTTCTGCATTGTAATGCTTCTGCAGCATGACATAAATATGCCTGTACTGGTGCTCAGGTATTTCAGACCTTTGCCTAGACAGGCCATACTGTACACTAACATGACTTCTAGGCGTTGCCCATGATCTGAATGAAAAAATGAGTCAGGGCTGCAAACCTCCCTGTGCAGTCAGGAAAGAGGACCCTTTCCTAAGAGGCTGAGATCATCAAGTCATCAGCTTCTCTGTATCCTGATTCGCTCTTTAATATCTTCCAACTGTTCAGGAGCACACCTCAGCACATGCTTCAGAGCTTTCTCAATTGAAACCATGTAGATGCTAAGTTCCTGAGTACTTCTGTCGTAGGTTAGTTGGTCCTTGTAATTCCCTCAGCTTTCTAGACCATGTTCCTGGATGCCTGTTCACCTTCCAAAAGCGCACTGCCCTCCTTACAGTTTCACTCAGCTCCTTCTGGACCCATGTACCCCTCCTTTTGGACCATACAACCTAGAAGTCAGCCTACTCCTCAGAGCAGAGCCTGCTGGATCTACCAACATCATCTTTAGAAAATATTTCTCCTTTTTTGAAATCTGACTCTCCATTTAACCCTACCCTCCTTCACCTCTTTACAACTCATGCAACTCACATGCCCACCCAATTCATCAAACTTCTGCACCAGGTGGACACCTCAATACTGAAAGAGTGGGCAAAGACTGGGCAGGATGTCTCCACAAGGAGATGGAGGCAACTCATGGCATCCAGCCTTAGAGGCCATCATCCCCTGCTCGCTGAAAAGGTGGAGCCTCCATTGTGACACCTTCAGTGTCAGGAGGCTGATTAACTCCAGTTGCTGTTAACTGCAACTTCTGCAGAGAGGAAAGACTTCAGATTAAATGCCCCAGATCCCACTGTTTTTTCTCTGCTGCTTTCTGGGCCCATTACTCATAACTCTGAAGTCACATGAGACTTGTCTCATTCTGAAGCTCCTATGTAAATGAGTGCCCAGCCTGTCTCTTGTGATTTGCTTGTGTGGGAACATTAAAGCTAGTAGGACCTTTATTTCTTAAATACTCTGGTATTTCCCTAATGCCCTCAGGGGATTTTGACCCTCTGATGCTTTCCGCTCTTTGCCCAGACAGCTCTTCAAGTTCATGTATTTTTTTCCTTCCTGTTCTGCAAGAGAGAATTTTTATCTGGATTCTCCCTTTTTGTGACCACTTCTGGAAGTCTCTTTGCTAAGCTGCAAATCTGGCATAGCCAGAGAGTCTTTCCTTAACAGAAAGGCAAAACTAATATGAAACAATTGGCTTAATGAGTACTTGCACTCCACTGGAATTCCTTACACTACAGTGCAGGAAGGGATTGCTGCACAGGCTGTGCTTACACATTCATTTTGTTTAGGGAACGAATACTTCTAGGTGATTACATGATGATCTGAATATTATCTGTGTTTCTGGATCTCTCAGTGATCTAACCACCTTATTAACAGAAAACTTACGATGTGCAAAAGAAAGCACTTACTGCATTTTCAGCATAGAGAGAATGTAGATTTAATTGTTGATACTTTGGTGGTCTGCTTAGCAAGTTTTTGGTGTGACCTGAAGGCCACTTAACAGGTTTGGGAGCACCAAACAGCATGTAATGTGTTAGATCAAAACACATCAAGCTACTGGCCTAGGTGTGCATCCCAGGAGCCCCAGGCAGGACTCAGTGTGGTCAGAAAGCAGGGAAAAGCAAGAATGGAGACTCCCTGCTGTTACAGTCTTAGGTACAGGCCACCATGTTCTACATTTACACAGAAGGGAAAGGCATCATATATATGGCCTGTGAGCCATCTGCCCATCGTTTCTTCCTGCACTTCTTTGGCCCCATTCCTGTCCCATACAGTCCTCTACCTCTTCCAGCAGACTGAAAGAGAAGCTACCTGCAAGTAGAGGGGTCCCGCAGTCTGCAGTGCTACTCCTTTGCTGCAGGCAGACCTCACAGGTGAACTGTGAGTCTCTGATGTTGTTATTGAGAAGCAGTTATTTAAGTAAGGATGTCTTATTTGATAAGCTATTCATGAGTTACTTGCCATGCAATTTGGTGTACAGGTTCCCGCAGAATCACTGATGGCCTGGAGCAAGTAGGAATGCAATAAATGGAAATGAAAATATTTTCATAGAATCAGAGAATAGTTTGGACTGGAAAGGACCTTTAGAGGTCAGCTACTCCAACCCCTACAGTAAGCAGGGACATCATTAGTTAGATCAGGTGCTCAGAGCACCATCCAACCTTACCCTGAATGTTTCCAGGGATGGGGCATCTACCACTGCTCTGGGACAGTGTTTTACCATCCTCATTGTAAGAAATTTCTTCCTTTTATCTAGTCTGAATCTACACTCTTTCAGTTTGAAAACATTACCCTTTGTCCTATCACAACAGGCCCTGCTAAAAAGTCTGTCCCCAGACTTCTGTTGGAGTCAATGTAAACCTAAGAATGACTTCATACCTACTTTTTATATGATTGATTAAATCACAAGTGATAGCCATTTTGCCAACCACCTTTCATCCTGATGTCCCTGCATATGCTACAGACTGTCTTAATCTATACGATCCCGTTCCCTAGGAGTGTTTAAAGTTACTTTACAAAGGAAAATTTTTTTTTTTTTCCCTACAAAACCCAGAGCTGTAGATTGGCCTCTTTTTGTACTAGAAGTTAAATTACCCATATCTGTCAGCTATGGCCTTTACACCAACAGTGGTAGAAATAGCAGAAAAGGCAATTAATTGATCAGGATACATACAGAAAAAACATGAGGCCAAAGCTCTTTGGATATGCAAAGGTGTCTTTCCCACCTAGGAGTAGAATACTTGACTCTAAGCTCCTCTTCCAAAGAGGCACAGCAGGGACTTTTAAGCTGCTATGTCGGACCTGGTAGTTCAGATGCCCAAGATGAGGATTTGTTTGAGAGTCCTGCTGAGATTTTGGCACCAGGGAGGCCTCTGAGCACCTCTGCAGCATGAGGATGGGGACACAGACTCACCAGAGAGTTCCTTAGTACCTGAGGATTTTACTGCCAGAGGGGCTGAAGGACTTCAGGCAGTATTTGAGGAGACCTGTGAAGATTTCAGTAGCTTCTTGATGTTAGTTATACGTGTTTTGGATATAAATCTCCAAAAATTTATGCCAAGCATAACTTTGCACACATGGGGCGATGAGACCACAGTGCATGACATTGCACGTTCAATGCTTGGAAAATAAGTGTTTCAGTATGGTGATATGATGCATGTTTTGTTCAGGTGAAAGCCACAGGGGAGCAGTGACTGCATAGTATTATCCCACATACTTGAGCAGGACATCGTGGTGTAGTATTCACAGCACCAAAATAGAAAACCACAACACTGAACAGCTGCAATTTCAGTTCATATTAAATTGCCAAGGCCCCTTAAAATCTGGAGTTAGAAGTACGGGTGTCTTTACATCCAAGACTCTGTTTCTCGGGTGCCGGCATTTAACACGCAGTGCAGCAAACCTGGCCTCACTGGGAGCAGTTTCAATGGGCTAACAAAAATCTGTTCAGTCATTTCTGTGCTGATGCTTTCTCCCACGTTGGTGATAAATACTGGTAGCATCAACTCATGCCTGGTTCAGAAGTGTTGTCCAAGCTGTATAGGAAGAAAGACAAAAATGTTTGGAAGCGGCTTAATTAAGCTGCTACCTCGTTAACTCCCCTTTTCTTGGTCATCTATGGTTATTTTGGAGAAGACTACCACTGGCTCTAACATGGGTTATTCCTCTGGCTGTTCAATTTAGTGGGACACATTTGGATGTACCTCACAGCCCAGCTCTCGTCCTGTACAAGCAGTATCACCTCTCAACCTGCAGCTGAGCCAACTTGGTCAGTCTCCCATGACCCAGCAGCCAACTATTGCTGCCAGCTGACCAGAGCCATGGCTATCCTACCACTGCCTGCCAGGCAACCCAGCACCCCTGCAAAGGGCTCTCACAGCCCTTTTACACCAAATAGCTGCTGTAGGAAACCTAGTCAGCCTGGTGTGATCTCCTCTCATTTGTCAAGATGAATGTCTATTGTAAAAAAGCCTGCATGTACACATGCATATAAATATATATATATAAAAATTATATTTAATGTCTGAAACAGAAACCTATAATAAGAGCAAGTAATTTCACATGGGAGTTTTATGATGACTTCTTTTTGTACTAATGTTAATTTTAAAAAAACTCCCTGTGTCTAATATTGAAAGACAGCCTACGGTGTGCTATCCAGACTACCCCCTCCCCCAGCATCATTGAAGTAAATAATATTACCTACATAACCTCTTCCCACTCCCACCACCCTCGATCTCTGATAGCAATAATTCTTTTTGTTATTAATTTGACTTTTTCTTTCTCCTCATCCCATCTTTTTTTTTTTTTTTTTTTTCTTAAGCATTACATATCCGTGGTTTTGGGCAGGAAGTCAGATTTCCCCCGGTGAATTACTAGGAGGAGGGAAACAGGTTTTGTTCTTTGGTTGTGGCTCCATGTCAAGGGATTTGTATGAGCTCATACAAATGCACATTGTGTTAGTCCAATTCCCAGCCGGTACTGGTTTTTTGTTCTGTTTTGTTTTGTTTTTAAAAGGGACTGTTCGGTGGCACATCACAAGGAGGGGTTAAAATCCCCTTCTCATTTACAATGGAAATGAAAACCGTGGAGCTGGGGATACACTAGGAGGAACTCAGCTCTGTGTGATGGCTTGTGCTTTGAAACCAGTGCTTTTCTTACTGACTTCCCAGACATGCTGCTGAGTACAGTGGGGCAGAATTTGTCCACAGCATGAAGTACGGCATCGCATGAGGTCACCCTGTCAGAATTGCCACTTACCAACATCACTTGCTGCAGGATTCAAAAACACTGAAAGATGAAATGTTTCATTTCCTGTTGCCTGACACCGGTGACAAGAGAAGAGTGCACGCTGTAGTGACACCTGGTAAACATCCTACTGCAAACTCTAGTAACATTTATATTCATGTAAACCTTTAATAGTTCAATTGGCTCCTGCATCTTCACTCCAGGCATTCTGTAGGATAACTAGGATGGGGATTTGGCCAGCTATTGTAAAAAAAAATAGTCTTTTCCTTTTACGTGTTCTGGAGTGAAAAGGTGCACTTTAAATTGTTGCTGTTGCAATCCTCATGCCACAAAGGCATACCTGTCTATGCAGATCTGGTTGTTAAGACATTGCATTTAAATAGATGCATGTCTTGGTTGCTGGTTACAGTTTAATGCGAACTAGGTGTCCTAGCCTTTGTTGTGGTCCTTAATGCACAACCACTTAAAAGGCAAGAAAAGTAGCCAAACTGATATTTCAGCATGATGGGTTATAGCTTATTTAGCCTGGAAGTTATTACCTGCAATGTGGACAACACTTATTTCTACTGGAGGAAAGAGTTCTCGTTATTTTTCATTTACATATTATTAATGTACAGTCTAACAGAAAAGGATGATATTGCATGGCTTTTCCACAATCATGTGCATCTCTAGACCAAACTCCATTTGCCTAAAATAAAAAACTCATCATTTCCACAGTCTTTTTTTAAAAAAGGGAAGTTTGGGTGGTGGTGATAGGGCAATGAATGATGACCCCTGCAGAACTGTTCTCTGTGAAGGCTGTTGCCAGGTCAGGTGCTTGGAGGCAGGAAAGCCTCTGGTGCTTGCCAGTGCTCCTGTGCATTTGAGTCATATCAGTAGTATGCACCATTAAAGTTCAAAATGCATTACTCAGACTAGACAAGTAGCTCAGGCCCCATCAGGCTCAGACAAACTTGAGTCTGTGTGAATGTCAATTTTAACATATTAACCACCAGAAGATTCTTCGTCTTGGTTTTTCTTACAGTCATTCATCAGGGAAGACCTATTAAGGTGGAATTTCCTATCACTGGGATTTTATTATTTAAATAACTGACTTCTAGTTCGGACAATTTGCTGTTACATCAGACCTTTAACTTTTGCTCATCTCACTTGCAGTGGGACTACATCAGATTTTCACTCTGGGCTCTGCTCTGCACTCAGTCCTCCTTAGAGGTGTACATTTTTTCTTGAGGATTTTGGCTTTTCATATGTCAACATTGTAAGTTGACTACAACCACAATGTCATCTACAGTGTTATCGCACTGTTACATGTTCATTCTCTGATCTAGGCTTACTCTCCTCTGCCACAAGAGAAACCTGACAACATCTGTGACCGAAAACAAGCTGGTCTTCATTGTGCAGAGCTTTATTCTACATTCTGCTGTGTGGCTGGCTATACATTCACTTACATGTGTCCACATGTGCTGTAGATGGCACAGCATTTCCAGCCTTGACCAACATCCCGAGGTACCTGTGGTTTCATTCTGCACCTCAACAAGGCTTCTGCCTCACTGCTCCCCCATTCTCATGTCAGCTCTCAGGTTGGGCACATTCCTCCACTCCCCAAGGCTTTGGAGAAGGCAAAGGTTGTTGCACTACGTGTGCAAGTGCAATGTTTGCCTGAGCCGTTTTGCAAAGTCAAAAGTTGTATCTGAGAATTCTGTCTCAGAGCCCTGGCTGAGGGGCTTGCAACCGACACACTTGGGTCTGTCTCAGAGCCTGGCTACGGGGCTCCTGCTGAAACAGTGGTTACCCATTTCAGAGCCTGGTTAAGGACTTGGGCTGAGACAGTTGAAAAGTTAAACAAATAGGTTTAATTTATTAAAGTGACTGGTAGGTTCAGAATTGTTGTTGATAAAAGCACTGACTGCAAAAGGATCATCGAGCTGAAGTTAATAATTCCTGGGTAACATCCAATGCAGTCGGAGGTGCAAGCCTGAATTATAGCTCCAATAGATAATAGGAATAAAAGGCTGTAGTTCTTACCAAGAAGGTGTCCCTCACTTGGATGGAGGAAGAGGAGTACAGCCTGTCAACCATTTCTGCTAGACTTTTCAGTCTTCTCTCCTCTGAGAAGTGTATTCTCTTTGTGATTTTTACATCTTGTCTTTGTCTGTCCCTGACTTCAGCATGATTTGGGCAGACAGTTGAGTAACACAGTCATGTATGTTTATCATGTACTCCATTAGGCTCATTACCATGCTCAGAGGCATAAACTTTAAAATTAATTTTGACATTAGTTAGGCAAAGGTCTCCTCTTACATACTCTGGCCTTCAAGATTTATGTAAGAGTTGTTTGCTCCTGTTGGTTTAGCCAAAATGGGGCCATCTTATCTTCACAAGACTCTCTCCTTCAGCTGTTTGGTGTGCCAGCTTAGTGGATGTTCAGCCACAGAGATAGCAGAAGAATCTCATGGTCGTAAACATCTAAACCTTCCTCCCAAAGAGCACTAAATTAGTTGTATTCCCATCTCATGGCAAGCTAGGCTGTTATGCCACAAGGGTCACAAGTACAGCTTGCTAAAATTTTTCCAGTGCCTAATGCTCCTCCTTTTTGCTTGTTGCCTTCATTTTGTGGATGGCTTCAGCTGTAGAAATGCAGAAGTCTGTCTGTGCTCTGCAAAGGGCTGACCTTCCAAATTTCACAGTATTTACTCTTCTGAGTTAACAATGCTTTCCATTTGGAAATTACTTTGAGTTAAGCTCTCATCAAAACTAATCAGGAAATACAGCAGTCACAGGCAGGTTTTATCTCTCTTTTTTTTTTATTCTTTACAATGAAGGCTTGGTCTGTAATAGTAACATCTGCAGTACAGCTGCTGGAACTGTGTTTGTGCCTAACTTCTTTTCAGTGATATGCTCTTTGTGTTATGTTTCAGGGTGTAACTAAATATTTTCAGTTCTAGGGAATGTGTAGCTACCTCATTCCCAATCGTGACTTATTTTTGCCTGGTTAAAAAGCAATAAGCTATTTAAAAATACTTGCTAATGTATAAAAGATTGAATAAATCTCTGTTTAAATACTGCAATGATGAAAATTGCAGCAGCAGATGCAATTAACCCAGCAAAGCCTATAATAAACAGAAAGTAATCACAGGACATTACAGAGGTCAGCAAAACCAGGAGATGATAACTTTATAGGCATATGGAGCCAGTAAGTGTTTAATCTATAAACTCTCTTGTTTTGAGCTGGATGAAACAAAGACAAGTAGACACAAGAAAAAGTGCAAACAAGTTCTTTATTCTGAAACTGCACTAGAGCACTCTAAAGATAGCATCAAGGACTATGTGGAAATCCCCTGGATATGTTTCATAACTTTTTTTTCCAGTGAATCTCAGGATAGTAAATACAAGAGGCGAGGGTAAATGGATGACCACAACTGGTGTAGGCTGCATTTTGGTATTCCACTTTTGCCGTGCAGACACTCAAGGTGGAATTCATCTCCGTTGCCTTTCCCTCCTTGACTACAAGGAGCACCCAGATGATTACTCCAGATCTAGACATTTACTTTGTAATGGTGATGTGTTTGATGGATGAATCTCACGACCTATTTCTAAGGCGATGTCTCCTCTTGGAGAAAGTTAAAAAATCAGGGCAATTCCCAGACTGCCTTTTGCTTCATAGCTTCCTGACTAACCAGTTTGATGCTCGGCAAACCACAGAGACACTCAAAACTTACAGCGACTGGTGCATCTTGAAATCACTAAGTGATAGACATTTAAGTGCCTTGCCTATCTAGGGCAATTAACCCCTCATTTCTTCTGTTTATATATTCGTTCTGCATGCAGTTAGAGAAATAACACCCACCTAAAACTCTCCTCAGTAGTTATGAAATTAAATTCATTGATGATTGCAGTATGCACTGACATCCTGAAGTGAAAGGTTTCATACATAAATAACAATACTAAATATTTCCATCTGCACTAAGGACATACTTGCTACTAACAACAGCACTTTGGGATCAACTGAGTCTCACCTTTTGAGATTCCTCTTTCATTTTTCTAGTCACTTTGTTTTGTTTTCTTTCAGGCACTTCATGGGATACAGAGGAATCAAAATGAAACTTGCCTGAAGGGAGCCTGTGGAAGCAGATGCATATCTCTGCACTGACCAACAGCTGAATACTAAAGGTACTTCATTGCCATTTCCTGGGTTATTTTACCAGTGTTCTAGAAATGTATTTGAGTTCTCAAATAACTCCCAGTTCAGGATGAATATGTTCCCAAATGCAGTTATATCAGGACAGGGCTGTTTGGAAAAAGTGTAAATGGCAAGATACTTTACATTGTTGACAAGGACAACATAGCCTCCACTTGCATTAATAATGCATTCAAGAAAACAAGAGCATTCCTTTGTAGTCAATGGTATTGTATTAAAGAACTACCCATCATTGATTTCTCTGTCTAACAAAGCAAAATATCTGAAATATTTTCAAATGACAAGGAAAAGTACTGAGCTGCAATTCTCTGTACACTGCTTGCAGTTGGCTGCAGATTGGTATGTTTAGCTTCTTTGAATCATAACACAGTTGAGAAGCACCAGGAATTTGTATCCCGTTTACACAATGATTAATGTTATAAATTTGGGGAAATAGATGACCCACATGTTTACTCTGATGTTTTCAAGGCTGTCAAGGGAGATGAGAGTAAACCACTGTGATGTGAACAAGGAAGTTAAGTGAGAAGTTCATCTACATGTTTGTTATCTATTTCTGCTGTGACTTATTGCCATAATCAAGGGATAATCACCTCCTTTTCCGTGGAAAACTATTCCTAATAAATATAAAATTGTGACCTCAATGAGACCTGGGAAGTACCGTTAAAAAAACCTTAGAATTACTATCACAGAAAAAAAAAATCTCAGCAGTGAGAAATACAGGGTCAAGAATCACATTTTCTCCTACTTTGCTTGTACATCCATGAATTGCATCATTCTTTTTTACCCCTGTAATGAACTGTGAACTCACTTTGAGCTATTTGCCCACTATGCCCCCTACATTTTTTGTTGTTCTTGGGATAGAACACCCAACCTTGTATTTGCCTGTATTAAAATGCATTTCTTTCAGTGGGTCCAGTTTGCTAATTCATCTGTTTTACACTGTCTGATTCCTCTGGATGTTTACAGAACACTTTTTCCCTCTATGTTTTCAATGTTGTTATATCCAGAGGAGATACTTACTACCACTTAAATTAATTTGATTACAAAAAAAATCAAAAATATTTCATTGAGATTTGCCAGTGTCTTATTTTCCCTCTATATGAGTGCAACTCAGACTTGGGAAGATGTCCAAAATGTTCCTGAATTTATCTTTCTACAAATGTTCATGTTTTGTTAAAGTGGAATTCCTTTTTAAAAGCTCTAATCATTTTACACAGACCATTGTCTGTCAGTTCTGAACTGCAAGAAACTTTTACTTGAGACAAAAATTGACTTAGGCATATAACATACAGTATAGAGGTTTTGCAGTGTCATTAGTCTTTAGTAGCTTCTGTGCACTCACCTAATCCATATGAAAAACAAGCAAAGTCAAACCCTTGAAAAAGTTTCATACCAGGTAAAATTTTTTACCTACCCTCTGTTCAAAAACTGTAATCCACTCCATCTTCTGGCACTTAGTACTAGACTTTGGGGAGTTTCGATCCTTGTATGTGGGAGAGAAGTGCTCATGCTGTAAACAAGTCAGATGTCAAAAGAACAAATGGGTGATACACGGGGTGCTGGGTTAGAGTTCAACCGTCAAGTTTTGCCATTATGTGGCAATGCAAAAAATTCCCTACTCCTACGTGTCTGCACCATTCACCCAGCTCCACTGCCATACTCTGGCTACTGAGCTGCTCCAGCACAGATGAGGAAAGGACCTTTAGGTCCCTCAGTCTGGAAAATATGATGTTCTCTAGTTTTCATTCTAACTAATTGACGTGTTGTACAAGGGCTAAACAAACTGCAAACACAATAAAGAAAAAAAATAAATCCTGTATGAAATAAGAGGAAACAATGTGGTATTGGTTTCCTCCATCAGGTCACTGAGAACTTTCAGGAGGAAAGTGTTAATACAAGAAACCATAATTCACCTATTTGTACCAGGACTTACATAGGGACACAAGTAAAAGAAATATATTTGCTATCAGAATAAGAAGTGCCATGTAAGTGATAATTAAATAACTCTCATATTAGCTTATATACAAAGAATTAAGATATTTTAAATTTTCTAACTAAAAGTAATTTAAAATAACAAATTTACAATAGACTATCATCAGCCTCTATGCTGTGGGGTGCTTTGTGGTGACTAGAGGTCAGCATGACCACACCTACAGTTGCCTACACTAGCCAACTCCTGGGGTGGGTTGCTGGCTCACCCTTATCCAGCTCCAAGCCTCTTTGCAAGACAGCTCATCCCAGATTCAGGAGGTGCTCAAGCATCATGTGTTCCATCAGCAGTCCTTCCCAGTGAGATCCCAGGCTTGGCACTGCTACACAGCAGGCAAGATTCATGATAGCACACATGGTTAGAGTGCTGGGTAGCCCATCCCCAAAGGAGAAATTAAAAACTCTTCTTGTACAGGGGATATTTCTCTCTCTGGGGGTCCTGGCCCCACTCAGTGGTGAGCTGGTGTTGGAGCTCGCTTCGGAGATAACCCAAGGAAAGCCTGTTAAGGCCTTTTCTCAAGAGAAATGTTTTTTATCTCAGATTTCCATGTCCTTCTCCGTTCCAAGAAGTCTAAGTTGCTGGACTGAGGACACCTCAGAATCATTTTTTTCCAACAGATTCAGGCCTAATAGGTCTGAAGAGGAATTTTTCTCTCTGGAGACTGTCTGGGGAGAGTCTAAATGGCAGTTTTACAAGATTGTTTGCAAAGAGGGGGTTTCCCGTTTGTGACTACAGGAGATCACCATGTTACCTCTTTAAAAAGAATGAATTATCAAGAAGAACAGTACCAGCTGACTCTGAGGTTCAGGCTGGTGGGCACAGCTTTGGTTCATGCCAGTGTCCAGGTGCTCAGATGGTTTGGTCATGCTGGGAGAGCAACAGCTCACCACTGTGCAGTGGGCACCCAGCCAACTCACCTTTAGCAGAATTTCCTTTGCTTTCCTCCTCTCCCTGTATTTTATACACCAGTAAACTTGAGTGCTGACGCTTTACCCTGAGGTCTGCATGTTTGTAAACTGAGGCGGCTCCCAGCAGGGCACCCAGTCAGGCAAGGACATCCGTCCTTGCACAGCAGTACTCCAGACAGTCCCTGGGTGCAGGAGCCAGAGTGCTCCCCTTGGGCTCTCCAGCATGACCAAGGCAATGTGGAAAGCCAGGAAAGTTGCCTCTTTACAGTTTGTTTTCACTCCAAGATAATGTAACCTCCACTGGTTTCCCCCACACCGCACAAAATACAGCCCAGGGTCTTTGGGATGTGTGGCAAAACCCCTTGAAATCTCTTTGCCTGCTGCTTCCTAAACACAGACTAGCAGAATCTGGTTTTTCTCAGATTTTGTCACATTTCCTGTGAATTTTGAAAACAAATGTCTCAGAAAGTCCCCAGGCAAGTGTGTTTCCAACATGGGAGGAAGGAATACCCCAGCAGTGTGTCTCCTGCCTGGTCCAGCTATTCAACCCGTGCCCAAACTGTGTGGCGAAGCATGAGCTAGGTGTGAGTTTCTAACTGCTGACACCATACCAGTCACCCACAAGGACATAACCTTTTTTGCCATTAATTCTGGTTCATCTGTCTCAGGTTTTCTCAGAATGATTCTCTAGAGAGCTGGAGACGCAAGCATGGACAGGCACATTTGTAAGCTGCACCTGTTGCTCGGGATAGACCAAGATGCAGAACTGTGCTTAGCCTTGCTCACAGCAAATGAAACAGGGTGTCTATGTTCTAAATATTTCCAGGATTTGAAATTCCCTTGAAATGGGAACTGTGATTACAAATTTAAGACAAAGAAAAAAAAAATTAATTTTTCCTTAGAAGCTGTGATCAGAGTGAAGGACGAGAAAGCAGAGAGTTTTGTTGTTTTGGTTTTGGGTTTTTTGGTTTAGTCTTGTTGTTGTTTGTTTGTGAGGTTTTTTTGTGTTTTTTTGGTTGGTTGGTTGGTTTTTGTTGTTTGGTTGTTTTTTTTAAACACAGAAGCTTATCATTGTAAAGTTATCTCTGTCAAAACATAAATATTCTGCAGCATCATTATACATAGTTTCAAAACCTTAGCATTAAGTCCTTACCTGGCAGAATACTGTATTACTGAAAGGCTGGTTAAAAAGGACAGGATATATTTACATTGCATCTTGCTTTCCTCCATAACTAACATAAGTTACTGAACCAAAGAAACGGCTGAGAGAAAGGTGAAGTTTTAGCATTACTTATCTAGTCACCAGAACTGTTTGTCACGTAAAGATAATAACTGCAATTAAAAAGGCAGCTTCTCACTAAATAACAGTGAGAAACAGGAAAAGATAAGTCACACCACACCCAGGAACTTCTCTTGCATAGTCACAGAACAACCTAAGTTTCCTGAACAAATGACAGGTGATTTTTTTCCAACCTTCAAATACCCATTTTTGTCCTCCTACTTCTAACTTAATCAAAGACCGCATGTGAAAATCTCAACAAAATAATTCACCCATAACTACTCACCTAGACTGGACAAGTCTGTCCTCCATGCCCAGCAGCAGTGCAGTGCATGGGCTCATCTCAGCAAAGGGTGTCCCCCTGTCCCACCTCCTCCACCCCTCCAGGCGTGCAGCAGTGGGTGGGATGTTGTACCACCAAGCTACTTAGCAGCTGCTCTACTACTGCTGCTTGGACCCTTTCCAGATTCCTCTGTCCAGAGGAATATGAGTACAAAAGCATATTTGATGTCATTTTATCAATACCCACTTAAGAGTAATGAGGGATTTCTTCAAGAGATGTCCCCTTCTTTTCCCCTGGGTATTAATTACACATACTCCTCCCCACTCCTTGTCAGTGAGACACAGGGGAAACTAGCACTGGTGATGGCTTATTTGCACAGATTTCATGTGATTTGTCATCACAAGACAGAGTTTGGTAGATTGTGTAGCTATTTTGCTGAACAATGCAGTTTATTCTCATTTCTGTCACTTAATTGCTTTTTTTTTTTGTTCGAAGTATAGGATTTCCACAGATATATGTTTTAAAAAGAAATTCTGCCAATTTTTAGATGGCATCTCTCCTCTCTGAAACCTCACTACTGCAAAATCTAAGTTGGAAGTATATCATGATTCATGCAACCTCTTCCTTTCCCACATGAAAATAGTTCTTTTTTCTCAGGCATTTTATCTAGGTGCTTTTCACATGTCTGTGTGCCTTAGGTGCAAATGCTTGTACATAAGCCTCATTTTTACTTTATTTCATTTCAGGATGAGTTGTTTTAGACACAGTTCTTATCTCCAACTGCATCTCTCCATACAACATGAAAATATTGTTGTATTCTTCCAAAATAACACAGGTACTTCTATCCATTTCGAAAGTGAGAAGATGCAAGATGGGAAGTAGACCTTTGGATGGAGCAGCACACATGCACATTTTTCTGATCTCCTCAAATGATTCCCACTACTCCACCATGTTCCAGGGACTGGTGGATCTCCACAGCTTCACTGCAGACATGGTCCCCCATCTTCTCTGGTATCTCTATGTCTCCACCTCTGTGCTTTGCAATTGCAGAGGCTCATTGATGTCTGACCATGCTGGGACCGGGCTGGGTGTGCTGGGTCAGCCAAGACATCAGGGCAGCACCCTTGATTGGCACAGCCACCGTCATGCAGTGAGAGTGCCGTCACAGTGCCAGCTGACAAAAGTTTCCTTGTGGGTAGATTCTCCCTCCCAGTTCCTCTTCTAGACATTTTTTGCCTCCCCCTTGCTTGTCACAGCCTTCTTCTGCCTGTTCGGCCAGTGGCCTGCCTGCTGCATTTCATCTTCCATTCTGCAAACAAGCCTGTTGCTTCATGCCCAGAAACCAACCTGGTCTGTCCCAAATGCCTGCCTTTCCAGCGTGTGATCCTTGTTGGCATACCCCTCACACCACAGACACCCTGTGAAGCACACAGGACTTCATGGTGGCTGCCTGTGTCTGCTGCCTCTCAGTGATTCTTTGTCTCTTTAAGAAGGTATCATGTCATGAGAGAAGAAATGTTTGTATTTTTTCTAGGAGGTTATTTAAGGCTGCCTGTTGCATAATGAAGAATGTTTCCACAGAGTGATTAGCAGCCTACCCAGCTGTGAGTATTTTTTATTCACCCTGCCCTTAGGAGCACACCCAGGCTTTGGGCTTTGTGCTGAGCTATTTACAATTTTTCACTGCCATTGTTTTCAGTGGAAGGGGCTGAAGATGTGCTTGTCTTCTGGGGAGGGCCATGGAAAGGCTGGGTGAGCTGCATCTGTCCCCTCATCCCATGTGGGGCAGACTGAAGGGGTTCCATTTCAGCAGGGTAAGGCAGGGCTGGCTCTTGCACCAACTGACTGCACCCCCCACCTTTTGGAGAACGTGTTGTGGATGTACAACCTCACCTTGCTGCTTGCTAGCCAGAACAGACAGTTCTGCAGCTGCCATGGGGTAAGGCTAGCTTTTATTTTTAACCATAACAAAAGCATGGGACAATGCTACCTAATGGCAACAAAAGAAAAAATATTCTCTAGACTTCCCAGAGTAACAATCTCATCATTTGTAGTCCTCTACAGATGTCTTCTATAACTGCCTTTTCTGAGGCATCGTGTCCCCAGAGGCATGAACGTGTGCTCTTTCCCTCCTCACTCATGCCAACTGGCAGCATGCCTGCATGGGTCCTTCAAGAGCTGCTGCGCTCTGCTTAGGTGATCAAGGCTAAAAATGGCACAAGAGCTTGAGAGAATTCTTCCCTAAAGAACCACTTCCTGCCATTAAACAATATTGTGGTTTGTTTTGTTTTGTTTTGTTTTTTTCTTTTCCTACATGTCCCCTCCATTTTTTAAAAGGGCCCTCCCGGTCTTTCCACTGTCTGTTGAAGGTAGAGAAAAACACCACAAGCTTCAGTAACTGACAATCGTGCACTGTGAATTCCAATAAAATATTCAAATACCACAGCAACGAGCAAGATATAATTACACGGGTTATAGATCACTCTTCAGACCTTCATGAGAAATTTGACAGATGTTTATTTCTAAACGCAAAAAAGAGGGATGATGCACTTTAGATGAACTGGGCAAACAACCCATACATGCCTGAGCACTTTATGGACCACATTGCTGTCAGCTTGAAGGAGGCAGACAGTTGATGATAGCTTTCCCAGTGTCACTTGGAGGTTCTCAGGTTCAAACCCATCACTCTGAGGGCTGAGTTACCAGAAGAGCAGAGGAAGATCTGTCTACTATACTCATTCACTGATTAAAACTGCAAAAGAAGAAGATAAGAGAAGAATCTCTTTTCTTCTTAAACTTCATGCAAATTTCAGTGTTGAGACTGAAAGTGACCCAAACAGCCATAAATATTCTTACTGTCCCCAGGGGCATCACCAGCCAGGCAAGACACTGCTAATTACACACTTCAGTTTTCCCATAAAGAAGGCCCTAGAGAACCCCACTGTTACATGCTGCTTCTCTATGTGTATCTTTATGGCTTGACATCCTTTTTCCTGAGAAGTTGTTACCTCCACCTGTTTACAGAAAGCTGTACAGAACTGATATGGCTTTGCCTGTGGCTTGAAATCTTCCATTTCCATCCCTTCAAATCTGAGTGCAAGAAGTACACCGCTGTCTGGGTTAACACCATGAGCTTTCCAACAAAGCATCCCGGCATCTCTTTGGTTAAAAACTTTCTTTATACCTTGGCTGTTGGTGGAACAAAGATAGAAAATGATTAAAACTAAAAATACAGAGCAGACATGGGTATTGTGTGTGGTTGAATAAGGGGAAGTACTTGACCTCGTAGTGCCCTGTGTTCCAGATGAGCAGACCTGCGCCTGTTAATTCAATATCTGACAACTCGCTTTTTCATCAGTATACATCCTTGACATTGTGTTTCACATCTCTAAATAATAATAATAATAACTTCATATAAACATTTGCTGATGGGATTTCGTGACAGCTGCTAAAGGTATGCAGAACAAACTGTATGTACCCATGAGGAACAAGGTACAGCTGCTGCAGCACGTGTAACATGCACTACTTTCACCACATGGTGAAAGAAGGAGGAGGTGAACAAAGTATTCATTATGTGGAGAGAGGAAGCAAGGGCATTTGAGTTAGATTTCTACTACCTAGCATTTAGATGAAGCCTTTCCAGAGGCCTATCTGTGAATAAGATGGTTTTGTGTGTTTGGAGGCTTCAAGGCAGCTCTTGAGTCTCCCACAATTTTCCTTAGACAAACCATTTAATCTACCAGTGCTTCAGTTGTTGGGGTTTTTGAATAGCATTCCTGGTAACACTGCTCTGCAAAACAATTTCGTATACTAGATCAGGTGTTTGAGATATTCTATAAAAATATATATTGTATATACATATCTATTTCTGCCTCCTAGTCCTGATGCAGCAAACAAAAGACACCATCATCTCTTGAAGGTACAAAGAGAAGATGATGGTCAGAGCTAGGCTCATATCTAGCAAGCTCTAAAAAGACTTTCATAACTACAACTATCTTTCTGTTTGCCATCACAGTGAGTGGTTTCATCAAAGACTGACTAAACAGGGATGCAAGATCAACTTGACAGACTGTTAAGTTATCCCTCATTGCCCCATTTTAGAATTTGCATGAGTCCTGGTCCTGTTATTAGAAACAACAGACAGAACTCTGGAGACTTACTGGCAATCAACATATGGCCAAAAAGCTAATAAATAAATTACCACTCAGCTTAAGAAAAGTCTCTAGAGTACACTTCTCTAACTCCTTATTTGCATCATCTGAAATTTATATTAATTTCTCTTGATATTATTATTATTTTTATGAAGTCTTGTAAATTTGCAGTCACCAGTTCCACGTGATATAACCTGGAGAAAGAGCTTTCCTTTTACCAAAAGACTAAGATGAAGCTAAAAATTTGATTAAATTACTTCAGCCCCAGCTAAATCTCATCTCAGACACTCCCAGGTGACCCCAGTTTTGTTTTGAATATAGTAGCTAATAACCTAAAATCAAATCTTACTGCTGAAGCAGTGAAAAAGTGTATTAAAAAAAAAACCTTACAGATATATATATTCTTCACCTGGGAATTTGCTACAAGATTTTGAAGACAATTGTCATGGTCAACAAGATACACCAATGCCTCTTTGTGAGCCAGTTGTTCTGGCAGCTATTGACTGACCTGCCTGCCATTCTTCATCACTGGTTCTTCTTAACCCCTGTCAGTGCATAACAGAGTCCCCATCAGTAACTCAGCCTAGCCAGGCAGTACTCTTCTGGAATACCCCAGTGATTAACCCAGTGCTTTATTGAGTGCTTACATTTCACTGTTTTATGTCAAGAAATAGCCATCTATTTAGAGGATTTTATCAAATATGGATACAGAAGCAAATATTGCCTATCATTGGGCACTCATCATAATGCTTGGTAACTGGGATGTAGAGTTGCTTCGGATCAGGCAGGACTGCATTGAAATTCTGCTCCTCTCTTAAGATGAACCCACAGTTTTTACATTTTAAATACAAAAGAAACTGTTAAGACCTTTCTATTTTTAAAAATTACTCTTTTTGATCTGTGTAGAAACAAAAAAGCTTCTCTAGAGGGGGAAATAAAATTCCTTTAAAACAAGTAATTTAATTGCCTGTCCAAGAATGAGATAATTCCAGGAACTGTAGGTGGAAAAAACTTGTCATACTGAAGACAGTGACCGATTTCCCTCTTGCCTGTCTGTAAGACCAGGTTTCCACATTCTGCTTGTGAAATCAGCCTGGATACCATAATGATTATAAAAAGCAGGTAGTCATGAAGAAAATGCGTTATAAAAGTTGCAACCACAGTGGTTGGAAAAAAATAACCTGACAGAACACTTCTGAATTAAAAAAAAAAAAAAAAAAAAAAAAAAGCAGTGCTATCAAAGTGATATTTCACAATATCACGTCAGTTCTGCCAAAATACTATTTCAGAGGAAATGAGAAATACCTGACATAATCAGATAATCTCCTTAGATTTCTCATTTTAAAAAGAAAACAACAACAAAAAAAAAAATCCCAACATTGCAACTACAGGGTCTTGTAAATGTGAAATTCCTGTGTGAGTCCAAGTTAGACTAATTGCAGGTCTAGATTCCTTTTGCTGAATTGTTATCACTTGCCTAGTGTACTTTGGTGACAAGTTCAACACTCAGGTTCCAAAAATCTCAAAATCCTTTATGAAAGAGAATCTTCAGCCTCTTTTGTTGATTTTTAATTTGCTTTCTTAAAGATTTTTAACATAACAATTCGATTTCTAAACAGTAAAAGAAGCAAAACAATGTTTAATAGACAATGTTTCTTACTCCATGAGTGTTATATTTCCCTTATGGATTGGATCAACATTTTCAAATACATCAGACTAAAGCTAAGTGACTATATCCATGCATATCCCACCTCTGAAAAGGCAAAATTAGCATTTACCTCCCTCAAGGAAGATGACTGCTTTTATGCAAAATGATAAAAGTGGATGTTATAGGACATGGAAATACACATTGACTAAGAGATGGGCACCTCTGCTTTCATACACACCAGGGAGGTATTAGGAGCCTGAAAAGCATTTGAAAGAAAGGAGTATATTTGCTATTAATCCCTGGCATACGACATGGCAGAGGATAAACCTTTCAGAGAATGTTAGGTGGTAACACCTTGGGGGGTTTATGTTCATATTGGGGGGTTTATCTTCATCCTGTTGCTTAGGGCCATGGTGTTACTATTCTGCCTGGACTGTGTTACAGCTGAATGGGACTGTTGTAATTTATGACCCAGCCTGGGAGGCATGATCCCTATCTGGATCATGTCTCTACCCTGAGGTTCTGTGCCCCTTGCTGTGCTTGTGGTCAGCTCAGGGCAGTTGTGAATATGTTGCTAGGGCATTGGGAACCACTGAAATAACTCACCTGCAGGTAACTTGCCTATGTATTAGGCAAATGATTTCATTTTCTTTGTTCTTAACTTTCTATCGGCCTAATCCACTGAAATCATTGCATCATCTCAAGTTTCATTATACATGTTTTAAGTTTATTAAGGTCCTAATTAAATGCCATCTAGAACCCAGGGCCTGATAGGATCATCACAACATAATTAACATTCAAAAGGGTTTCAAAGTTTTGTTAAGTAACTCAATTAAAGTATTAATTTCTGAGTTGCAGTGACTGGAGGTGTCTTGCTTCTAACCTTCACTGTAAGCCTAACTGACCACAGCAATACCTTTGTTGTTAATAGAACTAATTTTCCCTTTTCTCTGAGAACAAATGTTTGCTGTAATTCTCTAAGCATGAGTCACTTGGATATTCTGTGGAGAAGACATAATACACCATTGAAGCACCCTTAAGCTATCTTTACCTTCATTTGGCAACAGTGAGACAAGCCATGGTCAGTTTTGTGGAAGAAGCATTTCAGTAGCAACGCAGATGTGGCCAATGAAATAATACTACATGCCCAGATTTCACAGGAGCTAGTATGGATGCACCAACCACATCCACATCTCAAACTTTTCCCTTCTTTGCCTAAGTGTCCACCCAAGGTGCTGTCTGAAATGATACCCAGTGCACAAACCTTTTTAGCACCTTTGACAAAATCACTCCATCACACAAACTAACTCACGATGTCCTCATCAGATGTATCCTGTGGTTCGTGAAGTCACACTTAGACAAGTGGATTTACTCATGGCTGCCTTTTCTTGTAAAATCCAAGGAACAGGTAGCAAAGCAGCAGCCAGATGTAAAGAGCTGCCTATTCACTTAGAGACACCTTCACAAGGCTGGCCTGCTATTTTATCACTCAGGCTGTGAATCTCTGATAACAAAAGATGCAAGTCAGCTACTAACAGATGCCACATCCAGCAGCTCCCTGTCCCTGTTGGCAATGATGGATGATACCCCATCAACTCAGGACCATCATCAGCAAGTATGGTCTGCTAGCAGCCACAGGGGACCTTGCCACTGGCCCAGACCACATCACCCATAAGCTCCGCAGCTAGCTCCTGATGGCATGATGCTTGGAGCTCCTGCTCTGTGTGTCATGGCTTTGCCAGGCTTTCACAAGAGCCTGGGGCTGGCAGTCTATCACTTCTGTGCATCTTCTCAGAGACACCAGAGAAATGCTAGATGCACTCAAGGCTTCTACCATAGTAGCAGAAATGCAGGGAGGCCTTCCCAGTTCACTCAAGGGCAGGACCTTCACAGCTGATCATTGAAAGAAGGTTCAAAGCCAAGCAGACACACTAGGTATTTCTTTTCCATGATTTCTAGAGGGTGCTCTAAGAGTGAGGAGAAGGAAGAAAGAGAAGAGGCAGAGGGAACACCAAGGCAAGAGAAAGAAGGAAGAGGAGCAGATGCTCCCTATGGGAGGATACATTCCCTGCAGCCCATGGATGACCCACACTGGAGCAGACAGATATTCCTGAAGGACTGCAGCCTGTGGGGAGCACACTTCAGGGTAGATTTTTCCTGATGGGAACTGCAGCCCATGGGTGATTCACACTGGAGCAGAGGAAAAGTATGAGGAGGAAGGAGTAGCAGAGAGAAACCACTACACACTGTATTTACCCACCTCCGACACCTTGCACCACTTGGGGTGGGTAGAAGAGTCTAGACTGAAGGAGTGACGTTGAACCTGGAAAAGGGGGGGAAGAAGGATGTTGTTTTAATGATATCTTTGTTCCTCTCTATCCAAATCTATTTTAATTGCCAATAACTTGCATTGATTTTCTCCAGCTGAGGCTATTTTGCCTGCAACAGTAATTGTCAGCAATGTCCCTGTCTTTGTCCTGGCCCATGACCTTTCTTATACTATTTTCTCCCTCTGTCCTACTGCAGGGGGAGGGGAGAGAAGAGGGAGTGAGGAGCTGCTTGGCATTTGACTATTAGATGAGATTAATCCACCACAGTCGTCTTTTGGCACCTGTGGATTTCTCCTCTGTGGGAAGGGGTGGAAATGTGCTGCTTTTGCCTCATCCTTCCTCTGCCACCCAAAAGCATGACTGGCACACCCATAGACTGATCAGTAGTTCATATCTGGGATTTCCAGCAACATCTCAATCTGAGGCAGGAGCGTGTCCCCATAGGCAGGAATTGTCATCCTTGGCCTCCCTTAGAATTAGTCTGGGTCTAAGCATTAGAGGACAGCTCAGGACCTACACTCTCAGGGTCAGTGCTGACTAAGCTGTCCTGTTCAGGCTGGTGTTGTGAAGAGCTACTGCACAAAACACTGCACTGCACCCCACAGCCCTCCTTAACTGGGGTAGCCCAACTACCAGTGCACAGAATAACCAAGATTCCTTACATAGCCAGTAACCTTGTCAGGGTGGATTGTCCTGCCTCTTTAGCCTATCTGCATGAATTTGCCCATGAAAAGGCTGATTTGGTTTATAAAAATAATATTGCATCTTTAGTACGGATTATAGCAGAGTAAGAAGGTTATGTGTGGCCTTTTGTTACTGAATACAGCCATCTAGTGGTTAATTCTTGTTTATTCCCTACAGTTTTCAAAAAAGAACAGTGCTGAGAAGTGAGACCAAGTGAACAAAGGTGCACAAGCAAGAAAATTCCCTTCCTCCTTGTTTAGAGCATAGGGTTACCCTTCAGATCTGACTTGAAGGGGCCACTTGGCCATTTCAACCTATGGCTACGGGTAGACTCTCTGAAAAGGAGTCATAGTAGGTCTGAGCACTGAATCCCCACCAGTACCAGATAGGTAACTGCTGACAAAAAGGGCAGCAGTTCTATTGCTTCTTGTATTCATTCAGTGTTTATGTCATAACATATAAAAATCCCATACCCAAACACTTAACTGCCTGGTGTACTTTTGGTTCTCTTCATTTACATATAACAGGTTCCTTTCCTAAATAAAATATTTTGCTACTCATCTTCTAAACAAATCCTGGGCTATTTTGGCATTTCTATTTTGGGTCAGAGAAATGCTGATTCAAGAGTCTTAAAGAAACACATGAAACAACAACAACAAAAATATGTATGTAACATGTTTGTTTCATATAAATTGGTTCACACATACTAAGCAGGTTGTGTGGCAATACTTACTATTCAGCTAATAGTCAAATAATAAAAAGGAGATGCAGAAGAAGCTGCAGAAACGTCTAACAATTGCTCTAATTCATATCACCAGCTGAATACTAGAAAAGCTTGCTGGTAAACCTGAGTTGCAGCTTCTATTGCCTGCTGAATTACTATCATAAGGTAATAGAATCCAACTAGCTTCCTATTCCTGTCGTATCCTCTGCTCACCTTCCAAGAAAGTGCTATCTGACCCCTGGTCTGGGATGGGTGCCACCACACAACAACTTCTCTCCCCTGCACTCATGAAGTAGTTGCCCATGGATCACACAGAGCATGGCAGTGCGAGGAGTAGGTTTATTGCAACAGGAGGAAAGAAAAAGCAGTTTTGGTCATTTAGACCCATCTGTGGGTCCCCCAGCACCATGCTTCCTATGTGCTGTGTGAGCTCTTTAGGGGCCTTGCACAGCTGTACCACCTCAGAGAAGTGCATGAAAGGAGGCAGTACTCCCCTCTCCAACTCTTAACAGCGCTTGATTTTACCAGGGTTGTGAATCACAGTCTAGCACTTAAATTGTGGTAAATAAAAGGAAAGACTACAATGCTCAGTGTCTGGTTTTGTATTCTCACACCCATGCAGCTTGTTCTACCTCCTGCCCACAGAAGCAACCCAGCACTTTAATAAGAAATGTGTACAAATGAGCCACATCCTCTTTTGGCAGGTTATAGCCACAACATGAACACAGACCCTTTGAGGCACACATTACTAACATGGGAAAACATATGAATTTACATGGGTTTGTGAGAAAAATGTAGAAATCATGGGCCAAAGAAAGCATTCCAGTTCACTGGTTTAACCTCCTTTACCACATCAGCAGTACATTTCATGAGTAGCCTTTATTTTGATCATAGCTGAGTGTGAATACTATTCTGCCTTGCAAGAAGGCAAAGGGGTGATCCTGCTGAGCTCCCCCTTCAAGCTCTCACACCCACAGGTCAGGCATGTTTCTGCCCCACGTAACCTCACAGCCCAGGGATTTGGGTGCCCGCAAGCCAAAGCCCAGGTTTTCAAGGCATGGTTGCATGACATTGCTGTAGCTTTAGTGATGACACTGCGATGAGCTATGAGAGAGTACTTAAGCTGAAGTCATACAAGATAAGGGAAGCAAAAGCAAAGACAGAAGTAAAGTTGTTGATGCAGGATTAGCTTCTGACAAGTGGACTCAAGAGACAAGTACTGTTTTCATGTAAGAAATAAAGCAGAGAGTCAAAGTGGCTTAAGACTAAATGTCTAGCTGTTCCAAGGACTGATGCTAGCTGATGGCTTCCCCTTGGTGCTGAGAGCTGCCAAGCCAGCAGGGACACATAGCATGCCTGCATGCCAAAATGCAGTTTGGTAACACATTAGTCCCAGCTATCTTCTCTGTGTTTTAGTCAATAGATTATTGCTGTATACCCATAAAGGTCTGCAAGGATATGCACAACTTTCACACACAACAAGAGATGCATGAGCAAAAGCAAACCAGTGGAGAGATGGTTACAAATCATAGTGTACTGAGAGCATCCTACTATGGACATAATACTGATGCCGGGTGCTGATAACTTCAGGATTTCCATGAAGAAGAGAGGGTTTAGGGCCCTTCTGTCACAAGTTCTTTTATTTTAGTGTTATTTAATGTTACTGAGGTCTGCAGTGTTATAGGCCTCTCCAGTTGCTGACTCTTCAGAGCTGTGTGTGTATTCTGGACTCCAAAACAGTTATACACCAAAGCAGCCGGTGGGGCCACAGCCCACAGCTCCTCAGGGGACAGGGTTCAGCTGTGTTGGTCTTGCTGGGTTTCTACCCATCAGGCCAAGCCTTTCCCCTGCTGCCAGCCTGCGGCACCTTTCCTCCTCTTTAGACAGAGGTCACGAATCCATCCATCTCTACCCATCTGGGGAAGACCTAGTATCAAAGATACTTCTAGGAGCCTGTCCCAGGTTTCATACGGGTGTTTTTGGCTGCATAGCATGTCACAGTTAAAGAAGGCATCTTCCAAGCTGTGCCAGGCAGGAAGGTGCCCTAAAGCTATTGCCTGTTTGCTGCTAATTCTTCTCTTAGGAAGCTGAAGAGTGTGAAGTTGGGCTTGCTGATAGCCATTCCGGAGCACAGTGGATGCCACAAAGGAGGATTGCTCCAGCTACACACGTTGGACCGCTGGCATGGGAGCATCTTCTGAACCAGGCACATGGAGGCTGACTGCTGCTGGGCCACAGACAGCTACCAGACACCCCGGCTACCCACGGGCTCTACATCAGGAGTTTCCTGACCTGTCCTCTCTTCTGGTTTAATGCTTCATGGAAATTTAAAAGCTCTGTTGACTTCCTTACTGCCATGAGAAATCCCCAGCCTGGGACAAGCTCTTAACTGACTGTCCAAAGCGAAAAGGTACCCATCAGCCCTTCTTCTCTATTTGCCTTGTTTTTGAGACAGCCCCGGCCCGGCCCGGCCCTGCCCGCCTACGGGGAACGCTGGTGCCGACGCCGGTGCCTTGTCCCGGCCGCCTCCCCGGGTCCTGCGGCCCGGCAGCGCCGTCGGTCGCCGCCGGGGGGCGGGCACGGGCAGGGCTGCCGCGGAGGAAGGGAAGGGGGGG